>JASUUD010000021.1:0-169895 GCA_031216285.1 Syzygium syzygioides | reverse complement strand
CCTTGTTATAAGTCTCGGGACATGAACTCCCATAAGCTTGATATTGGAGACCAGGCCTAATTAAGGCGAGCCTAAATTCTATTCATTTTATGAAAGATGATGATGCTGATCTACACTGAGCTCATCCAAAAGCTAATCAGATATGAAAATGTTGATCTCGCTCCCGGATTGTTTGCTTACTTTTTTAGAGATTTGATGATTTACTTTTTGATTTTTTTCCATACGCTCGTAGTGCGAAATGCTTTTAGGTGTTAATTGGAGGATCACGTCGTCTGTGCGCGCCCATTTAACAATGAAGTCCAAACGGCCATACACTTTGTTTTCCCCACCAGGAAAAAGGCTACTCACCTAATCTTTTGTGCGTTGTGATCTGTGTTGGAGGATTAGCATAGACAGTCGTTCTTTGACGATACTTCCATCAGGGGATGATGGCGTCAGTTTACACGCGACGACCGAAGAAGTCGTGGAAAATGGGCGGTTTGGCGGGAAGGGGGTGGGCCAAGTACCGTATCTTACTTAACAGCGACGGCTTTACAACTTAATATGAATATCAGAAATCTAGAATGCGAGACCGATAGGAGCATCGAACATGCCTACAATACAGTCACCCAACACGACATATCAACAGTCGTTTTCTTCGCTTTGGGATTATAATGGCTCGGAAATGGCTTCTAGTGAACGACACCAAGTACACAAACAATTACTTTTTACCTCTAAAATTACAATGATGAATAAATAATTGAGAAGACAAATGGATTGGGACAAGATAAAAGATAGATGAAAAACCATGACGAGCGGTGTATTCTTCCAATGTCTTCTTTTGCCGTAAACGACTAGGAGCTCTCGTGCAATGTGGTCGCGTTCTTTGTACTGAAGCTGTGAACTCATTCCAAGCTCTTCGATCTTTCCTGGAAACTTCGTGGATGTTGTCTCTGAGAGAAAATATTGGGGATCGGACTTTCTTGGTCGTGACTCGGACAACGACACAATGGTCATTTGCCCACTTGAGCAGTTATATTAGCCATTTGCAGTTTTAATAATTTCTTTACCAAATATACAATGCCTGAACCTGCCTGATCTCAAGTCGGTCCATATTTTCATCTCATCGATCGTGACCAACGAACACGAAGAGCGTGAGATCAATCCAATTTTCATCTAACGATTTTGGTGGTGTATGCGATTTCATTGGTTGATAACCTAGTGAAAGAGAATGATTTTAACTCTTGAATTTTGCTTTTCTCATTAGTCATGGATGTAAGGCCCATTCAGATTCCATATACAAGTGACGTGAGATATTTTCACACCGTTTTTGAGTTTTCTCTTTAGTTATACTTGCTAGTCTAGTCAATGATTATAGAAAAGCAACTTCATGGTATTCACATTTCACACTGATCTTGATATCCAATTGTGCTGTCGGAGAAAACTTCGAATTTAGTGAGAAGAGAGAAGAAACTCACATAACTTATATATGTACATCATTAAACTTATCATGTCTAATCAAAACTCGAATTGTTGAGAGACCGGTGCACAGAGCATATCAACTAACACTTCCTCTTCCACGAAAGACAAATTTCTTGTTATCGAACAGTTTGTTACCGGAACTTAGGGGGATAGGAAGTGTTTGCACGAGTTATGTTGAGCTTGGGAATGTCTAACAACTACTGCAATCTGGTGTTAGTGTTTTAATGATTTGGTAATGAAGGATCTTATGGTATACTTCACTTAGGAACATGACTGATGATCCCTCGATTCAAAAGTCAGGCCCATCCATTTTGTTTGGTCGGATCAAGCACAGCACAAATCTAACTGGAGCTACTGTTTGTTTTGTTTGACCCTAATGGCCTCAAGGACAACAGGCCCAAAACTGTAGAGGACCAGAGACTAGAATAGCTGATTTTCCAGATTTGATCAAAACTGGAAAGCATATTTAAACGGGTCTGTGTCATTATATCTTACATAATTTCTTGGCCAGGAAATGATCTTTTAGCTGAAATTCCGTACCTTGGATAGGAATCCGATCCAGTTATGCAAAGCAGATGACTGTCCAATTAGTGATACATGTTCGAGCTAATCCCTTCTCATTACTCATCCTATTTGATATTGAGTCATTGCATTTCCCAGCCATTCATCTACAAAATCATGTCCTTGTAAGGACAATGTTGGCTTCAGGCTTATGCAAATCATCATTGTATGTAGATCAATCTTGACTACTGAAAATACTTAATCAATCGTTATTTCTTCTATGACACTCTAGCCTCGCTTTTGCCGCTACGCATATTTGTATCATAACCTTTGGGATAGCATAGCAGAGTGGCCTAATTTATGACTTTGGCTTACCACAAAGAAACCAACATCGTCCCGCAATTCATCCTACCTATAACAACAAAGAAAAAAGAAGAAGAAGAATGAAGGATCAATGAATATACAACCGGCCTGTGGCCCATATATATGGAGATATACTCACGGACGCACATTCTGCTGAATTTCCAAGACAACCTATTTTGGGCCAGCAAATTTCCAAGACAACTAGAATGAAAGATTTTTAATAGAAACTTAGAATGCTTTTGGCTCAAGTTATCATTGTATGGTTGTTTCACCGGAAATGGCAAAATACCTTTTATATTATGGATCGATGGATTCAAATCGCCAAAGGTTGGGAATGGTCCATTATTGATTCTTGGACAAGAATGGAAATGGCAAGAAATCTAAAAGTATGAACACTAGAAGCAATTGTTGCTATCGATAGAAATGGCACGGGAAAACGAGTGTTCTTGGATTGGCGATCCCTTCTACACACAATTCAAGCATATATATCTATAGTCGACAGTCACAACAAACGATTACTCAGACAAAATGCGCATGACATAACTCCTACAATTCAGTAAACCTTATCTACAAATGGTAACATCCAGTATCATCGAATCGACTGAATTGATCTCCTCTAATCGACTCTCTGGTGCACCTGGTGCAGAGGAATTCGCCTCTTTAGGGCCATTTTAACAAAAACATATGTTAGTTTACCTTTATTGTTGAGCTAAGAGACGCTTTATTAAGGAACCGATATTGATGGAAACCTGCTAGTAGATTGAATTCCACGCTGAGAATTATTTGGTGGAATTAACTCAACCTTTATAATTTTCGAAAAGAATTTGCTGTAGTCTTCCGCTAGAATTCTTTAATAGACCAATTTACCCCTCTTAGTCTCTGTGTTAGCCTGTTCGCTTTTACCTTCTATGAATTTCAAAATATAAAAAACTCAGTATATTTGTTGATATATGATAAGAGCATGATATGGTATTTGAAAAGAAAGTGGGAGTGTTTGGAGCATTTGTTTATAAAATCTGGATCGGACATTGACTTCCTTTTCAATACGAGGATTTGCATTGTTGTTCATATTTAAAGCATCGAGAACTTAGTTTGATGATTGCTTTTTGAAGTGGATTCAAATGTGAAATGCTTTGTGAAAGTGTTTATATGATCTGGCTTAGGAACATTATTATAAAGTAAGTTTAATGGTTCATACGGTTGATAGGAAGTGGCATTGTTAGACTTTGCACCCTTGTTACTGGATGGAACCTCGAGTTGGGTAATGAGTATTTGGTATACATACTATGCGGGTTAAGATTTTATGTGTGCGCTGAGCCACCGACTAATAATAGGTGGATAACTATACTAAGTGAGAATTTGGTTGTGAGCCTTACGCCAAAGATAAATGTGGCCGTAGTGTATGATATTGGGCGAAAGATTAGCCATGCACTGGACTTTTGACATCCTTTAGCGTTTTATATATGAAATGCTATGTTGTGAACACATAAGTAGATTTATTGCTACAAATGTATTGCTTTGGCCCTATAAGCTTTGTTAAATGTTTTTGGAAAACGCGATCCTAATGGTACGGCCATTGCCAACTAAGACGGCCCCTTCTCCACCTTTAGTTTAGAAATTGATAACTGGAGACTTGATTAACAAGTTTCTCTCAAAGAGCAAAACAATAAGAGGGATCTCACCAATTTTCATGACTGAAAAACGAATGTCCTAAAGTCCCTTTTTCATAATTTGTTTTGAAAAACTCTAATGGAATCAAAATTAGACTGAAATTCATAAAAGTAATAAAGAAAAGGTTAGAACAATAATTTGGAGACTATAAAAGTGTCATGGCCAAATGTTAATTAATGAAGATTTAATTTTGAATTTGTTGTGGTAAGAAAGTCCATATCAGATGACCAAACTTTCATCCCTTAGAACTTCTATTCCGGTTGCCAAAATCCCATGATGTGAAACATGCGGTCAAGGGGTCTCCATTACTTCCAAAAGTGACGGGGACCGTTACAACCCAGTAAATTTTTTAGCGCAAGTAATGTTTACGATATGTGTATAATTGGTGTTCGATCCCATAACGAGATAAAGTGTCGCTCATTTAGTTATGGCTCTCTAGTGGCAATCAAAAGATTCAAAGAACTAACTCAAGGTGGTATTGTACGGTTTGAAAACAGAGGTAATGGCTGGTAGCATCAAACCCTCACATCGCAATCGGCTTACCATCCTCGGATTTTGCAGAACGTCAAAATGCAGGGACTTATTGCTCGTCTTCCCCTCGATCAATAAAGATTGACATCGTGCTTGAGAGAGCGACCAGAGACACAACCCCCGCTGGACCGGCCTACCCGCATAAAAATAGCCGCAGGAGTTGCAAGAGGGCTGTCCCATCTGCATGATCTGAACATATTGCACGGAGATATCAAAGCTGCAAACATTATGTTGGATGAGGAATTTGAGCCTCACGTTGGAGACTTTGGGTTGGCCTTGTTCGTTAATCGCAGTCACGGTCGATACTTTGTGGATTGCATTGAGGAGGCACCCGTACTTACGAGGAACGAATCCAAAGCAGAATCCGGAAGTGAATTTTCTGATGTCACGACAGCGGTACGTGGCACAATAGGACAGATTGCGCTAGAGTATCTTAGTACCGGGAAATGCTCGGTGCAGACTGATGTCTTTGCTTTTGGGATAAATGCTTCTGGAACTCGACTGGACAAAGAGCTTTTGATCTTGCAAGGCATGCAAATGACGAATAAATGATGTTACTCGATTGGGTAATAGGGCTTCTGGAAGAGCGCGTGGTTGGGAAATTCTAGTCGATCTCGATCTGCAGGGTGCATATGACAAGGAGGAGATAGAGAAAGTGATCCAGCTGGCTCTTTTGTGCACACAATCTCCACAAATCGGTCCCTAGAGAACGACCATCCATGGCACAAGTAGTCCGAATTCTCGAAGGCCAAAGCATCGAGAAGAGATGGTAGGAGTATCAGCATCACTTTTGGCCTTTATGAACCATTGATTGGATTGTGAATGACTTGTCTTCAGTACTTTTTCCTGAAGAATTATTATGACCTAGATAATCATTTGTTGATTCAACAACTCGACTTTTTTACATGAACCAAGCTCTCAAAAGAGTAATATATTAACTTATATATCACACAACAAGCTTCTCTCAACCGTCATAGGACTTTAGATGTCATTATTGATATATAAGTAAGCCAATACACTTATGTTTATAATAAGGAGAAATTGTTACCAGCAAGGACAAAACCTGCTTGCCTAAGCCGCGAGACTCCAAAAGTCTGTTGCTTTTCAATATATTTATTGACTTTATGAGAACCTCACCATGGTAAGGGTGCTGTACCATACTGTTATCATCTATAGTAGACGATATCAAACCCAAAATCCACGCAAAAAAAAAGGCTTATAAGGCCGTGGATCGAGAGAAGGACGAAGCCCTAGAGTAATCATACATAACAAAAGGCCAACAAAAGCTGATCGATCACAAGGCCTCATAACACAAAAGTATGTCCCAAATCAGCTATCTCCCCCCAAAAAAGAAACAAGTATACCAAAAACATGTACATCTTGACTAATGACTAATGCCAAAAGAATAGACCAACAAATCCTCATGTTGAAGTGCTGCTCCTGAGTATCACGGAGTAAGGAACCTGAAATGTTATAAAAAAAAAAAAGGAAGCGAGTAAACCACAACTAAATTAGTGATACTTTATCTCATTATGGCTGAATTGGTAGTGAGAACTGCCACGAGGATAAACATGTCCCTAGTACATGACATAGGGCGAGAAATTAGTCAATGGACTTCACCATTGACATCAATTTTAAAATGATATGTTGTCAAGAAGTATTTGGACTTATTGTTACAAATGTACTGTTTTTGCTCTATAAACTTTGTTAAATGTTTTCCAGCGAAAGTGATGTTTATGAAATGTGCATAATCGGTGTTCGATCCCACAATGAGATGACTATCACTTATTGAGTTGTGGTCCGTTCACTCCTTTCTTTCAACATTTCATGTTCCATACCGGGTGACACTAAGGAGGAGCGCTTCGACATGGGGACTTTTCGGCCGTACTCTTATGGTATTTTATTGGCCAAGATGCACATATTTTTGTTGTAATTGTTTTATGTTTTTTTTTTAATGGTGATAGAAAGTTTGGGGACATACTTTTGTGTAGATTTTGTACTCTGAGACCTTGTGATAAGCTTTCGTTGGCCTTTGTTAGGTATAGTTATTCAAAAATTATGGACGGGTATGCTATTCAGGGGTGAGCAAAAGAAATCGCCCCGCCCCAGTTTCTAGTTTCATAAAATTGAAACCAGTGAATATCAGTACAGTTCCTCGATTTCAGTTGTAAAATCGCCCCACCCAAATCACTCAGGTCAGGCCATTTTTATTTATTTATTTTATAATTCTTATTATTACCCAAAAACCGAAACCCCTGCCAAAATGACATGAAACCAACGATGGATTCCAATCCCAAGTGAGAATAGGGAAAAAGCCCCGTGGGCAATTTCGACCAATCACCCTCCGTCATCGTCACGGGGCATCCTCGTCATTCCGTTGACACAGGTACCCCGCCCCCTCCCTCTCTGTCTGCCGTCGTTCACGCCAAGAACGCTAGATCCTTCCCCCGATCACATGGCGACGAAGAAGCACGGGGGCCGCCGGGTGCACGAGTCCATGTATTCGATCATCGCCCTCGTGTTCGTGCTGGTCGCCTGCGTGGAGCTCCGCGGCGCCGCCACCGTCCGTCGTCGACGTCTACCGCCTCATCCGGTATGGAAACCTCGTCCGTCTTCGTTTCTTTGTCTTTGCGAGGTCACACTCTGTTGCTTAGACCTAGAGATGAGAGACTCTTGTCTTCCTCTCTGTCGAACTCTCTGAGCGGCTGCAAGGAATTGAAAAAAAAAAAATTAAGCACTTCCCGGTTCCACAAATTGAGACCGGTCTAATTCCTGGATTGAGGTTGTGAACCGGTCCACCGGAACCGGTCACCCCTAGTGTGACTCCCTTTTTCTTACGTGGATTTTAGGTTGGGACATCGTTGATCAAGGAAATAATAGTACTCTAAAGCGTCCTCACTATGGTGAGGTTTTCACGAAGTCAGAATAAATATATTGAAAATAATAAAATTTGTGGAGTCTCGTAACTCTGGCAAATAGATTATGTCCTTGTTGGTAATAATTTCTCCTCATTACAAGAGGTTACATTTTTCTTGTCACTGGTGATCTTTAGCTCAGCTACACATAAACTATGACATCTTAAATACCTTACCAAAAAAAAAAAACTACGACATCTTAAATCCCGCATCGGCTGGGATACCTATATGAGTTAACCTTCACCTTGAATCACTCAGAGCACTCATTTTGAGAGCTTGCTCGACTTAGAATGGGCCAGGTTGTTATCTTAACAATTGGATTATCTGGGTCCAGATAATTCATCAGGTGGGAGATGCGAAGTGGAGTCCGCCACAATCCAATCTGTGTGTGGATTGTCGAAATCCTGCTTCAATTCAAGCTGATACTCGTTCCATCTCTCCTCGATGCTATGGCCTCCGAGTATTTGGAGAACTTGTGCCATGGATGGTCTTTTCCTTGGGTCTGATTGTGTGCAAAGAAGAGCCAGCTGGATCACTTTCTCTATCTCCTCCTCGTCATATGCACCCTGCAGATCGGGACCGACTAGAATTTCCCATCTACGCTCTACCAGAAGCCATTTTACCCAATCGAGTAACATCACATCGTCGTCATTTGCAAGCCTTGCAAGATCGAAAGCTCTTTGTCCGGTCAAGAGTTCCAGAGGCATTACTCCAAAAGCAAAGACGTCCGTCTTCACCGAGCATTTCCCGGTTCTGAGATACTCCGGTGCAATATGTCCTATTGTGCCATGTACCGCTGTTGTGACTTCACAATATTCACTGTCGGATCTTGCTTTGGATTTGTCCCTCGGAAGCACGGGCGCCTCCTCGATGCAATCCACAGAGTGTCCACCTTGCCTGCGATCGATGAACAAGGCCAACCCAAAGTCTCCAATGTGAGGCTCAAATTCCTCATCCAACAGAATATTTGCAGCTTTGATATCTCGGTGCACTATGTTCAGATCATGCAGATGGGACAGCCCTCTTGCAGCTCCCGCGGCTATTTTCCTGCGGGTAGGCCAGTCCAGCGGGGGTTTATTATCTTTTCGCTCTCTCAAGCATGATGCCAGACATCTATTGATCATGAATGGGTAGACGAGCAATAACTCTCTGGATTTTGAGTCTCTGCAAAATCCAAGCATGGGAAGCACATTGCGATGTGGGGGTATGCTTGTACCAAAAAACGGTTCTGTTTCAAACTGTAAGAATTTACCTTCAGGAAACAGTTCTGTTTTAAACTGTAAGAATGTACCTTTTTTTTTTTGTCAAAAAACTGTAAGAATGTACCTTTTTTCTTTTTTTGGTCAAAAAACTGTAAGAATGTATCTTGACTTGGATCTCCTCTCATTCTTTTGATTGCCACTAGAGAGCCATCAGCTAACTGACCCTTATAGACTACGCCAAATCCACCTCTGCCTATTTTGTTGTTGGGGTTAAAATTTTGGGTAGCCACATTCAACTCCTGCAGGGTAAACTCTTGAAGGTGAAATTCTGGACAGACGTTGGAATTGATACTATGAAATGGCATCTCTGCGGATTGGTCTCGAATCTCATGACCATCAATTTCAAAAGCTGGGGCTCTTAAGACAAGAGAAGCACCGGCAGCAACAAGTTGGCTGACAATGGCACTGGTGAAAGTGCAGGTGTATTCGCATGGCTGACAGAGTGTTGCTGAGGGTGATGATGATGGAGTAGGTGGAAAAGCGGGGTTGAAATCATCGGGACCTTGGGTGGGATCGAAGGTGGCAAACTTGATCACCATTTTCCCTCCTTTTTTCCCTTCTCTCTAGAAATCAAACCCGATTTGATTTCTCACGTGCTTAACAAATGAATGTGTTTTGTGAAAGATGGATGTGCCCCATCTTGTGGGCGAGAGCTGTTATATAGAAGTTTTAAGAACCTACTTAGAAGTTTAACAGAGAAACTGCAGAGGAAACTGCCGCGGCAGCTTCCAGGAGGCAATGTGAATGGCTTTATATAAAGTGAACACTAAGTCAGTGCAGAGAGGACTTTTATCCTCATTATTAGGAGTCCCCTGCAAGCGGTGTATGCCCACAACGGTAATTGCCACTTTCCAAGCACAAAAGGCCCCTCTCCTCGTTAATTTCAGCTTCATTGCTACGAAAAATGGTCCAACAGATACTTGAATCCTGCGTTCATCTTTTAGCGACCAATCAGTAATCACGAGTGTCATTATCAATCTAGAAGCTGCTGGCTCAGGTTACTGGTATGAGCGGAAGCAAAGCATAGATCTTGGCTCCATGAAGCAAATCCCAACACAAACAACTTCAAGTCAATACTTCCGTTTGGGCCTTTTTCCGGTTCCTTTTGCAAGTAGAAAATATTTAAACCAAGATAAACCTACTCGACCCACCTCCCGCTGCTACGATATGAATATTAGTACTTGTCGATCTTGAAAGATGCATTTTGGTAATACCATATCATAATTCCAGGATTTACTGAAGCTCACGGTAGCACCTGGTGCAGAGGAATTCACCTTTTTCATAGCCAATTGAAGATAAAGATTTGTTAGTTTATCTATAGTATTTATTTTTTTGGGCCAAGAAATACTTTAATCCGGAACCGATAAGATGGAACCTGCAAGTGTATCATCTTCGACAGTGAAAGTTACTTGGTGGAATTAGGGCTCTGATTATTTTTTTCCATGACAAAAGTTAACTAATTCTTTTTTCATGTGTTTAAAAAACTTTTTCGAGCTCTCGTCTTGTCGGAAACTTTCGAATTCAGCTGCAATATCCACTTCTGTTCATTCTTCCCCTTGTCTGTCGCATTCCCTTTGCACTTGGGGTCGTTAAGATGAGAGAAGCACTGACTGGAAACCGGACGATGGCTATCTTCTTTGTGCTATGGCGATCACGCTATTGACAGCAGGCTGATGGTGACGTCGTGGAAGGACATTCGTGGAATCTTCAGTAAGAGTGATGGTGGCGAATACAACACGAAAGAAACTGTAATGCAGCACCTAAGAAGCACTCCGTTTGGCTTTTCTAGGGACTCTCGTTGAATTCACACCGAGAGCAGATTATTGAACTTGCTCCGGTCAAGTGGGGGATGCCATGTTGTGACCACTGTCCACACGGTGCTGCAAGAATCGTCAATGCGATTGATATCTCTCCACAATCACATCTAATGGCGATTTTTCCGCTTTTCGCTCTCCAGGACTTGGCCCATCTACATACTTGTTTTCATCCCAACTCTACTCTGTATCTCAATCAATTCAACGTTGTCATTGAAATGCACATGTGAGTAGTGTTAAAAAAATCCCATGCCAGACAATCGATGTGATATGGAGCAGCGAATAATTTTAATTGACCCATAATTCATTGATTTATGCGATCGAATGAAGGTGGGGTCCAATATAATATCTCCCTATTGGTCGTCTCGAGGTTTCAAGATCGGGATGCAAGTCCTAACACTATTAATAATCCTTCTCGTTATATTCATGCTATAGTCTGACAGCCATCTGTCTGACTTTGCTCTATCGCTAGTACTACAATCAAATAGAATAATATGCAGCGACCGAAAAGAATAAAATAAAATAATATGCACGTATAGACTGTTGATCTCCCCTTCAGTTGGGCGTGAGAAGTTTCACAGAAACTTTTAATACTTAAATTTTCTATTTTGCGAGGTCAAGTGACTGCAGAGGAAGCTGCTGCCGCTACTTCCTGGAGGCATCTGTGAAAGATCACTCCGTGAGAAGAGAGTGTAACTTCTCACCAGAAAGGAACCAATTTGGCAGTGTGCATGGCTTTTCCTTTGATGCGCGTCAGCCGTTCCTGCGCCGAGTACACGGGCGCCACTTTCCTATCAATATGGGCCCTTTCTTGCCGTGGATCGAAGCTTCGAAGCAGAGAGAACGGCTCGATACAGGAAGCTGTTCTTAGCCACCCTTTTCGGAATAATACATGCCGTAATCCATTCCGTTCTGGATGAGAAGGGTAACTTCAGGCTGAAGCGAAATCGTGCACACAAACGGAATGACGAGTGAAGCTAAATTCTCCCCTACGGCGTGCACAGTCATCCGGGTCTAGAATGACATTGGCAGGAACAGAGAAACAGCGGATTTTAGAAAGGAAGCGAGAGCGAGAGGAAGGGTAAATTGATTTGTCCGAATAGCTCTGCCCAAGAGCCTAATATGACGTCAAGTTGCATTGATCGGGAAAATTATCCAAATAGTCTTAAACCTATTACAGTTTTGCCAATTCAATCTTCAACCTATTTAATTTTGGCAAATGAGTCCTAAATCTTTTGACAATTTACCAATTGAGTCCATCTAGCCGATTATTGACCGCAATTCACTGACATGGATGCCGGCCATATGATGTGGAGGGATCAATGCTGACATGAACAATTTTTACTAATAGTTTAATATTTTTAATATATATATTTTTATTCTTTTTCCTTTTTTTCTCTTTTGCTTCTTTATTTTTTTAATGTCGCCGGGGAGGGTTGCCGAACCCTCGCTGGCCGCGAGTGAGGTTCGCGCGGCCCTCACCTGGGCTCACCTAGATCTGGGCGAAGCCAATGCGGGCGAGGCTACTTGGCCTAGTCTATAATATCAAAGTAAATATCAATGGTTCAGTCTATTGATCAATCTTATCAAATCTCACATCAATGATGCACTCCATCTAATATTCAATATCCACCTATGGTCACGCTTAATACTCCATGATAAATACGATCAAGTTTCCCCTCTTGGCTAAGTCTTCACAGATATTGTCAATGGCTCGATTCACAAGAATATCCCGAATAGTATGCAGATTTACAAACCCTTCACTTGGTTCATAACAACAATGAGCATCAAACCACTAACATCATCTTCCAATTTCCCATAAAATTCATATCATAAATCGGTTTCACAAACCAAAACATATATTATTCAGTCAGAATACCTTTTGTAAAGCATTTTTCAAGTCATTTCAGAATTTATTTCATAAATTAGATTCGCAAAACAGTGTATGTAACCTTTCACGGTACCTTTTACAAAGCGCTTCTCAAACCTTTCACAAATAACTAAAAAGTAGTAAATATTCGATCCAGATTTTTATACAATAAAAATGCTATTTCGTAACTCATAATAAATCGAATCTCAATTACTTTCAAGACATGAATTTACAAATTTGAAAAAAAATGGGTACCACTCACCTGGGTTGCAAAACCAAACAAAGTAAGCTACTCAATCCAACGAACTTGAAATCCTATCAAAGAAGCATTAAGCGAAGCGAAGGTCAAATTTACGCGCCTGCTAACTTCGACTGAGACTACCGGGCGCTATTTTTGGAGTTGAATCGTTCATTGTGGCTCAACAAAGGACCTCAAGAAGAGCCACTCTCGCTACAAATAGCCACTCACGTGACGAACAGTCTATTTACGCTCGCACTACAAATTTTGTTGCATCGTATTTCTCTCTACCAAAATCTGATTCAAGCGAATTTACTGTTGAATGAAAGCTTTTTCAAAGTACCAAAAGATCTTAAACTTTGTTGACTTAAATGATGGTCGAAGCCAGGCGAAAACTATTGCCAAACATAGCAATTCATAAGTGGACAATAGCAAGGGTGAAACTTTAGAAACTCATTACGACCAAACCGTAACTCCAAATCGATTTCAGTAAAATCTCACAGCTCCAAACACCCTAATATTTCTTTGCAACATAATTTAACAACTTGAGAAGTTCTAGAATGAACCCAGCAACTCAGAATTCAAATGAATCCAAAATTGCCACTTAGAGTGGGCATCAAATGCATTCCGGAGCAAAATTTCTGTTCCGGAATGCATTCCGGAACAAAATGACATTTGTTAAAAAATTTCCGGAATGCATTCTAGAATAATTTTTGCATTTTGGACAAAAAATTTGTTTGGTAAAAACACATTCTTTTTTTAGTTCTGGAATGCATTCTCGCATTCAGAATGCATTTTTTAGCGAAAAAAAGAAGCTACAAAAAGTAGCTTCTCTGCTTCCGGGATGTATTCTGGCTTCTCCTTCAACTCTTCAGTTTCGTTCCACTCTTCATGCCCTCCTTCCCTCCTTGCGACTGCACTGGAACCATCGCCGCATCCTTCCCCGGAACCGCTGCTGCGTCCTTCCCTCCTTGCGACTGCACCATAACTGCCGCCGCGCCCTTCCCTCCTCGCGATAGCAACGAAACCGCCACCACACGGGGCGGTGATCGATTTGGCCCTCCTTCTCTGCCGTCTCTGTTTTTTCAAAGGGGCTCTTGAGTCTTCGATTCCTTCTCTCATTAGCTTTTTCCTTCGATGCAATCGGTAGTGGGCAACGCGGCTGTCCGTTTAGGGCACGTGGCCCGCGCGAATCTCGCTCAATCGAGTCAGAATTGAAGGAACAAGACGCCGCGGAGCGGTCTGGCAAAAACTCTCCATTCCTAACGTAGCACTCTCCTTTGACTCTCAGTAGATCTTCCCACCCAAGTATCACTCTGCCTTAACATGAACACAGAGCAGAAAGAACGACAGAAGCTCAGAATCATGTCCATCTCCGACTTTGGCTACTCTTCGGTCTTATGCGAAAGGTAATTTGTATGAAGCTCTCTCTCTGGGAATGAGAATTTCTGGTGTTGAGTATGGTTGACCTTATGCTCTTGAGGCTAGAATTAAGATCCCCATGTTGAAAACTCTCGGTCTTAGGCTTGGGTCTCACAATCATCTCTGTTGCTTTTGCATGTCTTCACATTTCGGTCATTCTTAGGGAAGTTCTTCTTCTATGGATTGGTTAAATTAGTTCGTTTTGATTATGTATCGTCTGTTTATTATAGATTGCTTGTTATGGCAATGGGGAAAGTGTTATTATGTTCTTTTTCTTTGTGGCCAGCAGACTAAGTTTAGTCTTTTTAGGTTAACTCATTTAGATGTTTTGGTCCGAGTCATCTCACTTTTGGGATAGGGATTCATTATAATGTCACTGTCTCTTTTATGGGTGACTATCTAAGAGCAATGTGGCTCTATTATGAAGAGATCACTCTGAGTTGCTTTTTATGTTTGATTCTTCTTTTTAATTGAAATTTTATATATCTGTTTGCATTATTTACTACGACAATACAAAAGAATTTCCTTTTTATTGTTTTTTGACTGACTAAGGGTGATTCATCTGTCATGTTCCAGCTCTTCTGATTTAATAAATGGAAGAACATAAATCTAGTCAATGATGCTACAGCTTGTTGGTTTGTCTAATGGAACTGACTTCTTAGGAGCAATACATTCTTGCCAGGGACTACACTCTTCTAAGAAGCTGCCTTCCTCTGCTTCCTTGCTTGTCTGATTCTGTGGTATTTGGCTACCAGCTTAGTCCCTTACAAAATTGATCCCTGGTCTATTTACATGTGTACTTTTCATGTAATTTATGTCTTGAAAGGGGCATAGTTCTTCCCTTCTATATCTTTACCTAAGCATCAGCTATTCATATGTTAAATTCTTTCAATTTACATGATATTATTCCATGTCCTATGTTACAACAGATCTATACAAGTGTCTTTCGTCATATTCTACTTTTCCCTAGTCTATATCTGAGCCACACTTGTTCCAAGCAGAATTTGAATTTGAAAGTCCAAGTGCCTCGCCGCTCCATGCATTGCCTTTTGGATTTAATACATTGGAATTCTGATCTCTTTGCTGCACTGAGAATAGTTAAAATAGCTATCACACCACAAGAAGATTTTGGTTCTTATCACAGTTTAACTGCTCCATTCATTCAGTCATTACTTATTTATGGTTCTGTAGAGTCCAAAATTGTTCCTTGAGGCACTTTCTTATATTTGCTTCTAATATGTTTCTGACATTTTTATGCACACGAGCTTAGATACTAGAGATTGTACGGCAGCTCATAATAGGCTGTTTGAGTACAAAGTTTCTTCTCCTGTTAGCTATCAAGATTTGTTGTGCTCTTGACACACATCACCTATAGTTTCCTCGACCACCTGCAGGTGCTACTTTGAAATATAACGAGTATTTGTGTTTATGCGTTTGCTAGGATTGCATTTCATGATTAATCCATGAATACTTTGTTGTGGGAAAATACTACGTTGTTGATTCTGGTTATGCTTTAAGTCCAGGATTTTTAACACCATTTAAAGGTGAACGGTATCATATACCAGAATTTCGACGAAGTGGGGGACCAACAACAGCAAAGGAATTGTTCAACCACAGGCATTCGTCATTAAGGAATATCATTGAGAGATCCTTTGCGGCTTTGAAAAATTGTTTTTTTGTTTTGAGACATATGCCTCCATTTAAATTTGAAAAACAAACACGGATTGTAATTGCATGCTGTGCGATTCATAACTACATCATTGAGTAAGACAGGATGGATAAGCATTTTTCCATATATGGAGATCCAGATTATGTGTGTGAAGCTACTGAACAGAGTACAGATGATATAGTGACGATCAAAGAGGGGAACGAGATGAATATTATTAGGAAACGTATTGCCAATAAAATGGCTAAGAATAATCATATGCCGGAGATTCCATGAAATTCTGTTTTCCACTATTGTATTGTACTTCCATTATTATTATTTGAGGGTTATTTGCTTTTTTAGCCTTTTGTAATATAATGTTGTATTGTGTCACGCCCCGTACCCCACTGGAACGCAACATCTCGTCACGGTCGATTATGGTGCAACGCTCCCAGGAAGCATTGCCGACCCAACGCCCAATCAGAGATCAAACACATGCGGAAGCAACGTATATAATTAAATATATACACCCGTACAATATAATACATGAGACCAAGGTAGAACAACCAAATAGCAATCAAGCACCTTAGAAATATATACACTGGTATTACCAACGAAAACCTTTTTACAATGTTCACTACAACCAAAAAGGAAACACCAACAGTTGGGATTAACTAAACAGCCACTTCTCCGTTCTGCTCCGTCTCCACCGGGGTGCATGCTCAACGACCGCCGGATAAAATGTGGTATTCCAAAAAGAGGTGGTGACCTCGGCATCCTACTGCTGGGGGTCTGAAAATGTTGGTTATTACAACCGTGAGACGAATCTCAGCGAGTATAACCCCCTAAACCTAGGCTAGGCTAACATGCAATCTCCTGACTGACAGCACAAAACAACACTGCAATCCAACTCATAAATAAACTCCGATCTAGGCCCTCTGGCCCAGATCACTTACCTGGCTGACCTTGCAGGTTATTCACAATAATCATATAATCAAATCACATACCCAAGCACTCGGTTCACACGTACGTCAAACGCATGCTCATACTAAATAATAATAATATCGCATGCCATTCACCGAGTTCTGCACACTAGCACACTAACTCATGCATTCCAGTGTATGCAAATGTCCACATTCATGTCTCGGCTCACTAGCCCACACTGGCACACTGGGACTTTCTCAATTTATCATTTAATATGACCCGCGTAAAACGCATCAGGTCTCTTTATTTAATCACAACACTTTGTGGCCCGCGTTAAAACGCATCAAATGGCCCAGTGTCTCTAGCCCGCGTCAAAACGCATCAGGCGCAACACCGATCTCCTCACGAACCAGAGCCCGCGTAAAACGCATCAGGATGGTCGTCTTCCGGACGTACCGGACATCGTCCCGCGTAACACGCATCAGAACGGCACACCCCGCGTAACACGCATCAGGGCGAAATATGATCACACGAACATACATCCAATTATTATCTGAACCCCGCGTAACACGCATCAGGGCATTTAGGTGATCACATGCTCATGGCAGGCACGCATTCTCGCACAATTCATCACACGCCTCATTCTCGGCATTCACTATGTGACGCCCCAACCTCAGGGCCATTAATGTGACGTCCCGTTCATTATTATCTTATTAAACACAAGCGCGGAAGCATGCTCGGGACGATCACAACAAAAACAAATCAACAGCGGGATTAAGACAAACATCATGAGCAAACCTTATGTTTATAATTCATACAAACATGTTTTTAACGAGCCCTTCGGGCCATGACAACAACACATATTTTCATAGCCATTTACACAACAAACATCAAGGCTTTGGTGTCCTAAGCCCACTACTACTTCTCGATCCTCGCTTTCCCCGAACGCTGACATGGCTCGAACTCCTCCTGACGCCGCCGTCCGTTCGACCAGCCTATGTACCTGAGGGTGGGAAAATGGGGGGGGGTGAGTCGGGGAGACCCAGTAAGTGAAAACACTAATACCAAGCGAGGATATATCGATCGCCGTTAACACAAGTCGGCTCTTACCGCACCCACATCGATGGCAGATCAATAGCAAAGTTCAAACAAGAGAACATCACGCATGGCCACGCCATGTACACTTTACCAACCAAGGCTCGATTCTATCTCAAATCAACATCAAACAGGAAACATGATCAAATCAAGGAATGAACCAACTACGACCAACCAAACGACCGAGAAACGGTCCAAGCAAACCACGTCACAACGCATCTCAACAACCTTTCCCGATATTAGGGAATTCACTTACACAATCAACCAAACTAGAACAAAAAAGGAACACGGGAGTCTCGACGATTCTCGGGCGATCTTGGGCTTGAACACGAATATTCGGGCCTCGGTCGTGGCTTTCTTACTCGATCAAACCATAAGAGAAACACGGGCTAGTCGGTTCGGGAATGGTTCGGGCGTGGGTTTCTCGGCCAAAGTGAGAAAATAAGAACAAGGGAAGAAGAAGAAGACGTTGGTGAGAGATTGGAGGGTGGCGTGAGAGAGGAGGAGAGGGTGGGCAAGCTTCACATGAGGCTTCTTAATTCCATATAGCCAATTAGGCTTGGAGAAGAAGCCAAGTGTGAATGCGCACAATAGTCAAAAGTCATCATGACTTGTATTTAATGCCATTAATGGCTATTAATGGACTAAAATGATGAAGATGCTAACTTTGGTCTTCTCTCTCTCTCTCTCCCTCCCTCACGGCTTCTCTTTCTCTCTCTCCCTCTCTCTCTCTTTGGCCGAATGGCCTTTCTTTATTTATAAGGAGAGGAAACTTGGGCCCAAAGCTTGGATGATGCAAGCGCGCGTGTCATCGAGCGCGTGAGGTCATTGCACGCATCATTCACTCATTAATGGCCCATAAATCTCTTTCTCTCTCTCTCTCCTCAAGCTTAGCCGTGGCTTCCTCTCCATTTCTTGGTCAAAGCTTGATGGCCAAGGTTCAATAAATGACTTCATAATGGCTTGTGGAAAAGAAGACCACTCATTAATGCAAGCCATTAATGAGGCTTCTTGAACAAGCTTCATCAAGCTTACTTCTCAATTTCGTTTTTCCTCGGTCCGACTTCCAATCAAAGCACAAAATATCTCATTTGAAAGCTCAAAACGTGTACTTTAAATCACCAGAAGACACTAAGTCCAAATTCCAACGTTTTCGTAAAGAAAATGCTAAATCTTTGAAATCTGGAGAAACTGAACAGTTTTGCACTGTTCACAAAATCGGACTTAAAATCATAGTAAATGAACTCCGAAAATTCTTACTTTCGGATATGTCATAAACAAGACCTTAATAAACATTTTTCGTGAAGAACACAAAACCTAATTCTCTCTTTAAATACCATTTTCGGTCACTCAAAGACAGACTAAAAATAGCTTACTGGAACAGCAGTTTTATTCCTCAAAATAAGCTCTGTCCAGTATCCAAATCATCTCAGAAAATTCCCAAATTTGTACACGTTATAGAAAAGGCAGTTCTCAACAACGTTCGTGAAGAAAACATTTCCAAAATCAGCCCAGAAAAGCTCGTAGAAAATAAAGACGGTGTAAACATCACCGAAATACTCATTCTGGGCAATTTCACACAGTCCGAAAATCAAGCCATCGTACCACTCATCTCAATTCCACAAATTCTGAAATTAAATCACGTAAAACTTCAAAATGTTTGGAACAACTTTCCAGAAGAAATCATTTGGAATTTCGGATCACAAAAGTCTCCCAAAAAATAGCAAAACAAAGGGGTACAAATGATCCGAAAACACGGTTTTCCAAAACAAGGGTAGAAATTTTTGTTCCAATTGGAAAACCACCAAACTTAAACCATAGCCATTTCCCAGGGACTGAAATTGAGGATATTACAATTTACCTACGGCTTCCCAGGCCCAAAAATCGGGATGTGACACACTATGCGTGCCATGAACATAATGCAACATGAGCATTAGCACAATTCAAGCATTCAGTCCTAATCCGGGTTTAGGAAATATACTCACCTAATTTCTGGACCACGGCGACGGGGAACGGCGGTCGATCACTAATGAACAGTGAAACCGGCGGTGGAATTCTCGGGGCGCGCGCACTGTTCACGCGCACTGTTCACACGATACTGTTCACAGCGCACTGTTCACGCGGTGCTGTTCACGGCTGAACGGACGGGCAGAGACGGTGGCCGGCGAGACGACGGCGGCGACGGGCGTACGGATTGGGGCGGAACAGTAAATCCGTACGGGGATGAACAGTAAATACGTACAGACACTGTACCGACTGAGCTGGACGGAGACGTACGGGTGTGCTGGACGTCTGGGCTTCGACGGTGTGTCGATCGGAGCTCCGGCGAAGCACCGGCGAGCCTCCGAAGTGGCGGCGGTGTAAACCCGGGAGAGAAAAAGAAGGAAAAAGAGAGGGAAAGGGAGAGAGAAAAGGCTGGCCATCGGCGGGGCTGAGGCTGGGGGACTGTGGTGGTCGACGGCGGGACACGGCGGTCGGCGGCGGTGCTCCGGTGGCCGGCGACGAGCTCCGACAAGGCAAACCGGCGGAGAGAAAGAGAGAAAAATTGAGAGAGAATGGCTGATCTGCTTGCTGGTGGAGCTGGTTCTGACGTGAATGAGGGGGAGAGGAGAGAGAAAAGGAGGTCAGCTGGTCAAAAAGGGCAGCCCACGTGCCACGTGTCGCCGATCCGTCGGTTTTGACTAAAATACCCCTAATCCGACGGTTTAAAATCAATCTTATACAAAAAATGAGGGGCAAAGTGGTCTTTTGGTCAAATAATTGAGCTGATAATCCTCTGGTAATTATCCCAAAATTTTCCCAAAACAATTCGGAATTAATACCGGCCCAGGGGCAAAATCGTCATTTTTCCGGTCCCGGGGCGAAATTCCAATTTTTGCACATACGCGTTCCATATGTGTGTGGCCAACATAATATGACGTCGGATTCGCGAAATTCACTTTTTACGCCCTCGAAAATCGACTGCGAAGTTCCGGGAATAAAATAATATTATTTTTCTAATTTTTGTAGAAATTCCAATTTTTGACCGGAACCACTCTAAATGTGTCTGGATGCCCCAAAATGACCTTGACGGTGAAAAATAACCTCAAACGGTCTCCGAATCCAGTCCCGGTGCCCACAGGGGCAAAACCGTAATTTTCCCCAATTTTCGCCGAAATTCCAATTTCTGGCTAAATTAGCCCCAAATGTTCGTGGCCACACCAAAACGACATTGGTCTTGCAAAATAATCGTAAACGTCCACAAAATTTCGACGTCGAAGTTCGGGTCCAATCTCGCCATTAAATTTGCCCATTTTAAAATTCTAGAGCCTCTCACTAACGGGTGGCTGTTTAGGTATTACGTGTATCGACTTAGGGTTGTCCGAATCGTAATGGCCTCGATTTTCGAGAGAGCGTGAGGAATTATCACTAGTACCGGAGGTCTCGGTTATTTAGGTTAGTTCGGGAATCATTCGCCATGTGTACTCTCGGTCATTCGGAATCACCCGCTATCCGATCGTACATCATTGGCCGAATCAATTCCGTCACCTTTCTAAGATCGGCCCACGTTGGTCCAAAATATTCCCTCGGCGTTCTTCGAAGTCCGTGCCTAACTCGAGATCAGGTTCCCGGTCCACGTACCTATTCCTATTTAGCCTTTCCCATAAGGTTAGTATCCCGTGATTGATCAGGTCCGGGCGAGACTTTCTAAAATTAAATGAGAAATAATTTACACTTTATTGATCCCGAAAATAGGTCGAAATTTAGGATGTTACATATTGTGAGATTCGTATTATGTGTAATTGAGGATTTGATACCAGATCTTCTTGTAATGACATGTTATTTTGGAATTTCTGTTCTTTATATTTGAGGATATAAAAAAATGTATTAGATTTTGCCTCGAATATCATGCATTGTATGTTAAGATAAATAACATTTTGCAATTGCACTCGGGCTATCTTTTTTGCGGAAATAGAATTGGCGTGCTGTTATCGAATGCATTTTTGGCTTAGAATACTTGTGGCCACCCAGTTTGAGTGAAATTTTAATATTTTTAGGTGTCAAAAAAAAATTAAAAAAAATCAAAAAATCAAAAATTTTAAAACTTCACAAAATAGCTTAGAATACATGTGGCCATCCAGTTTGAGTGAAATTTAAATTTTTTTAGGTGCTCCCAAAATATCAAAAATTTCAAAACTTCACATAATGGCTTAGAATACCTGTGGGCACCTCCAAAATTTTAAATTTTTACTCAAAGTGGGTGGCCATAGGTATTCTAAGTCATTTTGAGAAGTTTGAAATTTTTGAATATTTAATTTTTTTGGGCACCTAAAAAAATTAAATTTCACTAAAAGTGGGCGGCCATAGGTATTTTAAGCCATTTTGTGAAGTTTTGAAATTTTTGATTTTTTGATTTTTTTTGGGCACCTATTACAAATTAAATTTCACTCAAATTGAGTGGCCACAAGTATTTTAAGCTATTTTGTGAAGTTTTGAAAATTTTGAAAATTTTATTTTTTTGGGCAATTAAAAAATTTTAAATTTCACTCAAAGTGGATGGTCACAGCTATTCTAAACCATTATGATCAGTTTTGAAATTTTTGACTTTTTAAATTTTTTTGGGTATATAAAAAATTTAAATTTCACTCAAAGTATGTGGCCACAGGTATTATAAGCCATTCTATGAAGTTTTGAAATTTTTTATCTTTTGGTTTTTTTGAATTTTTTGGGCACTTAAAAAAATTTAAATTCACTAAAAGTGGGTAGCCATAACTATTCTAAGCCATTCTGATAAGTTTTTTTATTTTTTATTTTTATTTTCTTGGGTACATAAAAAAATTTAAATTTCACTCAATCTGTGTAGCCACAAGTATTCTAGCCATTTTGTGAAGTTTTGAAATTTTTTATTTTTTGATTTTTTTGATTTTTTTTTTGCAAAAATTGAGTCTAGATTATCTTTGTTACATAAATAGAATTGACACGCCGTTATCAAATGTATTTCTCATCCATAAGCAAAAATTTCCTCATGTTTTACCAAACAGATTTCTCTTTCAGAAATCAATTTCTAGAGCATAATTAGTCATGTTTTACCAAACAGATTTCTCCTCCAGAAATCAATTTCTGGCAATAATTCAAGAAATCAATTTCTGGTAAGAATTTGATTTCTGGAGTAGAATGGTTACCATTCGCACCCTTAACTACAAAAACTCCTCTGATTAAATAAATGAAAGGTTCGAATCCTTACCGTGCCCTACTAAACAAAGTTAATTTGGCTTGTCGGGACTTTCAGAGCGTGCATGTAGTGTTTGGTTTCCTTCTTTTGCCTTTCCTTTGTTTTGTCTATCGTCTCTCTCCGTCTCTCTGTGTTACTTCTTTTCTTCTTTGATTGCCGATTTACTCTCTCTCTTTCTCCCATTTAAAACTAGCAGAAGAAAAAACCTAAAGGCTTATAAAGAGATGGCCCTATGCGTTTTCGGATTACTTGGGCTTGTGGGACATCTGTGCTGGTTTTTATTTTGTTTTCTTTACAAGTCCAGTTCTTATAGTTTTTATAAGGTCTGAATAAATATGTGACAATTACACAAATGATTCGTGAACTTTAACTCAATGTACAATTTAGTTTTTAAACTTTTAATTTATTCAATGTGATCCCTGAATTTTAGCCCAATGTGCAATTTTATCTTTGAACTTTTTATTTGTTCGATGTGTAAATAAACAAAAAGTATTAAATGTCCGATACAAATTTTATGCAACACCAATGCCTTTCATAACTCATAATATATCTAATCGACATCACTTTTAAAATAAGAATTTACAAACTCGAAGGAAAAATAAGCATCACTAACTAAGGAAAGCCTAAAACCAAACAACAAAGGTTGCTTAAGCCGATGAATTCGTAATCCTATTAAATAAGTGAGAAACAACAGCCAAAGTAAGAAAACGCTACTTCAACTACAAATCGACTAAACTAAATTTAATCCCAAACAAAACAATGCCTAAGCGCCAACAAAACGCTCGCTCAAAGTAGATATTCAAAACTGTAACATCCTGAATTTCGACCCATTTTCGAGATCAATAAAGTGTAAATTATTTCTCATTTAATTTTAGAAAGTCTCGTCCGGACCTGATCAATCACGGGATACTAATCTTATGGGAAAGACTAAATAGGAATAGATACGTGGATCGGGGACCAGAACGCGAGTTGGGCACGAACTTCGAAGAACGCCGAGGGAATATTTTGAACCAACGTGGGCCGATCTTAGGAAGGTGACGGATTCGATTTGGCCAATGATGTACGAACAGATCGCGGGTGATTCCGCATGACCGAGAGTACACATGGCGAACGATTTCCGAACTAACCTAAATGATCGAAACCTCCGGTACTAGAGATAATTCCTCGCGCTCTCTCGAAAATCAAGGCCATTATGATTCGGACAATCCTAGGTCGATACGTGTAATACCTAAATAGCCGCTCGTTAGTGAGAGGTTATATAATTTTAAAATGAGAAAATTTGATCGCGAGATTGGACCCGAACTTCGACGTCGAAATTTTGTGGACGTTTACGATTATTTTGAAAGACCAACGTCGTTTTGGTGTGGCCACGCACATTTGGGGCTAATCTAATCAGAAATTGGAATTTCGACGAAAATTGAGGAAAATTACGGTTTTGCCCCCGTGGGCACGGAGGCTAGATTCGGAGGCCGTTTGACGTTATTTTTCGTGGCCAAGGTCATTTTGGGGTGGCCATGCACATTTAGAGTGGTTTTAGACAAAAACTGGAATTTCGATAAAAAATTGGAAAAATAATATTATTTTATTCCCGAAACTTCGCAGTCGATTTTCGAAGGCTTCAAAAGTGAATTTTGCGATTCCGACACCATATTATGTTGGCCACACACATATGGAACGCGTATGTATGAAAATTGGAATTTCGCTCCGGGACCGAAAAAATGACGATTTTGCGCCTATGCCGGTATTAATTCCGAATTTTTTTAAAAAAATTTTAGGATAATTATTAGGGTTATCAGCTGCATTATTGAGGGCCAAGGACCATTTTACCCCTCACTTTTTGGATAAGATTGAATTA
Source organism: Syzygium syzygioides (assembly GCA_031216285.1). Taxonomy (NCBI): domain Eukaryota; kingdom Viridiplantae; phylum Streptophyta; class Magnoliopsida; order Myrtales; family Myrtaceae; genus Syzygium; species Syzygium syzygioides. The sequence goes on along the minus strand of JASUUD010000021.1, from coordinate 145,116 downwards.
GAACCATTAGATTAGGGGCATTTTGGTCAAATCGTGCGGATCGGCGACATGTGGCACTTTGGGCTGCTTTATTTGACCAAGTTGGACTGTCTTCTCTCTCCTCAGCCCCTCCCTCATGGCAGATCAGCCAGCCACAGCAGCTCCTCTCCCATTTTTCCTCTCTTTTCTCCATTTTCTCTCTTGGTTTTGGCTTCGTCGGAGCTTGCCGTCGGCCACCGGAGCGCCGCTGCCGACCACCGTGCCCCGCCATTGACCCCCATAGTCCCTCAGCCTCAGCCTCGCCTCTGTCCAGCCCTTTCTCTCTCCTTTTTCCTCTCTTTTTTCTCCCTTTTTCTCTCCCGATTAGCCTCGCTGCTGCGTTCGAGCCTCGCCAGAGCTTTGCCAGAGTTCCGATCGCCTTTCCGTTGCAACCCAGCCACCCAGCATCGCCGTACGTCGCCGTCCAGCCCTATCCGTATAGTGTCCGTACGAATTACTGTTCACCGGTCCGTATGGATTACTGTTCACCGTCCGTACGAACGCCGCGACCACGTGCCCGTCGCTGCCGTCTCGTCGGCCGTCATTCCCCCGCTATCCGTACAGTGAAGAGTATGCGTGAATAGTGCGTAGTGAACAGTACCGCGTGAACAGTGCACAGTGAACAGTACCGCCGTGAACAATACGCGCGCCTGGGAATTTCGCCGCCGGTTTCACTATTCATCAGTGATCGGCCGCCGTTCTCCATCGCCGTGGTCCAGAAATTAAGTGAGTATATTTCCTAAATCCGGATTAGGACTGATTGTGCATTTTTCTGGATTGGCCTAGGTATTATCAGTGTAGTTTGGATTGGTTTAGGTGGCATCGGTATAAAATTCAGACTGGATTAAGGACTAAATTGGTGGAATAAATCCAGGAAAATTAGTGGGATTATTAGAGATAATTATTGGGCTAATTCGGATTAGTTGGTGATTATGTGATTGGATTGCCGGGTGTGCCCGGACTGAGTAACTGGTTGATTGTTGTACCCAATTGTTGGAAAGTTGAATAATGCCATGTCGTGTGACTGAGTGATCGACAAATGTGGAGTGTGATTGGCCAATTGATGGCATGAGTTTGACTGGGTGCCTAGACTGGTTGGTTGTTGCTCATGATGCATTATACTGCATTGCATGGTCACGCATTGTGAATGTCGAGAATGAGACGTATGATAAATTGTGGAGAATGCGTGTCTGCCGTGAGCATGTGATCACCTAAATGCCCTGATGCGTGTTATGTGGGGTCCAGATAATAATTGGCTGTATGTTCGTGTGATCACATTTCGCTCTGATGCGTATTACGCGGGGTATGCCGTCCTGATGCATGTTACGCGGGACGATGTCCGGTACGTCCGGAAGACGACTAACTTGATGCGTTTTACGTGGGCTCTGGTTCATGAGGAGATCGGTGTTGTGCCTGATGCGTTTTGACGCGGGCTAGAGACACTGGGCCAGTTGATGCATTTTAACGTGGGCCACGAAGTGTTGTGATTAAATAAAGAGACATGATGCGTTTTACGCGGGTCATATTAAATGATAAATTGGGAAAGTTCCGGTGTGCCAGTGTGGGCTAGTGAACCGAGACATAAATGTGGACATTTGCATGCATAAGAATGCGTGGGCCAGAATGCGAGCGTGTGGGACTCGGTGAATAGTACGTGATGTTATCGTTATTGAGCATGAACATACGCTTGACGTACGCGTGAACCGAGTGCTCGTATATGTGACTGAACTATATTATTTTTTTTTAATAACCTGCAGGGTCAGCCAGGTAAGTGATCTGGGCCAGAGGGCCTAGATCGGAGTTTATTTATGAGCTGGATTGCAGTGTTGTTTTGTGCTGTTAGTTAGGAGATTGCATGTTAGCCTAACCTAGGTTTAGGGGGTTATACTCGTTGAGATTCGTCTCACGGTTGTAATAACCCACATTTTCAGACCCCCAGCCTTGAACATGCTGAAGCCGCCACCACTTTTTGGGATCTCTGTACAGATTCACCGTACGATGAGAGTCTTCCCCGTAGGGAACGAGGAAGCATATGTAAGATACCGATCTATAGTGTTCGTGAATGTGGGGGAATATTTTGATCAGCCTCAAGAGTACGTGGCCTGGTACCTCAGAGGAGCTGGCAGAGTGACTGAACCCCCTCTTTGGACTTTTGACATGCCTGTGGCTGTTGTTGTCTCTTAGTTTGTTGTTTATCCCGGTGTGTATATGTGGTTGTAAAGGATCTTTTGATAATAGTATAAAACGTACATATTTTATGAGGTGCTTGACTGCTATTTGGTTGTTTTACCTTGGTCTCATGTGTTTATTATACGGGTGTATATATTTAATTATATACGTTGCTTCCGCATGTGTTTGATCTCTGATTGGGCGTTGGGTCGACAATGCTTCCTGGGAGCATTGCACCATAATCGACCGTCGACGGGATGTTGCATTCCGATAGGGTACGGGGCGTGACAAAAACTGTCCGCTACATGGAGCTCGATCGAGAAACTTTAAAATTTTGCTCCGACCAAATTGTAACTCCAAATCGATTTTCATTGAACCCCATAGCTCCACAATACCCCAAACCATCATTTCCATAAAATTCCATAGCTTAACAACTCCAAAATCGGATTTTGCAGTTCAAAACTCACATAACTTTGAAATTATGCCTTGACTTTGAAAATTGCTCCAATTAGATGAAAAAGAGGTTTGAATCCTTGCTAGGCGTTGCAAAACGAAATTGATTTGGCTTGGCGAAGTGTATACTTCTTTCTCTTTTCTTTTCCTTCCTTACTCTTTTCATTTCTTTCTTTTCCTGTGCATGCTCTTCTTTTCCCTTTATAACGAGAGTCCACTTTCAATGAGAGTGCACCCTATATTTGACTAGGCAAATATTACAGTTATATAAGTTAACGTCCACCCTCAGAGTTATCTTCTTGAGGGATTGATCCACAAAGAACGGACGGGATTGTTACGTCAACTAGATTATCTTGGTCCGGATGATTCTTCAGGACTGAGGAGTGAAGAGGAGTCGTTTAGAATACATTCATGGCCTAGGAATTGCCCCTAGTAACTCGAACACTCCAAGTAACTCTGATATCCCTTCCAGTAACGATACTCCTCCCATCTCTCCTCAATGCTGTGGCCTTCGAGTATTCGGACTACTTGTGCCATGGATGGTCGTCTTCTTGGGACTCTTTGTGTGTACAAAAGAGCCAGCTGGATCACTTTCTCCATCTCCTCCTGGTCATACTCACCATACAGATCAGGATCCACTAGAATTTCCAAACTGCGCTCTACCAGAAGCCCTAGTACCGTATCGAGTAACCTCATGTCCACATGGTTTGCAAGCCTTGAAAGATCAAGAACAATTTGTCTGGTCAGGAGTTCCAGAAGCATTATCCCAAAAGCAAAGATTGTCGGCCTTCAACGAACATTTCCCAGTACTGAGATACTCCGGCGCAATATGTCCTATTGTGCCACGTACCCCTGTCGTGACATCAGAATATTCACTGTGGGGTCCTGCTGCGGATTTTGTAACGACCCGGTCCGACAAGGGCGGGAAGTGGTCGCCGGGGTCCGAGGACCTGGACAAGGAGCGGCTTCTGGCAGGCTTCTAGGATGGCAAGGGGGGCATGTCTCCCGTCCCACATCGCCTAGGGAGGGAGCCTTGGGCTTGCTTATAAAGGCTTGGGAAACCATAACTTGCAAAAGGCCTTTTCTGGGGGTAGTATGGGCTGCCCTCGGAGGAACAAAACCATGAGGACTTAGTGTCCAAAGCGGACAATATCTTGCGAGTGGGACCCAGGTCGTTACAAGTGGTATCAGAGCTTAGGATATGATTTTTGGGGTACAGAGTCTATGGGACGTTGTGAGGTAGTGCGTTAGGGTGTATGTTTCTTTTAAGGTCTAGGTGACCGTTGGTTCTGATTCAGAGAAGCATACTTCACTCTGTAAAGTAGTGATTTCTTAGTTGCGAATCATGTGTTCAAGAAGTGTGTTTCGAATGGATGATAAAGAGTTGCATGGAAATCTGGTGGAGTTGAATATTCGTGATTTTGATATTATTTCAGGTGATTGATTGGTTATCCTCACATTATGATACTGATGTGATTACCTGACCGATATGAAAGACATAAGAAAGAAGGTTGTGAAGTTAGAAAGTATGGTTGTTATCAGATGTGTTTCTTGAGAATCTACAGGGTTTATCTACTGATATCGAATGGATATTGGGTGCATCAGTTTCTTTAAGACACCGCATTGCATGACACTTTCTCAACTTGAAAAAGAGAAGGAGACAATGTGCCTAGAATTGTTTTCAGAACAAGATATGGCCATTCAGAATTTCTTATTATGAGTCTTGGATTAATGATTGTGCCTTTGCTTTCATGTTTTTGATGAACTGAGTATTCATACAGTATACAATAGATCTATAGTGGTGTTCATCAAAGACATATTGATGTAATTGAAGAGTCTGCAGAAAGACAAATAGCACTTGAGGATTTGAAGCAGTTAGTCAGTAGAATCGCTCTACTAATGTTATAGAAGTGATAAATCATGATCATTGTTCTGATAAGTTGTGATCTCTAGATAGTAAGTTGGAATTTTGAGAATTACATCGTGACTGGTTGAGATAGATTATTATTTCTGATTAGTATTTCTTGGTTAGAAAAGGAGAAGTTATATTGGAAGTCCTGATACGGGTCGATATTTGGTATGATAAGAATTGATCTTAGAAGTTATAAGCTTGAATTGACATTTGAGGCAGAGATTTACTTATGGTAAATAAGTGCGATCAGCTTGTGAACTTCTAAATAGCAGGTTATGATTTTACTTTAAAGAATTTTTGTGGAACTAGTGGAGGCTATCAATTTTAGTTGCGATTTTCAGTAAAATGGTAACAAGAGGTGAGTGCTTCAGTCTTTGAATTAAGAAGTAGAAAAGAGGCAACATATTTAAGGGCTTAAAGAGTTGGAGAAGCACGGGGGTGTGTCGATTTTTGTACTGATTTTAGATCAATTTAGTGAAACCTAGTTGGGAGTTTACTAGTTGCTGCCGTTGTGTCTTTCATTTTGACTTGGGTGGATAGTGAGCAAGGTGGAGAGATACAAGCAATTGTGAAACTCCTTGTGATTTTCTTGACCTTGATTGCGAATGCCATCGTTGGAATTTGGCGAGAGAACAATGCATAGAAAGCACTAGAAGCATGCTTTGCCTTGTAAGGGATAACAAAAGCAAGCGAATTATTACTTTTGATACCGAGAATATATATACTAAGATTTTTAGGAGCGGTTTTGACGAGGAAATGAAGAGGGCTATTATGATATAAATCCTAACTCGCAAGAAGCGGAGCAAGTTGGACAAGGAATTATACTATAAAAGATTTTGAATTTGGAATCGAGGCTGGTTCTGTGATGTTTAAGGGTGTAGAAGACCTTGAATCTGATATGAAGGTCACTTTGGGCTTGAGGAGTCATAATGTGGTGACTAAGGAAAGCTTTGATGCTCTCAAGGTAACAAAGGACAGTGTTATTATGACAAGGGTGTTAGAGTTCAAGGACAAGTCCTAGCCTTGTAAAATAGATTGCAAATGCAACCAATTATTTACATGTGCTACAATCCTCATACGAGCAATATTCACTAAGTGATGCAAGTCAATTGTAGTTGGACGAATGTAATAGACCTGAGATATGGCCTCATCAGTAGTTGGTGTAATGGTACCAAATTTAGAAAGCAGAGCACAAACATAAGAGGAGATTGCATGGGTTGGAACAATATCGACTAATGGTGAGAGAGAAATTGGTGAATTGATTGCTAAGGCCATGGAGAAAGGTTGGTGTGGAGAGTGTTACTGTAATCTCTTCTCGAGGTGTTAGTAATGACAGAAAAAGTATTCAAAAGTTTTGGTGTAATAAATAAGAATTGATTTGCACGAATCTTCAAGTGGATGATGTGATATTCTTGGACTATGTACGTAATAGAAGTGAATAAAATGTTGAAAGGAGAATCAACAATGTGTGAAAATTCAGGTTGTGATATGTTTGATTATTTGGATATTTTGCGGATTATACTTCAAGTGATGGTGAATGATAATGAACTTTATGGCATTGGAGAAAATTGTCGTGATGGTATTTTATTAATTGTTGATACTTTGGAGATATTAGAGACTATGTGGGAATTGATAAAAAGAAGAAAAGGTGTTTGGATGCTAGACTATTTGGGTAGCGTGATCTTTTAGACATGACAAATTGTAAGTAATAATTTTCGGTGGATTTATTTGAGGATAATAATGCGAAATGGGAAGATTAAGCAATAGATGTGAAATTAGAAATTGTTTAGTAGTAGTGGACGGAAAATAAAATTTCAAAATTTTGGTGATGCAAATGGTAAAGTTGGGCTTATGCTTGTAGATAGTTGAAATCACATGGCGGTATTACTTGTACGAAGAAAAACGCAAAGTCTTTATGGATCACAAGAGCTTAGAGTATATTTTTACTCAAGTAGGATTGAACATGAGGCAGAGGAGATGGTTGGAGCTTCTAAAAGATTTTGATTTGTTTGTCCATTAATACAAGCAAGGCAAACGTAGTAACAAGTGCCTCGTAAGTCTTCTGGAAGTTATAACTTTACTCGTTACTTGGAAGTCTATTCTCGAGGATATGAGCAAATTGGACTTGAATGCTACATGAGTGATTATTGATCGATCGACCAAGTTCGCGCACTTTTTCTCATATCAATTTGGCCTTTGACCGGAAATTATGACAAGGTGATATGTCAATGAGATAGTGAGGCTTCATGGAGTTTTGGTAAGTGTTGGTTTTGATAGGAATCCGGATTCGTGTTTAATTTTGGAAGAAATTCTAAGAAGCATTGGGTACTAAACTCAACTTTCGTACAACTTTTCACTCACAGATAAATGGACAGTTAGAGAGAATGATCTAGACGCAAGAGGACATGTTGAGATCCTACGTCATTAACTTTGGTGGTTCTTGGGATGAACATCTACATTTGGCAGAGTCCTCTTATAATAATAGTTATCATTTGAGCATTAAGATGACACCTTTTCAAGTTCTGTATGGTCGAAAATGCATAACTCCTATATGTTGTGATGATGTGGGTGAGAAAAGGTTGACTCGCTCTGAGTTTATACAACAATCAGAAGAAAAAGTCAGGTTGATTCGAGAGCGACTGAAAATAGCCCAAAGCTGTCAGAAAAGCTATGCAGATCTTAAAAGGCGCAAGGTAGAGTTTAGTGTGGGGGATCATGTATTCCTAAAAGTTTCTCCTACGAAGGGTGTTATGAGATTTGACACGCGTGGGAAGTTGAGTCCAAGATATGTGGGACCATTCTTGACCTTAGAGAAGATTGGTGAAGTCACCTACAAACTTGCCTTGCCACCGGCACTGTCAGGTGTTCATAATGTGCTTCATGTCTCTTTGTTGCGTAAATATGTGCCAAATCCTGAGCATGTACTAGACTTTACCCCATTGAGGTTAAGGGAGAACTTGACGTATGAAGAACAGCCTATTCGCATTGTGGATAAGAAGGAGCAAGTGCTGCTGCGACGCACAATTCCTTATGTAAAAATTCAATGGCAAAATCATACTGAGAGAGAGGCCACATGAGAGCTTGAGGAGGAAGCAAGAAACAAATACCCTCATTTGTTTGAAAGTTAAGGTAAGGTTAAATTTCGAGGACGAAATTTGTTTTTAAGGAGGGTAGAATGTAATATTTGCCTCCTCTTTTGACCGGGTCAAAAGACTTAGGTTGAAGGAGAAAAACAAAAAGAAAAGAAAAGAGAGAAAAGTCAAAAAGTGAAGATAAAAAGGGAAGAAAGCAGCGGCTGGTCGGGAAAACAGAAGAAGAAACAGAGGAGAAGAAAAGGAAAAAGAAGAGGAGAAAGGGAAGAAGAGAAAGGGAGGGTTTGTGCACGCGGGACCTCGCCGAGCCGTTCCGACTACGTAACGCAACGACTAGTAAGTACTCGCAACCCTCGTTAGTCCTATCGGAGTAATTTTTCGATTGGGGGTCGGAAATGAGAAATTAGGGCTCGGAAATGAGGGGTATGTGGATTTGAGCTGCGTAATCTAAATTTTTGGGTTGCCAAGTCTTAAATATCCATGAAACTGAAAGATTTTGGTGTTGTGGGGCTGTGCGTTTTGACGGATATCGATTTGGAGTTACGGTTTGTCCGAAATCAAATTTTCAAGTTGAGAGCATAATCTGGAATTTCGTGAACAGTACTTTCCAGGGCTTTTATTGTTGTTTTTGGACTGCTGTTTGGGTTGGCTATGTTGGGACATCCATAGTATGCTAGATGAGCTTCGTTTTGACTATAAGAGCGCTCAAAACGGAGTACGGTGGAGGAAGTTAAACAATCAAGGCTTTCCTTTTTGTAAAATCCATGTCAGAACCACTACTTGTTATGTTCTGAATTTTGCGTTTGGACAATTCTGAGTCTGAAGAATTTCAGCGTCTGAGTCTGAAGAATTTCAGCGTCCGAGTCTGAAAAATTTCTGCGTCTGCATCTGAAGAATCTTCTGGGTCTGAATCTCAGAACTTAGACTTTTCCTTAGAACAAGCCATCGTAGGCTCGAGGGTGTCGGATTATTGGCTAGTTAGCCTTAGCTTTTTTTTAGTCGCGCGTTAGGGGGAAGTATTATTTGGTTTTGATGTCGATTCTCGTTTAATTGTTAGGATTGCGATATCATTGGTTCGGGTGAGGGAGGTTATTTGATATTTCGGGATTTCAGGTGAGTGGTACTATCTCTTCTTTGAATTTATAAACTCATATTTTGAAAGTAGTAAGGATTTGAGTAATCGTACGAGTTGTGAAAGAACGTATTTATTGCATAAAAGTATGGATCGGGCATTTACTACTTTTAATAGTTGAGAATGATTTGGAAATTATTTTGGAAATATATTGTGAAAGGATACATATGTGTATTGCATTACGAACTTGTTTATGAAATGAGTTTGGAAATGATTTGAGAAATGCTCTACGAAATGTATTTCTGGCGGATGAGCTGTATTGTGAGAAAGTTATTTGTTTGGCTTGTGAAATGTATTCTGGATTGGATTTCTGATATTGGATGATAGTTATTTGATGCTCAATATGACTGTGAACCCATTGAGGGATTTTGGGGTATGCATACCGGGTTTAGGATATCCTTCTGGGCCGAGCCACCGGCTTTGTAGGTGGAGACCTTACCAAAGGGGGAATCTTGGTAGCCTTGTCACAAGGCTTTGTGTCGTGACCATGGTTTGATATCGAGCAATAGATTGGCCAATGGAATGGACCATCGGCATGTGCTTTTGATGAGATTGATCAATGGACTTGACCATTGATGTTTATGATGATTTAAAAGGGGTATTTTTCTAAATTGTATAAGCTTTGATTAAATGAAACAACTTTTATATGACTCGATATGTATTTTATGTCTTGAGTTTGACTTCTGAAGTTCTGGTAATGTTTTGTACTCATGCATAGTGATTGCTCGATCTACTTAGAAGAGATGTACTATTCACTGAGCTGTGATTGCTCACCCTCTATTTTCCCAATCTTTTTAGATTTCTCGGCTAGCGGCCTTTAGTACGAGAGCGCTATCGCGGGGATGTTTGGGAGATAGATTTTTGGGTATGATTTTGGAGTTGCTTGTAAGGTTGTTGATAGTTTGTCAGGTTGGCTGAGTTCTTGATGTACATGTTCTTTTGGTGGATTCTAGAAACTCTGATGTTATAAACCAACCCGTTGGTTTATCTGATATATATGTGGTTTGAAATATATATATGTTGATAACAGGTTGTTGGTTATTGTTGAGGCTGTGTCCTTCGTGTGGAAGGACAGCCGTGTCAACCCCTTTTTTTTCTAGTTGTTTTTGGGGTGTGACATTTATTGGTATCAGAGCCGACTCCCGACCGCATGTGGGGCCATAGTGAGGACGCTGTGCTCAAAGGAGGGGAGAATATAACGACCCGGTCCGACGAGGGCGGGAAGTGGTCGCCGGGGTCCGAGGACCTAGACAAGGAGCGGCTTCTGGCAGGCTTCTAGGATGGCAAGGGGGGCATGTCTCCCGTCCCACATCACCTAGGGAGGGAGCCTTGAGCTTGCTTATAAAGGCTTGGGAAACCTTAACTTACAAGAGGCCTTTTCTGGGGGTAGTATGGGCTAGACATGGCCACGGTTCGGAACCGGCGGTTCCGGTTCATGGCTAAGCATGAACAGGAACCTGAACTGCCCCTGACGGTTCCGGTTCCGAACCGGAACCGGCCGGTTCAGAATTTTTTTTTTTCTTCCTCCGCCGGCCCCTGCTATGGCCGGCGGAGGTCGCTGGCCTAAGGCGAGGGCGGCATTGCCGGCGTCGGGCAAGGGCCGCCCTCGCCTGGGCTGGGCGAGGCCGGCCTCGCCAGATCTGGCGAGGGTTCGACCTCGCCGGCGTCGGGCGAGGCCGGCCTCGCCAGTTGCAGGCGAGGTCGAGCCTCGCCGGCGTCGGGCGAGGCCGGCCTCGCCAGTTGCAGGCGAGGTCGGCCTCGCCCGACGCCGGGCGAGGGCTCGACCTCGCCTGCAGCTCGGCGAGGCCGGCCTCGCCAGTTGCCGGCGAGGTCGAGGCTGCTGGCACCCTCGCCTGCGACAGCTTCTTTTTTTTTTTTTTGGAACCGGGCCCGGAACCGCCGGTTCCGGGCCGGTTCCAAATTTTCTGGAACCGGAACCGGGCCCGTAGGCCACGGGCCAGTTCCGGTTCGGAACCGCGGGCCCGGTCAACGGGCCGGTCCCGGGTTTGACCGGGCCGGTTCTGGGCCAAAACCGGCCCGTGGCCACCTCTAGTATGGGCTGCCCTCGGAGGAACAAAACCGTGAGAACTTAGTGTCCAAAGCGGATAATATCTTGCGAGTGGGACACTAAGTTCTCACGGTTTTGTTCCTCCGAGGACACTAAGTTCTCACGGTTATGTCGCGTGTAGAAATATGCAAGAACCAAGATAAAATCTACACAACCCACCATTCTCTTCTATGAGATTGAATATAAGTACTTTTCGATATTGAAAAGATGCATTTCGGTAATACCATAATTCCAGGATCTACTGAAGCTCACGATAGCACTTGGTGTCGAGGAATTCACCTCTTCAGAGCCAATTTAGGATAAAGATCTGTTAATTTATCTATAATGTTTATTTTTTTGGGCCAAGAAATACTTTAATTGGGAATAAGATAAAACCTGCAAGTGTATCATCTTCCACAATGAAAGTTATTAAGATGAATTCTCTGATTATTTTTTTCCATGACAAAAGGTAACTAATTCTTTTTGACGTGTTTGAGGAACTTTTTTGAACCCGTCTTATTGGAAACTTTTTGAATTCACCCACAATATCCATTTCTGTTCATTCTTCCCCTTGTTTGTTGCATTCCCTTTGCAATTGGAGTTGTTCAGATGAGAGAAACGCTGACTGCAAACCGGATGATGGCTCTCGCCTTTGTGCAACCGCGATCACACTACTGACAACAGGCTGATGCTGATGTCGTGGAAGGAGAATGGTGGGATCTTCAGTAAGAGTGGTGGTGGGGAATATAACACAAAAGGAACTACAATGCAGCATCTAAGAAGCGCTCTGTTTGGCTTTTTTAGGGACTCTCATTGAAGTTACAAGGAGAGCAGATTATTGAACTTGCTCCGGTCAAGTGGGGCATGTCATGTTGTGACAACTGTCCCCGCGGTGCTGCAAGAATTTTCAATCTGATTGGTATCTCTCCACAATCACATCCAATGATGAATTTTTCACTTCTCTCTCTCTTGGACTTGGCTCACCTACATACTCGTTTTTATCCTGATTTTACTCTGTATCTTCATATTTGAAGATCAATTCAACCGGTAGCAGTAGAGTAGATACATCAGGTATCTTCATTTCACAAGGCACGAAATAGTTCTCACCATTTCAACACAACTCGTTCTATTCATGGTGTAATCTGACAGTTTTCCTTAATTTCATAAATTTTCCATAACCCAGAAAGGTGGTTGCTGGTGTCCGGGTACAGTAGCACGAACTGAGAGAGAGATCAAATAATCCTTTTCCGCTGTTTAGGTTCTCTTCTTTAGCTATGATCTAGAAGAATGATTTTGCTATGAAGCAACTACAAGAAGAAGAAGCTGGAGTAACCAAATCCGACATACAAAGAGGACTTATAGACATTTTCTTCCACAAAGGACAATAGTTAAAATAAGAAAGTAGGGAATATTGCTCGTGTTCTATTGAGAATCCCACTTAACACGAACAATCACAAAGACAAGGATAGCTTATGGAAATCCAAATTTAAATACAAGTACGAACTCTGAAACATAGGCCACAACTTGAGTTTAGTACTAAACTGTTGCAGATATTTTTGCACCTAAAGTTGACATTTTCGAATTAGTAAACTAACTCGGAGTGGCAGCACTGAGATGCCAATTCTATTGCCAAAGATTGCCTCAGTCCCGCCAGTACATGAGTTATGTCTAGCCTTTCTACTCCAGTTGGTCGTGTACAAGACTTTGCAATCTCTATGGCTTTCCAAGCCGAGTTAATGTCGAACTTTCCTTGTAAACTTGGATCCATAATCATCCGTATTTCTTTAGTTTCAACGATAGGAGTCATCCACTGAAGTAAAAACACGTTGCGCATTGCACCTCTAGTTACTGCTGGATGTCCTGTAATTAGCTCAAAGAGTATGATTCCGAAACTATAAACATCACTTTTCGTATCTAGCCTTGAATACGGATAAAACTTGCATATGCATATGACAATATGGATGAGAAGACAATTTCTAGGTCATGATAAGGCTTCTCTTTGAATCTCTTTGAGTCATTTATCCTTTTTGAGCCTTTTTTTTTGGACAAGTCCAAATTTTAACCGCTTAAAATGTGGAAAAGATAAGACCTATAAACATTGAAACGTTTCACCAATAGTTTCATGGGTATCCAAGTAGTGAAGAAGGGATGGATATTAATAAATGAGAAGTGACACATGAAATAGGGAATGTCCGATTCTGTGCATAAAGAGATTGGACGAGATTGAGTTTTAGCCATTACTTTGGGTTGAAGTAGCCTGGAGTGCCTAGAGAACAAGTTGGATAAGAATCAAGGGCTCGAGGTTCAAAAGCTACGATACCAAAGTCAGCTAATTTAGCTTGCATTTCCTCATTCAACCAGATGTTTGCAGCACTCAGGTCTCCATGGATGATGGGTGGGTGGCAATCATGATGAAGAAAATCCAAACGTGCAATTCTTTGCAAAAACTCCTTAAACCATGCCAGAGCAAAAACTGTAATGGTGGATATTTCACGTACATACCTTGTGCTACATCCACGGCAATTTGCAGTCTCTTACTCCAAGTCAAGAAATTCGGCCTATCGCTTGTTAAATCAACACATCTACCCCCGTTATACATGAAAAACAGACATCTTCGGGATTATTTTAGAGAAAGGACTGTACAAGAAAATGATAAAATACCTGATAAGTTTTGTTGCAGATTTCCACGATCCATGAATTGATATATTAGCCCCTTGGTTTTGGTGCCATCACAATATCCAAGTAGAGAAACCAAGTTTTCATGGTGAACAACCCTCAAGTGTTTGGCCTGCAAAATCACATGTGTTCATTACCAGTGTTTATAAGGACATTAGTTTAGGACCAAGTTTCTATGTATGCATCATTTGCCTTGTTCTATCTAACCTTGGCTTGAAATTCCCTGGACCCTCGTATTGAAAAACAAAAGAAGACCTTCACAACAACTTCAGTGCCATCCTCTAGTGTGCCAAAATATATATTTCCAGATCCTCCTTCAACAGGAACCGTTCCAAAGTTCCCTGTTATCCTCGCAAGTTTGCCATATTTAAAAGGTCCATCCTTTAATTTCAGCATCTTTTCCCTAGGTTCTACACCATAATCTTGCCAATGAGTACTACATAACAACGTTCGAAGATCAACAAGTAGATTATCAAGGAAAATCTTTGAAAGATGCCTGCTGCTGAGAAATCCAACCTATAGGGCAGCATTTTTCTGAAATTTGAGAGCGACATTCAAGGAGAAGATGACAAAGAGGCAAAAAAACGGTAGGGATTGAAGTGTTGGCACCTTGCGGAGCAATGGACTAGTCACGGAAGATACTATTCTCAAATTGTTACTTTTTTTGCATGCTTGTCATGGATGAAATTCTAGCTCATTAATTAATAGGAGCTCAGTTAAATATAACCAACATGACTCTCTAGAACTATCTAGCACATCATGATCCTCCTCCTCTAGAACACTTCTTTTTTTTTTTAGGGTCTATTCTTTCCCAAAATCGCGTTGCTTGTCCCCTTTACACGATGTTTGCTGGAAGAATCCAGCGAGTATTGTTCAGAAAAAGTAACCGGACTTACAGAGCCTACAAATAGGCCAGAGGACCTTTTGGAATGATGGGCACAAGCACAAATGAGAGAAATGTGAGCATGAGTGCATATGAGTGTCGTGGCTGAAACATTGAGATGCAAGAAGTACCAGCAACGGCGAGCCGGCTGACTAAAGCTCTGATGCAGCCGTCAGTATAGTCATGTGGTGCTGATGTTGATGATGCTGGAGATTGAGGAAAAGCATCGTTGAAATCATCAGGATCTTGAGCGGGATCAAAGGTGGCGAATTTGAAGACCATTTCTTCCTTTCGCTCTGCTCTCGAAAACCAAACCTTGTGCTCTATCACCACCTGAACAAATGTATATGCACAAAACACATTCCTTTTTTCTCAGAGGAAAAGGATTTGATGACGATGATCATGAGAAATGTATGTTCTCTGAGCTGTCAGTGTCCTCTTCTTGTGGGTTAGAGGTAGGGTGGTTTCATCATCTCTTTTGGAGGTGAGTTACTGCAGGGGAAACTAGCATGACGGCTTCAAAGGGGGCATATGAGAAGCATTTTTCTTGCAGTTTGAATGGGTCACACAGTGAGAATCAGTAAATGGAGAGGGATACTTTGACCATCACACAAAGTCACGGTCAGGTGAAGGGACTGTGCCCCGCGCGGAATTGCGACTTTCTAAGCAAGATGACCCGTTTCCTGTTGACAATTTAAATTTCTCGAAGCGAAGTTTTCTGTGGTGCCGGCTGTAATTTTCAAAGTTCTTGGGTATATTTGTGTCCCACTCCGATGTTTGACTGGAAACCTAGGTACGTAACTGTAGAAGAAGAGGATGTTTTTTCGTTCGCCTATCATTGTCACATAATCTCTCGCCAACCTCTAAAAAAAACGTCTAAATTTTAGGTCCAATCCCAATTCTATCCCAAATTGAGCTCGAGCCTTTGGTCACTGTCCATGTTGCAGGTGCGTCATCATAGATCCTCAACAAGCCCTCATAGACGAGCCCCTTCTCATCGTCAATGCAGTCGCTGTCGGTCTTGAACACCTTGTCCAGGATTGCACTGATTTGCTCGTCGCTGAACTTGACCCTCGGGTTCAAGGCGACCACAAGTGTGGCCATTTCCTTCCTTTGAGTCCTCCATAGCGGTTCCCGTAAGATGCTGGAAAATTCGCTTGACCTTCTTCCACCTGCTGCCTCTGGTCGCGATTTTAGTCTCCTAGGTCTTATTCAGAAGCAGAGAAGAGGGAAGATTTTGGCCCAATTGACTGACCAACGGAGAAATAGACGGAGAGGTTGCAATGTGAAGATTGAAAGCTAGGCAACGATGGTGTCGCCGGCCTTGGGCGACACTAGATCCAGGGTTGCCCAAGGCCAATGACCCTGCATCTAGGCTAGGCGATGGCAGATCCAATATCCTAATCCCAAATTCGACTATCGACAATAGATAAAAAAATGTTCGATGTAGAATTGAAACAGGACCTAAAGTTTGAGGGTTCTTTAGGGAATTGGGCTGCCATAAAGAAAAAGAAAGACAAGCACACAATATGTGTGCATTTGGCAGACGCCACACATCATCCAATCTCACTACTCAGAAAAAAGGAATCAAGAGATGCATATCAGGGGAAACACCAGGATCATGTAGCATTCTCATCCAGGTGAGGTGACATATTACAATGTGATAGAGCATATTCAGGAACACAATTTGTGATCTCTCAATTTAGGTCACATTCATGGAGGTAACATTATCTCTTGCTTTTGACTTGTCTAATTAAGTAGTCAAACTTGCATAAATTTTCTTACCCAAGTCTCTCTTGAACGTGAACACAATTTACTTATCAATCATGTCAAGTGGGTCAACATGATTACCATACAAGCCTGATTAGCACAAATCCATACCCACTAACTTCGTGCCGTGGCCGAATAATGCCTATGTCCCATCCTAGAAATTGTCATCTTAGTATTTACAAACCCAGCAAAAATTGCTCCTCAATTTTTGTGCTCGACCCAATAGGTAATTTTACTTAACGGCAAAAGTATACCGGAAGTGCCATAACTCGTGTACGGCGATCACTTTGGTGCCATAACTTTTTTTTGGATCACTTTGGTGCCAAATTGGAGGAAAATAGATCACTTTAGTGACTCCGGCCAAAAAGCTAACCTGGCATTTATATTAAAAAAATGGTCTGACTTGTACACGTAGAAATTATGTGGCTTTTTTTGAATTTTTAGAAAAATAATAAAAATTTAAAAAAAAACGGTTGCAGCAGCGGGGAGGGAGCCCTTGTTGCTGCTGCCACCAACCCACCACCGGCGGGAAGGGCTGGCGGTGGTGGGAGCAGTGGTTGGTTGCCGGCCGCTGGTCAGGGCCCAGCAACCCTTGCCTTGCCTAGCGAGAGCTGGATCCGGCAAGGCGAGACCTCGCCGTCGCGACCTAGGCGATGGCAAGGTCTGGCCTCGCCTTTGCTGGGGGAGGCGAGGTCTCGCCTCGCCAGATCCAGCCCTCGCTGGGCTCGGCGAGGGTTGCCGGGCCCCGACCAGGGGCCGGCGACCCTCGTCGACCACTGCACCCACCACCGCTGGCCCTTCCCGGTAGTGGTGGGTTGGCGGTAGCAGCGGCGAGGGCTCCCTCGCTGTTGCTGCAGGCTTCTTCTTCGTCTTCTTCTTCTTTTTTAAAATTAATTAATTAATTATAATTTAATTTTTTTTTAAAAAAAGTGCATGTCAGCGGGCTAAACAGCATCGTTTTTTATTTTTAATGCTGACTGGACCTCTCCGGCGAGCCATGTTAGCGCCACATTAGATTTCTGGTGAGCCACGTTAGCATTGGCACTAAAATGATTGTTTTTCAAAAAAATTGGCACCAAAGTGATCCGAAAAAAAGTTATGGTATCAAAGTGATCACCGTACATAAGTTATGACACTTCTAGTGTACTTTTGCCTTTACTTAATTGATTTAATTTAATCTAATCAAATTGTGTGTAAATAAATCGTGGCGCATAAAACAGCATTGTGTGGAATGCTGGCCAATGGCACAGCACAATAATTTGATTATACTTGCCCTCTCAAGTTCTGGTGGGCTTTGACTAAAAAAAATGAAATCAGATTTAAGGTAAAACATAACAAGAGTATTATCAATTAGATAAAATGAAATGTGTAAAAACACTCGAACTAAGCGAAAAAGATTCATCGGTGTCCGGTGTAGTGCTCAAGCTGAGGCAGCCGCAACGTCAAGGGCGAATCTCAAGCGACACGTTCTAGGAAGGATCGTCTGGGACCAGATGATTTGTCTTCACGTGGACAAGAAGTAGAGTCGCTCGAAATTGAGAGATTATCTGGGCCAGATAATTCGTCTTCAAGTTGATACTCCTCCCATCTTTTCTCCAAGCCAATAATTCCTTCAAGAAATAGGACTGCTTCAGCCATATAAGGTCGTTTTTTGGGGTCTAGTTGCGTGCAAAGTAGAGCCAGGCGAATGGTTTTCTCCACTCCACTCTCGTTATAGCCGCCCAGCATATTGGTATCGACTAGCCTTTCCAACTGTTCGTTTTTCAATAGGGCTTGTGCCCATCGAAGCAGCCCCAGTTCCTTTCCATCGAGGCAGGTTGTTCTCCAAGCTCTTCGACCTCTTACGAGTTCAAGAAGTGTCACGCTGAAACCATAAACATCGCTCTTTACTGATTATCTTCCGGTAATGCGCTCTGGATCCATGTAACCAAGTGTTCTCGCTATGCAGTCGGTAAAATAAGCGTCTTCACCATTGGGTTCTCCTTCGGAAACAGCCTTCTCTTTGTACTCGTCCATGAGCAAGGCCAACCCAAAATCTGCAACACGAGCCTCAAAATCCTCATCCAATAGTATATTGTCGGATTTAATGTCCCTGTGAATTATCCTCAAATTATGCAAATGGGCAACCCCTCTCGCAGCTCCAATTGCTATCTTCTTCCTGGTGGGCCAATCTGTTGAGCGTCAGAGACGCGGCAACAACTTGATTTGATGAAAGAAATTTTTGAAGGTGAAACAATCACAACTCGCGCAAAGAAAAGAAGAAGATAGATAGAATTTTCTGACTCAATATATTTTACTCAGATTTCACACTTATGAAAAAATTACAAGACTCTCCTATTTAAAGAAAAGTTACGTGACTCTTATCTTTTCTAAAATATAACTAGAACGAATATCTCACAATATCTTATCTTATTTCTTCGTATCTAACCATATCTTTTAATATCTCACCATATATCTGAAAAAACAATTATTTCAACTAAAAACACAAAAAATCAAAATATGAAAATATGAACAGACTCAAAAAGGAAATAAGTACTAACAAATTTGGTTTAATTTCTAACACTCCCCCTTAAACCAAATTCTCTTCCATCAATCATTCTAAGTAGGCTCTTGAACTTTTGAAAAGCATCGATCTTGAGAGGTTTAGTAAAAATATCTACTACTTGATCTCCGGTCTTCACATGCAAGACTTCAACTTCATTCTCTTTAATCTGTTCTCGGATGAAGTGATATCAAACATTGATATGTTTACTTCGTTTATGAAAAATTGGATTTTTCGCCAAAGCAATAACAGAAACATTATCAACAAAAATCTCCGTTGCTTTCTTATGCTCCATAAGAATATCTTTGAGTAGTCTTCTCAACCATATTGCATGACAAACACATAAAGATGCAGCTATATATTCAGCTTCACATGTCGACAGAGTAACACTTGATTGCTTCTTTGATGACCACGTGAAAGCAGTGTCGCACAAGAAAAATACAAATCCCCTTATGCTTTTTCGATCGTTGATATCTCCACCATAATTGCTATCCAAATAAGCTTTAAGTTTGAAAGATTCAAAGCAATAATAGTGTAAGCCATGAGAAATAGTACCTTTGATGTACCGAAGTATTCTCTTTGCAGCTTTAAGATGAGATGATTTCGGCTTCTCCATGTATCGACTCACAATTCCAACACTATACATAATATCCGATCTCGTGCATGTCAAGTATCTCAAACTCCCAATCAAGCTTCTATAATATGTCGAATCAACATTGGCACCATCATCAAACTTCGAAAGCTTGGTTCCGCACTCCACTGGTGTATTGATCGGCATACAGTTCTTCATGTTGAATTTTTCAAGGATATTTTCAGCATATACTTTTTGAGAAATAAAAATCCCGTCGGCACTTTGCTTCACTTCGATACCAAGGAAATAATTCATGAGACCATTATCGGTCATCTCAAAGTCTTTCACCATCGATGTCTTAAAAGCATAAATCATTACCGAATTATTTCCTGTAAAAACAAGATCATCAACATATAATCAGGGAAGCATAATATCACCTTTTTCTTGATTCAAATAGAGTGCATGCTCATATGGACATTGAGAGAATTCATTCGCCTTGCAATATGCATTAATTCTGGAATTTCATGCTCTCGGTGCTTGTTTAAGCCTATATAGAGCTTTCTTCAATTTTAGCACTTTGCCTTCATAACCTTTCACAATAAACCTCTTGGGTTGTTCGACATAAATTTCTTTTTCAAGGATGCTATTCAAGAATGCTGATTTGACATCTATTTGATAAATCTACCAATTATTTTGAGCAGAAATGGAAATAATCAATCTAATCGTTTCCATGCGGATGATAAGGGCAAAAACTTCATCATAGTCGATTCCGGCTTTTTGCTTGTACCCCTTCGCGACTAATCTAGCTTTGTACCTTGTTACTTCACCTTTCTCATTCTTCTTGACCTTGTACACCTATTTAACACCAATCGATTTCTTATCCTTCGGAAGATTAGCAAGCTCCCATATTTGATTTTTCTTAATGGCTTCAATTTCTTCGTTCATGGCTTTTTTTTCACTTTTCTTCTTTGGCCACATCATCATAAGCAAGTAATTCATAATCTGCAAGAAGACATGTAAGATGAAGCTCTTCGGCAGCTTCGTAAATTTCAGACAATCTTCTCGATCTTGGCACTAGTAGTTCATCGACACTATTTGAAGAGGATGATGTTGATGAACTCGAAGAAGATGTTGGAGAAGAAGGTGAAGGTTGATGCTTTAACTCCGTTTAATCAGAATCACCACGAACATTTGCTTCTTCTTTTAGAGTTTCTTCCCACATTCCATCTTCATCGAACTTGACATCTCTACTTACATACATTTTCAAAGTGTTAGAATCAAATAATCGATAGGTTTTGGATGATGAGTCATACTCAATAAAGATGAGCTTTTTGCTCTTGTCTTCAAGTTTCAATTTTTTTTGATCTCGGACATGAGCATAGGCAATGCTCCCGAAAATTCTCAAGTGCGAAACACTTGGTGTTCTCTTAGTCCATTCCTCTTGTGGAGTTACGCCTTCAAGTCCATAAGTGGCACGTCTATTTTGAAGATAGATGGCATACGAAACAGCTTCGGCCCAAAGTTCCTTGGACAATGTTTTGCTCTTCAACATGCTTCGAATCATATCGAGAATGGTTCTATTTTTCCGTTTAGCCACCGTTTTGTTGAGGAGAATACATGGCCGTCAAGAAACGCCGAATACCATGATTTTTATAGAATTTGTTGAATATGGCTGAGGTAAATTTTTCACCACGATCAGTCTTCAAAGCCTTGATAAAATAGCCGCTTTCCTTTTCATCCAGGCTCTTGATTTGTTTGAAAGTATCAAACACTTCTGTCTTTTCTTTCAAAAAGTACACCCAAGTTTTTCGAGTAAAATCATCAATAAAAGTAACAAAATATCGATAATTATCATATGAGTGGAGATTGATCGGGCCACATAAATCAGAATGAATCAACTCAAGCGGCTTCTTCGCTCGATAAGTCGCCTCCTTCGAAAAGCTAGCTTTGGAATGCTTGCCGATAACACACCCTTCACATAATTGATCGGGATGATCAATATGTGGTAAGCCATAAACCATCTTCTTGCAAGAAAGAAAATTGAGTCTGCCAAAATTGAAATGGCCGAACCTCAAATGCCACAGCCATGAAGGATCATCTACGCATGCCTTTAGACATTGAGACATCTCACTCTTTATATTAAGAATAAATATCCTGTTTTTCGACACCTTCACATTTGTAATTAGTTTATTATTTCGATTTCTCAACATAAGATTAAGATCTCTCATATGAACAGTATAACCTTTCTCCAGAAGTTGTCCTAAACTCAAGATATTGCTTGACATTTTTGGAACATAATAAACATTGGTAATAAACTGAAGTGCACCATTCTTTAAGCGAATCAAAATTGTACCTCTTTCTTCAACAAGAATTTTAGAGTTATCACCAAATGAGACAGTCCCTTTAATTGTCTCATCTAACTTGGCAAACATCTCCTTTCTCCCGCACATGCGATTGCTTGCGCCGGTATCCAAATACCACGTATCGCTTTGACCTTCTTCATATTCTTTGAATGCCAATAAGAGAACTTGATCAGCATCATTCACAAAGTTCGCCCTTTCGTCTGCTCTACTACTTTCTTTGTTCTAGTAGTTAGAAGCATAATGGCCATGTTTATTGCAATGATAATATCGAATTTTAGATTCATCATACCATTGGCTTGTCGAGTTCTTTCCTCTTCTACGAACACCTCTTTGGTACTGGTATCCTCCATCACTTCGAGCAGGATCTCCTCTGCTTTGTCCACGATCTCTTCCTTGAAAGTGACCTCGGCCACGACCTCGATCACGATCTTGATTTGTCTCGTGATTTTGTATGGGATCTCTTCTTTGCTCCTTCTCATCTCGAATGGTCAATTGCGTTTGGAGAACTTCCTCCACCAGTTCAATTTTTTTAATTCTAAGCCTTTCTTCATGGGTTTGTAACGAACCCATAAGTTCATCGACCGTCATGGCATCCAACTCTTTGGATTCTTTGATTGCAACCGCAATATGATCATACTTCTTGTCTAAGGACTGAAGTATTTTCTCAACAACACGAACATCAGAAACGTCTTCTCCATTTCTTTTCATCTGATTAACAATTGCCAAAATTCTCATGAAATAATCAACAATCGATTCAAATTCTTTCATATGAATTACCTCGAATTCGCCTCTTAAGATTTGAAGGCAAATTTTCTGAACTTTTTGAACTCCTTGATGTGTGTTTTGAAGAATCTCCCGTGCCTCTTGGGCGGTAGTGGCGTTCGAAACTTTTTCAAACATGGAATCATTTAACACTTGATAGATGATCGATAGGGCATATTGATCTTTCGTTTGAACCTTCTTCAAGGCATTCCTCTTGTTCTGGTTCAATGTGACTTCATCTTTTAGCTCATCATAGCCAATGTTAACAAGTTCCTACACACCATAGGCACCGAGTAGAGCTTTCATTCTAATAGCCCAGTTACCATAATTTTCTTTGGTATTGAAGAGGAAGTTAATTGTTCGTTGAGGCCATGATCACGAACCATAAGCTCTGATACCAATTTGTTGCGCGTCAGAGACGCGGCAACAATTTGATTTGATGGAAGAAATTTTTGAAGGTGAAACAATCACAACTCGCGCAAAGAAAAGAAGAAGATAGATAGAATTTTCTGACTCAATATATTTCACTCAGATTTCATACTTATGAAAAAATTACAAGACTCCCCTATTTAAAGAAAAGTTACGTGACTTTTATCTTTTCTAAAATATAACTAAAAAGAATATCTTACAATATCTCATCTTATCTCTTTATATCTAACCATATCTCTTAATATCTCACCATATATCTGAAAAAATAATTATTTCACCTAAAAACATGAAAAATCAAAATATAGAAATATGAACAGACTAAAAAAGGAAATAAGTACTAACAAATTTGGTTTAATTTCTAACACAATCAAGTGGGCGCTTCACTCTTGACTGTCCTCTTAAAAGGGAGCCTAGGCTTCCGTTCACCTTGAAAGGGTACACGAGCATGTCTCCATGTTTCGATGATGAACAAAAGCCATGAACCGGAAGCAAATTCCAATGCCATATCATGTTCCCCAATTTTACTTCAGCACGCAGTGTCAATCCTCGATAGTTATATCTGGTGAGTCTTTTTATCACCACTCTAGAGCCGTCTACCAAGACTCCATAGTACACACAACCGTACCCACCCTCACCCACCTTCTTTGTCTCGCTGAAGTTGGTAGCGACCTTCAACTCGAGGAAAGTGAACCTTTTAAGGCGTCCTTCCTCTCGACATTGGAGTGATTCGCTTGGCCTCTAGCAACCAAACTTGGAAGCTGAATTGGCCAAGCGCAGAGAAGCACCGGCAGCTACTTGGTGGGATGTCGTAGCTTTGATGAAACTGTAGCTAGCAGGATTAAGCGGCAGACAAATCGTTGATGACCGAGAAGCAGGCGGTGAAGGCAGATTGAAATCGGGAGGATCTTAGATGAGATCAAAGGTTGAAAACTTGAAGACCATGGTTCTTCACTCTTACGAAACACCACACTCCTCGGAAATTACGTTCAGATTGTTCGAATTTATCTTTTCACGAACGGAAGCAGGAGGAGGAAGGAAGAAGAGTTTTTGCTGCAGAGGTGAGCCTGAGCTGAGTCTGGATATTCAGACTTCTCAAGTTTGGTTGTCTATCATGCCTGCAGATGTGCATGCATCTGTAGGTACCAAAGTTAATGAAAAAAAGCCTAGTGGATTGCGATGCGTTTTGTGGGGTATCATAGTTGTTTTCGTTGCTTTGCTACTCCCCTAAGCTCTTTACCCTCTTGATACGTCAAGCTTTCTTGGGAGAATCAGTCCAACATTTAGATTTTCTATGCTGTGTCTGAATGCAATTCATCTAGTTTCCTCAGCTCACACTATCACACCCTGAAACCTGTCAAGATAGAGGATGATACGGCCGTCCTTCCACCCGAAGGATGCAGCCTTAAACCACCCAAAAATCCCCACGACATCACTCTCACTCTATTGGCTACCAACCAAAGAACCTCAAAAGATTGGCGAAAGAGAAGGGTGAGCAACCACGACTTAGTAAGCAGTGCGTATCTCTTCTAAGCAGATCGAGCAACCACTATGCATGTATACATAAAACTATATCAGAATTTCAGAAGCCAAACTCAAGATATCAAATACATATAGAATCACATAAGAGTTGTTTCATTTCATCAAAACTTTGTACAAGTCCCAAATACACATTTAAATCCATCATTACAAGTCAAACTATCAATGGTCAAGTCCATTGATCAATTTCTACATAAAAAAACACATCAATGGTCTATTCCATTGACTAATTTCAAATTATACATCAATGGTCTATTCCATTAATGAATATCATCAAAAGCAATGCCAATGGTCCATTCCATTGGCCAATCTCATCGAAAAACACACGCCAATGGTTCACTCTATTAGCCAATCTCATATCACATCACACATTGATGGTCTATTCCATCGACCAATTTATTGCTCAATATTAAACTATGATCACGACACAAAGCCTTGTGACAAGGTTATGAAGATTCCTCCCTTGACAAGGTTTCTATCTACAAAGCCGGTGGCTCGGGCAAGAAAGATATCCTAAACCCGGTATGCATACCCCAAACGGAACAGAAAGTACACAAATTTGCTGAAATTTAATTGACGACAAAGCCTTGAGAACATAAAGATGCAACGCTGGAATTTAATTGAACTACAATTAAGATACCCACCGGAATTTAATCGGCGATGAAACATCTTGGAACTACAGGCATAACCACAATGCAGAAATTGAAAGATAGCAAATTGTTTGTATGTTATGTTGGGGTCTTTAGTAGACAAACACTAGTATTTATAGTATTCACAAAATTGATGCCTATAAGCAGTTTTTCAGTAGTTTCAGCTATACTTCCACATCTCCAGGAATCTTGATTCCATGTACTCACGTTGCCATGATATTATCTCCAGTTGGTTATTCTCTCAAAACCGAGTCATGATGATTCGCAACTGTTTGCAGCCACTTTGAATTTCATTCAAGTTCTTTCTCCACAATCTGCTGAACTTCTTGGCCCTATCCACAAGCAATTTCACATTTGTGTACCACAAGTGAGTTTAGCGTCCTAGAGACATTCAGGGTGCATTTATTTTGCAGAAAATGGACCATTTCTGAAAAATACTTTCTAGGAAATCATTTTTTAGGAAAATGAGTTAATTTTTCGGTGTTTGGATAAAACCTTAAAAAACTTGGAAAATATTTTCAGTTATTTGGTGAGAAAAATCTGATAATGAAAATTATAAAAAATTTTGTATTTTTTAAATTATTTCAAAGTATTTGTTATTTTTAAATTATTTTTATTAAGAAAATAAAATACACGAATATTTTCTTTCTTATAAAGAAAAGAAAAAGAAAAAAAAGAAAGAAAAAAATAAAAAAATATTAATCAATTCAAGATGAGCAATTCCGGAAAGTATTTTTACTTTCTTAGATTAGGGAATTCACTTTCCTAAAATTAAACATGATATTTGTGTTGATCGAAAAATATTTTCAGATGACCAATCATTTTCGGAGAACTAAATAGATGAAAATCCGGAAAACACTTTCCGGAAAAACACTTTCACCAAAACATACACAACCTAAGGGAAAACTTGATTGTGAGCCTTAACACAAAGATAAATGTGGCCGCAGTGTATGACATTGGGCGAAATATTAGCCATGCGCTGGACAATTAACATCCTTTTGCGTTTTATGTATAAAATGCTATGTTGTGAGCACATCGGTGGATTTATTGCTACAAATGTAGTGCTTTGGCTCCATAGGCTTCGTAAATGTTTTTGGAAAATGCAACCCTGATGGTACGGTCACGCCAACTAAAAAGACGGCCTGTTCTCCGATTTTGGTTTAGAAATGGATTACTGGAGACTTGATTAACAAGTTTCTCTCAAAGAGCAAAACAATAAGAGGGGCCTCACCAATTTTCGTGAGTGAAAAACGAATTTACTAAGATTCGTTTTTCACTTAGTTTTATTTTTCATAATTTGTTTTTAAAAACTCTAATGGAATAAAAATTAGAAGGAAATTCATGAAAGTAATAAAGAAAAGGTTAGAACAATAATTTGGAGACTATAAAAGTGTCATGGCCAAATCTTAATTAATGAATATTAAAATTTGAATTTATCATGGTAAGAAAGTCCATATCAGATGACCAAACTTTCAACCCTTAAAACTTCTATTCCGGATGCCCAAATCCTATGACGTGAAAACTGAAATATGCGGTCAAGAGGTCTCTTTTACTTCCAAAAGTGACGGAGACCGTTTCCTTAGTGCAACCCAGTATTCCTTTAGCGGAAGTAATGTGTACGAACTGTGTATAATTGGTGTTCGATCCCATAATGAGATAAAAGTATCGCTCATTTATTTATGGCTCTCTAGTGGCAATCAAAAGATTCAAAGAAGAACTAACTCAAGATGGCACCGTGCAGTTCGAAACAGAGGTAACGGTTGGTAGTGTCAAACCCTCACATTGCAACCATCCTCGGATTTTGCAGAACGTCAAAACGCTGGGACATGTTGCTCGTCTTCCTCTTGATGATCAATAAAGATGTGACATCGATGCTTGAGAGAGCGACCTGAGACACAACCCCCGCCGGACTGGCCTACCTGCATAAAAATAGCTGCGGGAGCTGCGAGAGGGCTGTCCCATCTGCATGATCTGAACATATTGCATCGAGATATCAAAGCTGCAAACATTATGTTGGATGAGGAATTTGAGCCTCGCATTGCAGACTTTGGGTTGGCCTAAGTTCATCGATCGCAGTCACAGTGGATACTCTCTGGATTGCATCAAAGAGGCATCCATACTTCCGAGGAACGAATCTGAAGCAGGATCCGGCAGTGAATTTCTGATGTCACGACAGCGGTACATGGCACAATAGGACAGATTGCACCAGAGTATCTAAGTGCCGGGAAATGCTCGGTGAAGACCGATGTCTTTGCTTTTGGGACAAATGCTTCTGGAACTCTTGACCGGACAAAGAGCTTTTGATCTTGCAAGGCATGCAAATGATGAATAGATGATGTTACTCGATTGGGTAATAGGGCTTCTGGAAGAGCGTAGTTGGGAAATTCTAGTCGATCCTGATCCGCAGGGTGCTGACAAGGAGGAGATAGAGAAAGTGATCCAGCTGGCTCTTTTGTGCACACAATCAGTCCCAATAGAACGACCATCCATGGCACAAGTAGTCCGAATTCTCGAAGGCCAAAACATCGAGAAGAGATGGCAAGAGTATCAACATCACATGTGGCCTTTACGAACCGTTGATTGGATTGTGAATGACTCTACTTCGCTACTTTGTCCTGAAGAATTATCAGGACCCAGATAATCATTTGTTGATGCAACAACCTGACAGTTTTATGCGAACCAAGCTCTCAAAAAGAATGATATATTCACTTATATATCACACAATAAACTTCTCTCAACCGTCATGGGACTTTAGATATCATAATTGATATGAAACTAAGTCAAAGATTTACTTACGCTTACAATGAGCAGAAATTGTTACCAGCAAGGACAAACCCTGCTTGCCTGGGTGTCGAGACTCCAAAAGTCTGTTGCTTTTAAAATATATTTATTTTGACTTTATATAGAAATCTCACCGTGGTGAGGGTGCTGTACAATTCTGTTATTGTAATATTTGTGGAGAGAAGAATAGCAGAAGTGCCAAAACTTGTGTACGGCGCTCACTTTAGTGTCAAAAGTTTCTTTTGGATCACTTTAATGCTAAAATTTTTGAAAAACGATCACTTAAGTGCCAACTCCGGTTAGTTTGGTCGGAAATCCAACGTGGCAATTTTTTTTATTAATTTCTGAAGCTGATGTGGCTTGCCGGAGGCTGAGTCAGCATGTACACATCAAAATGACGTAATTTAGCAAGTACACGAGTATTTTTTAAATATTTTTTCTGATTTTTTTCTTCTTTTCTTTTTTTCTTTTCTTCCTTCTTCTCACTACCGGTGACCAAAGGCCAGCTGCTTGGCCTCGCCCGGATGAGGCTGTCATCACCTGCCATAGTCGAGGTCGGGGGAGGGCGAGCCCCGGAGAGGCCTCCCCTCTCCAGATCCGACGAGGCTAGCTGTCACCCTAGCCATGGCAAGGCCGACCTCGCTGTTGCTGGTTTTTGCGACGGGTTCTGCAATGGCGAGGTCGAGCCTCGACTAGAAAAGGTTCGCCTCACCATGGTTGGTCAAGGCTTGACCTCGCCGTCACGAAACCCTGCGACGGCAAGGTTGGCCTCGCCATGGTTGAGTGAGGCTCGACCTCCCCAAATCCGAGAGAGGCTATGTCACACCCCGTACCCCACGGCACGCAACATCCCTACCTCGGTCGATTTGTGTGCGATATCCCAGGAAGCGTCGCCGACCCAATGCCCACACAGAGATCAAGCACACATGGAAGCAATATTTAAACAAACCCTGACAATAATACAGGAGACCAGGATAACCAAACAACAATCGAACACTTCAGAAAACGGTCAGCAGCCACGAGGTCAAAAAGGGGCAAGTGGCTAGGGGAACTAGGCTGGCTAAGACGAGCTTCAGTCAAAAAGGTGCAACCCGCTCTGTTTTGTCCAAGGCTAACCTAGGGAGCCTAGTTTGGGTCGGATCCTGATGATTCCTTTAAGGAGCTCTCATGGGACTCGGACTCCTCAGCTCCTATTTCTACGTCGGATCCAAGCTCCGCAACTTCTCCCTCCTTCTCTTGGTTCACCTCCATGGCCTCCGGCTCAACCTCGTCTTGAAGATCCAAAGGTTCCGAATCAGCGTATAGCACTTCAGGCTCCTCAGCTTCTTCGACCATGGCAGCAGGTCCGTCCACGGTCTCACCCTGGCTGCTCCAGTCAGGTGGGGTTGGAGGATATGATATCTCACCAC
Organism: Syzygium syzygioides; assembly: GCA_031216285.1. NCBI lineage: Eukaryota > Viridiplantae > Streptophyta > Magnoliopsida > Myrtales > Myrtaceae > Syzygium > Syzygium syzygioides. Next base: position 115,921 of record JASUUD010000021.1, on the reverse strand, counting down.
TTGCCATTTGCGGAATCATAACATCATTCACATCTATCGGAATGTCAAAGGTTCTAAGCGGGGATCCAATTACTCTGTCGGCTCCTCTGTAGCACCAAGCCACATACTCTTGGATATGGTAGTATGACTCTCCCACGTTCACAAATAAAACTGAGTAGTATCTTACATAAGCTGCTCCGTCTCCACAGGGATGTACACTTGATGACCGCTGAATATGATGCGGTATCCCAAAAAGAGGTGGTGTCCTCGGCATCCTACGGCTGGGGGTCTGAAAAGTTGGGTTATTACAACCGTGAGACAAATCTCAGCGAGTATAACCCTCTAAACCTAGGCTAGGCTAACATGCAATCTCCTGACTGACATCACAAAATAACATGGCAATCCAACTCATAAATAAGCTCTAATCTAGGCTCTCTGGCCCAGATCACTTACCAGGCTGACCCTGCAGGTTATTCACAATAATCATATAATCAAACCACGTACCCAAAACGCATCAGGCGCAACACCGATCTCCTCACGAACCAGAGCCCGTGTAAAATGCATCAGGTTGGTCATCTTCTGGACATACCGGGCATCGTCCCGCATAACACGCATTAGGACGGCACACCCCGCGTAATACGCATCAGGGCGAAATGTGATCACACGAACATACAGCCAATTATTATCTGAACCCCGCATAACACACATCAGGGCATTTAGGTAATCACATGTTCATGGCAGGCACGCAATCTCGCACAATTTATCACACGTCTCATTCTCGGCATTCACAATGTGTGACCATGCAATGCAGTATGATACACCATGAGCATCAAATATAATTAGGCACTCAGTCAATTTCATGCCGCAACAATCGTTCACTGGCCAATTAATACCGTGCGGCCCAATTTCACAATGGATAATTCAATAATATTTAATAATCCAATCAAGCCATTAAATGGCCAATCACACTCCGCACGAGTCGGCCACGCAGTCATGCGACATGACATTATTCAAATTTCCCAACAATTGGGTACCGAATACAAGCCAATCAGTCCGGGCATACCCCGCAGTAGAGGTGGCCACGGGCCGGTTTTGGCCCGGAACCGGCCCGGTCAAACCCGGGACCGGCCCGTGGCCTACGGGCCCGGTTCCGGTTCCAAAAAAAAAAAGCTGTCGCAAGCGAGGGTGCCAGCAGCCTCGACCTCGTCGGCAACTGGCGAGGCCTGCCTCGCCCGACGCCGGCGAGGTCGAGCCTCGCCAGATCTGGCGAGGGTTCGACCTCGCCGGCGTCGGGCGAGGCCGGCCTCGCCAGTTGCAGGCGAGGTCGAGCCTCGCCGGCGTCGGGCGAGGCTGGCCTCGCCGGCGTCGGGCGAGGCCAGCCTCGCCTGTTGCCTGTTGCAGGCGAGGCTGGCCTCGCCCGACGCCGGCGAGGCTCGACCTCGCCTGCAACTGGCGAGGCCGGCCTCGCCCGACGCCGGCGAGGTCGAACCCTCGCCAGATCTGGCGAGGCTCGACCTCGCCGGCGTTGGGCAAGGTCGGCCTCACCCGATGCCGACGCCGGCGAGGTCGAGCCCTCGCCCAGCCCAGGCGAGGGCGGCCCTCGCCCGACGCCGGCGAGGCCGCCCTCGCCTTAGGCCGGCGACCTCCGCCGGCCCCTGCTATGGCCGGCGGAGGAAGAAAAAAAAAATAAAATTCTTAATCGGAACCGGAACCGTCAGGGGCGGTTCCGGTTCCGGTTCATGCTTGGCCACGAACCGGAACCGGTCGGTTCCGAACCGTGGCCATATCTACCCCACAGTCCAATCATAAAATCCCCAATTAATCCGAATTAGCCCAATAATTATCTCTAATAATCCCACTAATGTTTCTTGAATTTATTCCACCAATTGGTTCTCAATCCAGTACGAATTTTATACCGATAGCACCTAAACCAGTCCAGACTACACTGATAATACCTAGGCCAGTCCAAAAAATGCACAATCAGTCCTAATTCGGGTTTAGGAAATATACTCACCTAATTTCTAGACTACGGCGATGGGGAACGGCGGCTGATCACTGATGAACAGTGAAATCGGCGGCGGAATTCCCGGGCGCGCGCACTGTTCACGGTGCACTGTTCACGCGGTACTGTTCACTCGGTACTATTCACTCGCTGTACGGGACGGGCAGGGATGGTGGCCGGCGAGAAGACGGCAACAGCGCGGCAGCGTACGGACGTGAACAGTGAATACATACGGATCGATGAACAGTAAATCCATATGGACACTATACGGACAGGGCTGGTTGGTGACGTGCGGGCGTGCTGGACGGCTTGGTGGTGACGGCGCGGCAATCGGAGCTCCGGCGAGCCTCCGAAGAGGCGGCGAGGCTAACCGGGAGAGAAAAAGTGAGGAAAAAGAGAGGGAAAAGGAAAGAGGAAGGGCTGGACAGAGGCGAGGCTGAGGCTAGGGGACTGTGGTGGTCGATGGCGAGGCACGGCGGTTGGCAGCGGTGCTCTGGTGGCTAGCGACAAGCTCCGGCGAGCCAAAATCAAGAGAGAAAATGGAGAAAAAGAGAGGAAAAAGGAAGAGAAGCTGCTGGTTTGCTGGTCTGGACTGATCTGCCGAAGGGGAGAGGTAGAAGAGAGAGAAGACAGTCCAAGCTGGTAAAAAAAAGACAGCCTAGGGCAACACGTGTCGCAAATCCGGCAATTTTGACGAAAATACCCCTAATCTAACGGTTTAAATTCAATCCTATCCACAAATGAGGGGCAAAGTGGTCTTTTGGTCCAATAATACAGCTGATAATCCTCTGGTAATTATCCCAAAATTTTCCCAAAAAAATTCGGAATTAATACCGGCCCAGGGGCAAAATCGTCATTTTTCCGGTCTCGGGGCGAAATTCCAATTTTCGCACATACGCGTTCCATATGTGTGTGGCCAACATAATATGGTGTCGGATTTGCGAAATTCACTTTTTAAGCCCTCGAAAATCGACTGCGAAGTTCCGGGAATAAAATAATATTATTTTTCCAATTTTTGTCGAAATTTCAATTTTTGACCGAAACCACTCTAAATGTGTGTGGATGCCCCAAAATGACCTTGGCCACGAAAAATAACCTCAAACGGCCTCCGAATCCAGTCCCGGTGCCCATAGGGGCAAAACCGTAATTTTCCCCAATTTTCGTCGAAATTCCAATTTCTGGCTAGATTAGTCCCAAATGTGCGTGGCCACACCAAAACGACATTGGTCCTGCAAAATAATCGTAAACGTCCACAAAATTTCGACGTCGAAGTTCGGGTTCAATTTCGCGATCAAATTTGCTCATTTTAAAATTCTAGAGCCTCTCACTAACGGGTGGCTGTTTAGATATTACGCGTATCGACCTAGGGTTGTCCGAATCGTAATGGCCTCGATTTTCGAGAGAGCATGAGGAATTATCACTAGTACCGGAGGTCTCGGTCATTTAGGTTAGTTTGGGAATCGTTCGCCATGTGTACTCTCGGTCATACGGAATCACCCGCGATCCGATCGTACATCATTGGTCGAATCGAATCCGTCACCTTCCTAAGATCGGTCCACGTGGTCCAAAATATTCCCCCGGCGTTCTTCGAAGTCCGTGCCTAACTCGCGATCGGGTCCCCGGTCCACGTACCTATTCCTATTTAGCCTTTCCCATAAGGTTAGTATCCCGTGATTAATCAAATCCGGGCGAGACTTTCTAAAATTAAATGAGAAATAATTTACACTTTATTGATTCCGAAAATGGGTCGAAATTCAGGATGTTACAGGAGATCGTCGGTGAGTTTAGCCACGTTGTATGGTTTTAGGGCATTCTCAGGAAAATGGTGTTGATATTTTCTTTAGTTTTGTAAAACCCATGTACTGATATATATATATATATATATATATATATATATATATATATGGAAGTAAGAAGAACACATTTATTGCATAAAGCTGGATCGAATGTTTACTACTTTTGGATTATGATGGGATGGTTCGTTAAAACTTTCCTAAAAGATATGCTTCCTATTTTGTGCATTAGATTTATGAGATAACTCTTGAGGGGTTCTATGTTTTGGTTTGTGAAACCATTTGTGATATGGATTGGTAAAAAGGGTTTAATGCTACACGGTAACATAATTTCATGGGAGCCACATCTAGGGCTTTGTAGTCAAGGGTTAAGTGCTACATGGCGACTCAAGTTGTGTGGGAGCCACTTCTAGGGCTTTGCACTATTGATATGCACAGTACATGACTAAGTACGACATGATAACGTAAATTTATGGGAGCCACATCTAGGATCTTATACTATGAATATACATTGGCCAAGGACTAAGTGCTACATGATAAAGTAAATTCGTGGTAGCCATCTCTAGAGCATTGAGTTAAATACTGAGCATGGAATGGACCATTGATATGTGTTTAACGAATTTGTATTGAATTGGACCTGTGATACTGGTTTTGATATTATGGTTGAATGGGTATTTATGCTATGAATATAGTTATGTTGAAGTGCTATATAATTCATTTTATTCTTGTAAATTTGTTATATTTTGAATTGGCATAAGTGAGTTGCTTGGGTTTGAAACGTGTATTTGTGGAGGCTTGATGTTCCTAGAATAGATATACTACTACTATTGAGCTGAAGTTGTTCACCCTTCTTTTTCCCCAATCTTTTCAGGTTCCTCGGTTAGTGGCTATAGAGCGAGAGCGCTATTGGCGGGGACTTTTAGGAATTAGCTCTTAACTTTTGGTTTGAGACTGCGTTCTTCAGGTAGAAGGATGGTTATGTCATTTCCCATCTTGGTAGGTTTTGGGGTGTGACACTTATCATCTATAGTAGGCGATGTCACACCCAAAATCCACACGCAAAAAAGGCTCACAAGGCCATGGATCGAGAGAAGGATGAAGCCTTAGACAACCATACATAACAAAAGGCCAACAAAAGCTGATCACAAGGTCTCATAACACAAAAGTATGTCCCAAATCAGCTATCTCCTTCAAGAAAAAAGTATACCAAAAACGTGTACATCTTGGTTAATGACTTAAGCCAAAAGAATTAGGCTGAAAAATCCTCAAGTCAAAGTGCTCCTCCTAAGTATCACACAGGGTAAGAAACCTGAAATGTTAAAAAAAAAAAAAGGGAGCGAGTAAACCATAACTAATTAGTGATACTTTATCTCATGATGGGTGAATTGGTTGTGAGACTTGACATAGGGCGAGAAATTAGTCAATGGACGTCACCATTGACATCCATTTTAAAATGATGTGTTGTCAATAAATATTTGGATTTACCGTTACAAATGTGTTGTTTTTGCGAAAGTGATGTCTATGAAATGTGCATAATTGGTGTTTGATCCCACAATGAGATCAGTATCACTTATTGAGTTGTGGTTCATTCACTTCTTTCCTTCAACATTTGATGTTCCGTACTGGGTGACGCTAAGGAGGAGCGCTTCGACATGGGGACTTTTTTACTGTATTCTTATGGTTTAGTTATTGGCTAATATGTACATATTTTTGCTATAGTAGTTTTATGTTGTGTTTTTTAATGGTGATAGAAAGTTTGGGGACATACTTTTGTGTAGATTTTGTACTCTTGAGACCTTGTGATAAGCTTTTGTTAGCCTTTCGTTAGGTATGGTTATTCCGAGACTATGGATGGCTATGTTACTTAAGGGTGAGCAAAAGAAATCGATCGAATTAGATCGAATCGGCCCGTTGTAGGCAATTCCTTGTTTCATAAAATTGAAACCGGTAAATATCGGTCCGGTTCCTCAGTTCCAGCTATGAAACCGACCACCCAAATCAGCCTATTGGACCAATTTTTATTTATTTATTTTATAATTCTTATTATTACCCAATAACCGAAGCCCCCAGCAAAATGACATGAAACCATCGGCGGATTCCAGTCCCAGGTGAGAAAAGGGAAAAAGCCCTGGGCCCTATATCGACCAATCACCCTCCTTCATTGTCACGGGCATCCTCGTAATTCAGTCGACGCTGGTCTTCTCTCTCTCTTTTCCGTCGTTCACGCCAAGAACATTAGATCCTTCCCCCGATCACATGGCGACGAAGAAGCACAGGACCGCCGGGTGCTCGAGTCCATGTACTCGATCATCACCCTCGTGTTCGTGCTGGTCGCCTGCGTGGAGCTCTGCAGCGCCGTCACTGTCGTCGACATCTACCGCCTCATCCAGTATGAATACCTCCTCCATCTTCGTTTTCTTTTTTTGTCACACTCTGTTGCTTAGACCTAGAGATGAGAGACTCTTTCTTCCTCTCGGGAACTTCCCGGTTCCACAAATTGAGACAGGTCCAATTCCTGGATTGAGAGTGTGAACCGATCCACTGGGAACCGATCACCTCTAGCGTGGCTCTCTTTTTCTTACGAGGATTTAGGTCGGGACATCGTTGATCGAGGAAATAATAGTACTGTAAAGCATCCTCACTAGGGTGAGGTTTTCATGAAGTTAGAAAAAATATGTTGAAAAACAACAGAATTTGTGGAGTCTTGTAACTCAGGCAAGTAGATTATATCCTTGTTGGTAATAATTTCTCCTCATTACAAGTGATTACATTTCTCGTCACCGGTGATCTTTAACTTAGCTACACATAAATTATGACATCTTAAATCTCTCATCGGTTGGGATATCTTGTTAAGATATATGAGTTAACTTCGACCCTGAACCACTCAAAGCACTCATTTTGGGAGCTTGCTCTACTTAGAATGGGCCGGGTTGTTACCTTAACAATCAGATTATCTGGGTCCAGATAATTCATCAGCTCGGAGATTCGAAGTGGAGTCCACCCCAACCCAAGTTATGTTTGGATTGCAAAGAGACGGCCCCCGAGACCTCAATTTATGCTCCCGAAACCTAAATTCGAGCTGATACTTCTTCCATCTCTCCTCAATGCTATGTCCTTCAAGTATTCGGAGAACTTGTGCCATGGATGGTCGTTCTCCTGGGGCTAATTGTGTGCACGAGCCAGCTGGATCACTTTCTCTATCTCCTCCTCGTCATACTCACCCTGCAGATCGGAATCGACTAGAGTTTCCTAACTACGCTCTTCCAGATGCCTATTTACCCAATCAAATGACATCGGGTCCATGTTCTTTTCAAGTCCTAAAAGAGCAAGCACTTTTCGTCCGGTGATGAGTTCCAGAAGCATTACCCCAAAAGCAAAGACGTCATTCTTCACTGAGCATTTCCCGGTACTGAGATACTCTGGTGCAATATGTCCAAATGTGCCACATACGGCTGTTTTGACTTCAGCATAGACCTGGTGGGATCTTGCTTTGGATTTGTCCCTTGGAAGTACGGGTGCCTCCTTGATGCAATCCACAAAGCATCCACTGTGCTTGCGATCGATGAACAAGGCCAACCCAAAGTCTCCAATGCAAGGCTCAAATTCCTTATTTAACATAATGTTTGCAGCTTTGATATCTCGGTGCAATATACTCAGATCATGAAGATGGGACAGCCCTCTTGCAGCTCCCGTGGCTATTTTTCTGCGGGTAAGCCAGTCCAGCGGGGGTTGTGTATCGGGTCGCTCTCTCAAGCATGATGCCAGACATTTATTGATCATGAAGGGGAAGACAAGCATTAGCTCCGTGGATTTTGACGTTCTGAAAAATCCGAGCATGGGAAGCAGATTGTGATGTGGGGGTATGATGCTACCAATCATTACTTCTGCTTTGAACTGGCGCATAAGAGCTGGACAGAGTTGTTTGCATCTCTTGATTGCAACTAGAGAGCCATCAGCTAACTGACCCTCATAGACATCGCCAAATCCACCGCTGCCTAAAAGTTTTGTGTTGCTGAAATTTCGGCTAGCCACCTGCAACTCCTGCAGAGTAAACTCTTTAAGCTGTCTTTGGTGAAATTCAGGATGGACATCGAAATTGATACTATGAAACAGCATCTCTGCGGACTGGTCTTGAATCTCATGACCATCAACTTCAACAGCCGGGGATGTTAAGATAAGAGAAGCACCGGCAGCAACAAGTCGGCTGACAATGGCTCTGGTGAAAGTGCAAGTGCGTTCGCATGGCTGACAGAGTGTTGCTGAGGATGATGATGATGATGGAGTAGGTGGAAAAGCTGGATTGAAGTCTTCCGGATCTTGGGCAGGATCGAAGGTGGCAAACTTGATCACCATTTTCCTTCCTTTTCTCTTATCCCTAGAAACCAAGCCCAATTCGATTTATCACGAGCTTAACAAATGAATGTGTATTGTGAGATGGCCGTGCCCCTTCTTGTGGGCGAGAGCTGTTATATAGAAGTTTTAAGAACCAACATAGTAGTTTAACAGAGAAACTGCATAGGAAACTGCCACGGTAGCTTCCAAGAGGCAGTGTGAATGACTTTATATAAAGTGAGCACTAAGTCAGTCCAGAGCAAGACTTTCATCCTTAAATTATTATGAGTCCCCTGCAAGCAGAGTGCGGGTGTGTGCCCACACGGTAATTGCCACTTTCCAAGCACAAAAGGCCCCTGTCCTGGTCAATTTGAGCTTCATTGCTAAGAAAAATGGTCCAACAGATGCTTGGATCCTGCGTTCATCTTTAGCGACCAATCAGTAATCACAAATGTCATAAGCTGCTGACTCGGGTTACTGGTATGAGGGAAGCAAGGCATAGATCTTGGCTCCATAAAGCAAATCCCAACACAAACAACTTCAAGTCAACACTTCGGTGAGGGGCTTTTTCCGGTTCATGTTGCGAGTGGAAATATTTAAAAACCAAGATAAACCTACACGACCCACCTCCCGCTGCTACGATATGAATATTAGTACTTCTCGATCTTGAAAGATGCATTTCGGTAATACCGTAATTTCAGGATCTACTGAAGCTCACCGTAGCACCTGGTGTAGAGGAATTCACCTTTTTCAGAGCCAATTTAAGATAAAGATCTGTTAGTTTATCTCTAGTGTTTTTTTAGGGCTAAGAAACACTTTAATTAGGTACTAATAAGATGAAACGTGCAAATGTATCATCTTCCACATTGAAAATTATTTAGTGAAATTAGCCCTCTGATTATTTTTTTCCATGACAAAAGGTAACTAATTCTTTTTGCCTTGTGTTTGAAGAACTTCTTCGAACTCGTCTTAACGGAAACTTTGGCAGTCACCCACAATATCCACTTCTCTTTATTCTTCCCCTTGTCTGTTGCATTCCGTTTGCAATTGGGGTTGTTTAGATGAGAGAAGCACAGACTGGCGACTGCAAACCGGACGATGGCTATTGTCTTAGTGCAACGGCGATCACGCTATTGAAAACAGGCTGATGATGATGTCGTGGAATCCTCAGTAAGAGTGATGGTGGCGAATATAACATGAAAGAAACTATAATGCAGCATCTAAGAAGCACTCTGTTTGGCTTTTCTAGGGACTCTCATTGAAGTCACACCAAGAGCAGATTATTGAACTTGCTCCAGTCAAGTGGGGCAATATCGACCAATCACCCTCCTTCATTGTCACGGACTTCCTCGTAATTCCGTTGACACAGGTCTTCTCTCTCTCCTCTCTCTCTCTACCTTCGTTCACGCCAAGAACATTAGATCCTTCCCCCGATCACATGGCGATGAAGAAGCATGGGGACCGCTGGGTGCTCAAGTCGATGTACACGATCATCGCCCACGTGTTCGTGCTGGTCACCTGTGTGGAACTCTGCGGCACTGCCACGGTCGCCAATGTCTACTGCCTCATCCAGTTTGAAAACCTCGTCCGTCTTCGTTTTTTTTCTTTGTGAGGTCACACTGTTGCTTAGACTTAGAGATGAGAAACTCTTTCTTCCTCTCTGTCGAACTCTCTCAACGGCTGCAAGGAATAGAAAAAAAAAATTGAGCACCACCGTTTCCTAAACCCACCTGGGGACTTCCCGGTTCCACAAATTGAGACCGGTCCGATTCCTGGATTCAGGGTGTGAACCAACCCACCGAGAACCGATCACCCCTAATGTCCCTCCCTTTTTCTTACATGGATTTAGGGTGGGACATCGTTGATGAAGGGAATAATAGCATTATAAGGCATCCTCACTATGGTGAGGTTTTCATGAAGTCAGAATAAATATTTTGAAAAACAACAGAATTTGTGGAGTCTCGTAACTTGGGCAGGTAGATTATGTCCTTGTTGGTAATAATTTCTCCTCATTAGAAGTGATCACATTTCTCTTGTCATTGGTGATCTTTAGCTCAATTACACAAAAACTATGACATCTTAGGCTGTGTTTGGTCGTCCGTATTTCTAGTCAGGATAGGATTGGATAGGATAGGATAAGAAATCTAGGGATTTGGCCATATCCTTTTCATTGTTTGGTGAAGTACGAATTTAAAGTCGGATATTCTCATATCCTATTCTATCCTGCGTTTGGTAGAAACTGTATATCAATATAAAGGACATATATACATCTACGTGATACTCATGAAATATTTCGATCTTATTACTATAAAAATAATATTCTCATACACAAATAAACTTGAAAATATGACATTTTATTAGATTTTCAAATTTTTTTTTCAAAAAAAAGTAAAATGAAAATAGAAACAAATGAGACAAGAAAATTGTCATCGTCGTCTTTCTTCAAGCACTTTTCCGCAAACAAATCATTCTTCAGCTTCTTCTTAGGCGGAGGTTTCACCGCACCCCCACCCGCACCCTTCTTCTTCTTGTTAACAGCCAGGCCACTCATTGATCTGCAAAAGCATCAAATACCAGGATTTACACATAACAACGTCGGAAGAACATCTTAAATGGGATAACAAAGATGGAACTCGAATGTGAAATAAAAAAGCCATCTTTCGATATCAACTGAAGACGCGAAGAGCAGAGAGACAAGCTCCAAGTTACCAAACCTCAACTCCACCGAACCACAGAGCATCGCAAGCACAAAACAAACAATCGAAACAGCGAGATGGTGGGTTCATTCATCGTCCGCAATCACATTGTTTTTTGAAACAGACAAATTGAACATAACTGAATCAGTAATTACAAGAATGAAGGGCCACCGATTCCTTGCTCCACCGCGAACTAGATACCATTCGACGAACACGACGAACGCCATTGACGACGGTGCGAAATTGGAGAGGGCAGTCACAATACCTGAGTTGAGCAGAGCAGAGCAGTCGGCGCGCCAAGAAAAAGAAGAAGAAGCGACGAAGAGGTTTGGAGCTTCTCAGATGTCGCCGGCGAGGTGCGGAAAAGCGCTTCTTCTCGGCAAGCTTCAATAGTATTTCCGCAGACGACCACTGATCTCCTCCTCCTACGGGTCCTTCCAGTTCAGCATCTCGACGAGCCGCATGGGTGAAGAGTGCGTAAATGAAGGGTAGGGTTTCTAAAAATTTACTTTTATGTGACGGATAGGAGAAATCCTATCCGACCTTATCCTACCCTCTCCTCTTAAATTTTTTTATCCTGGTTATATTCCCTCTATATCCGACATTATACTATCCAGGACACCTACCAAATACGGGATAGGATAAAACATATTCTATCCCGAGTTTTATACGGACGACCAAACGCAGCCTTAAATTCCGCATCTTGTTGAGATATATGAATTAACCTCCACTCCGACTACTCAGAGCACTCATTTTGGGAGCTTGCTCTACTTAGAATGGGCCAAGATGTTACCTTAACAATTAGATTATCTGGGTCCAGATAATTCTTCAGCACGGAGATGCGAAGTGGAGTCTGCCACAATCCTATTTGTGTATGGATTGTGAATATACGGCTCCCAAGACCTCAATTCAAGCTGATACTCGTTCCATCTCTCCTCCTCGATGCTATGTAGGGGTGTCAGAACCGAACCGGAAAACCGAACCGAGATACGAACCGAACCGAACTGAACCGAAAATTTCGTATATTTCGATTCAATTTTGGTTTCGGTTCGGATCATCAAAATTAACCGATTTTTTTTTTCAGTTCGGGTCATTTCAGTTCGGTTCGGATCATTTCGGATCGAACCGAACTGAAATAAAGAATTCGGTTTTAGCCCTAAAAAACCCTCTCTCGCACTCGCATCTCCCTCTCTCCCTGTCCCTCTCCTCCTCGCTGCTCCGCCTCTGAAATTCGCGACTCCCCCCTCCGGCTCCGCCGCCGCCGCTGCCGCCGCCTCTGACGGCCGCAGCACCCACAGGGATCACGGGCTCAAGCCGGGCGTTTTCCTCCGCCTGTCTGCACAACCGAGCCCTACCGAGATGAGATCGCGACCAAGCCTCGCCACCGTCACCTTTTCCGTTCCTCGGCTCCCCATCGTCGGCGGCGGGTCTTGGTGCAAGGGCACCGGCGGTATCTGATTGATTGAATTTGCAGGAGGGCGTGTCGGTTTGATTGATTTTGCAGGAGGGCGCCCTGTTCTCCTCTCCGCTTCCGCCTTGTTCAGCCCTTCCTCGGACAAGCGCTTCTGGAGCAGCCTGCGGTGCCGGGTCGACGCTATCCTCGCGGATTCAGTTTGTGAGTGCGGCGCTTTTCTTTGGGGCTTCAGTTTGTTCTCCTTCTTCGTTGTATTCGATTTTGCGAGTGTCGTTGGATGCGGGATGTTGTGTCTGGGCAAGTGCCCTCTGTGTTGCTGTTGAAGTCGGTGATTTTGATGAATTGAGGGCTGGAGCGAGGATTCGGAGTGGGAGTCGACGGGTGCGGTCCTTGTGGTTTGGACTTCGGGCGTGTCGTGGCAATGGTACCGATTAGTTGCTGAGGTGATTGTGGAGGAGCTGGAGTGCGTTAATGAATTCCTGTTCGTTGAGTTTTTTTGTTCGAGAGAGAAATGTTTTTGCTTTCTTGCTTGGAAGGACAAATTATCTGGTAGGGAAGATTTGTTATTGTTTCCTGTAAGTTCTCAATGTCTTGAGTCTTGACCTAGTTTAACTGTTGAGGATATTGAACTAAGACTGTGCTGAGACTGAAACTCAATCGTCGAGTGGTTTCCTTACCTCCCTTCCATTGTTTTATGCTGCCGGTGAGTTCTGTAGATACTCTCTTGGGCAGGCTGGTTGATTGGTTGTTTGTGAATGTATATGCAGTCGGAAGAAGATTTGGCACTGAAGCAGCAGTTGGAGCTGTATGTGGAAAGGGTTCAGGATCCTGATCCTGGGTTGCAGAAGGTTGCTCTAGAGAGCATGAGGTACTTCTGGTCTTGGAGATATTTTTTGCTTCCATTTCTTCTCCTGCTCATCATTAACTTATGGGAAACGAAGAAATCTACATTTAGCTTGTCCTTTGTTGGTTATGCCATCTGCTTGGGTGGGGGGGACACGTGTTCTGATTGTTGCAGGTCTGGTATGAGTATGATATGGAAGAAAAAGGTTGGCACATAGCATTTCCATTTCTCCCGTGTGTATGTTGCTTGGATGTCCCTTTCAGTATCTTAAAGGTAGGATCTAAATGCCATTTGTTCATTCCTCGTAAACAATTCGAACAGGGAAGTTAGTAAAAAAGAAAGCGGTAGTGACGAAGAAGCCACCGATTACTCTGAGACCATCCATAGGGGAATGATTATTTGTTTATTCTAGTTGTTATGTCAACTTTGTGCTGGGAGAGAGCAAATTGTTTTTTGTGCTGGTGTGATTAGTTATGATGCATTTCCGTCGTGAGAGAGTTAGGTAGTCCTGTTGCTATTTTTTGAATGTAGTATCGTTGAAATTTTGTTACTTCAGTGTAAATGGGATTCGTATAATATGTGGGTTGTTTTGGTCTTTAAATATGTTTTCACAGGATGCTGATGCAGATACGGTAGATGCTTCTCCTGCCGCAAAAGAAGTTCCAATGTCGGAGAAAAAAGCTGTATAACTCCTTATGCCATCGCTTTGAGTCAACTCACAATCATTGTCATCGGGGTCCACTGCTGCAAAGAAATTTGTCTTTCATCTCATATTGATTTCCTTGGGAGATAACAGTGTATTTATGTTGAACTGCAGCAATAGCGCAGACTAGTTAGTAAGTTTGTAGAGGGCATTGAGCCATATTACCCACAAACTTCAATATGTCAGAGGCCTAACTTTTGCCAAATGAGAATTCGATTGTAAATATTAGTCTGGGAATTGTTCTGGCGAATAATAGGATTGTGCACAACTGCTGTTTCAAGATGCTTCAGAAGACAAATTTTATAACTAAAAGGAGCAATTAGTATTTGATTCAAGAGTTTGATGATGCCTTGTTTGCTGTCTCGAGTACGGGATTCTTGTGCCTGCAATGGATGATATGATTAGTCTGAGGACCGCAATTTCAAGCCCCTTATAACATCTTTCTTGTATTTACCGATAGAAGAAAGAAAGAAAGAAATAGAGATAGAGATAGAGATCTCAAATAAGCAAGCTCATTGAAAACTGATTACTCCGCAGAAGTAATAGGCTGAGCATCCAGACCATATACTGAGCATGGATAGCCGAGTGGAGTACTTCAACATCATAAGACAACATATTGATAAATTGCTAGGCTCATCGAAGGCCATCTAAAATACGTTTTATTATCAAGAACTAATAATTAAATTAGCTATGCATAGACCATATACGTTTTATTTCTAGAGCTTTCTTAATTTTTTATCATAAAAAATTATCATAAAATTATCATAAATACATATTATTATCAACAAATTATCATAAAAAAATTATCAAGAAATTTGTTTAATAAAAACAGAAAACCGAGCCATGAATAAAAAAGCAAAAAAAAAACAAAAAAGAAGAAGAAACCGAAAACCAAACCGAACCAAACCGAACCAAATCGGCTTATCGGTTCGGTTTCAATTCGGTTCGGTTCCTATTTGGTTCCACTACAAAAAAACATGAATTTTGCGACGGAAATTTGCGACGAACTTTGCGACGGATTTATAATTCCGTCGCAAATTAGCGACGAAAAATTTCCGTCGCAAATTTGCGACGAATTTTGCGACGGAATTATAAATCCGTCGCAAAATTCATCGCAAATTTGCGACGGAAAATAAATCCGTCGCAAAATTCGTCGCAAATTAGCGACGGAAAATAAATCCGTCGCAAATTTTTGCGACGGAAAAAAAAAATCCGTCGCAAATTTGCGACGGAAACAAAATCCGTCGCAAAATTTGCGACGGAAAAAAAAATCCGTCGCAAATTTGCGACGGAAACAAAATCCGTCGCAAATTTTTGCGATAGAAACAAAATCCGTCGCAAATTTTTGCGACGGAAAAGAAATCCGTCGCAAAAATTTGCGATGGAAAAAAAAATCCATCGCAAAAATTTGCGACAGAACCGAAATCCGTCGCAAAAGTTTGCGACGGAAAAAAAAATCCGTCGCAAAAATTTGTGACGGAACCGAAATCCGTCGCAAATTTGCGACGGAAACAAAATCCGTCGCAAATTTTTGCGACGGAAAAAAAAAATCCGTCGCAAACCAAAATTTTGCTTTGCCCGCCCTCACCCCCATTTTCTCTGTCTCTCTCTGCTGTTCCTCATATCCCCTCACCCCCTGCTTCCGCTTCCGCTTCTCGCTTCGCGCTTCCTCGCCTCGTCGAGATCTGATTGAAGAAGATTTTAGCTTCCCTCCTCCGGCCATGGCGGGCAAACATCTTCCGCCGCCGTTCCTCCACCGCCGATTCCGGTCCCCCGTGGTCCTCTTCCCCCTCCTCCTCCTCCTCTTCGCCTATCTCTTCTTCTCCTCTCTCTCCGCTTCCTCCCGCGATCCGGCGCCCCCCGCTTCTCACTCCGCGAAGCCCGAGACCTCGTTCCTGGTCTCTCCGGAGCGCTTCCTCGCTCACCGCTCTCCCTCCGCGCTCTCTCGCCATCCCGACGATACGGCTAGCCCGGCCGCGGACGGCGGCGGCGGCGGGAAGTTCGACGACTCGGTTTTCGCGTCGGAGAGCGAGAGGTTGCGGGGAGATCCGCTCTACTCGCTCGATTTGTCGCTGCGGGTGTACGTCTACGAGATGCCCCGCAAATTCACCGACGATTTGCTTTTGCTGTTTTGGAACACTTACAGGGAGACCTTCAATCTCACCTCCAGTGGAAGCCCCGTGCATCGCCTCAGCGAGCAGGTCTTCATCCTCTTTTAGCATTCGTACCTCCCGCGCGCAATTAATTCTTTGCTACTTGACATGTTGTTCTTAATTTGATGTTTGCTTCTGGTAAGATGAGGCGTGATGTAAGAAGCTCCTCCCATTCTGCTTTGTCTAGGCGAACCCGTTTGTTTTCCGCTTCGCTAACATTTGGCCATTTGATGAAGAGAAATCATAATGGTTGGCATTAAATCAGGGGGGAGCAGTCATGAGGATAGGTAAACGAAGCAGTAGGGCATTAAGAACTTAAAGGAAACTGAAAATGAAACAACAATGAATATTAAAAGAAAACTTATCCCAAAGTGGTTGTTGATCGCCCGAGAGCAAGGTTTAAGTTCATGTTAGTGCTGATTGCGATGAGAGGGACTCAGATACGGCTCTAGTTTCTGCATATTTGAAATGCCCCCTGCTTGTTCGAAGATTTGCCTCTGAGATTTTAGCCTCATTTTAGTTCTACCTTAGTCGAATATACTCTTGCATGATTTAGATGAATTTGTCCAGTTATTAATTGTCTGAGCTGTTTGCTAGCTTAATCCATGCTTGGCCAAAATCTCCACAAATTTGTGATTACTTGATGATTGTTCAAATCCTGGTGGTAAATTTTGTCTCTGGTCTAGATACACTCTTCTTAATCTCTTTGCCATATATAGATTCATATTGGCTAATGCTCGGAATGAACAAAATATGTGCGAATCTTCATTGTGAGTAACTTTGAGGAGCTAAAGTCGGTTCATGGAATTTATTTTCTTTGGATTTAACTCTAAGCTCATTGGCCATGTCTTTCTGCTCAACTTACAATGCTTTTATTGATTATTCGATTCCTCTTTGAACCTGGCTGGGAGTTTAAGAAAGTATAGTGAAGTTCTGTTGATAGACATAAGCAGAAGTTGGGGGGATGCATATTAGCTAATGCTCGGAATGATAGTTGATTGGTGAAGAAGGAGAAGTTGTGCCGGCAAATCCGCATTTCTTGGCATGTTTATTTCTGAGTCAAGCTGCGGGATAGGTTCCTTATGGTCATTTTTGTTTTATTCTACTTCAGTTATTGATGGTTATTGTTCACGAATATTTCAGGAATGAAAAGACAAAGCTTCTTTTCTGCACGACAGGAATTCTTCTAAGGAGCATTTCTGTAAGTTGTTTAATCATTAATTCCATATATGTAATGCGTATGTTAAGGAGCTGTGCAGCTAGCTATTATGTGTGCAATCATGTACTTTGGTTGATGAAGCATGTTTTTTAAACAGCCTTTGACACTGCACATTTGTGTACTTGGAGATGTTAAGAAACATGATTGATATGTATTGTGGGCCTCTTTTTTGACAACTTAAGCTTTTGAATGGCGATTGTTTACCATATGATTGATATGTATAGTGGGCCTCTATATCAACAATGAACTTATATACGTGTGATCTCCCTCTATGGAATATCTTAAGCTTAGTGCAGATGGAGTAATGCATCTGTTCATGATGCAAATCAGAGTTACTAAATTGTTTTGACTTTGTTAGTTATGTTAGGATACTTGTCCTAACCCAGTTAGAACTCAGCCTAGTAGATTTGGAAATTTATCATTGATCTTGTTTAATTGATTTCCTTCTATGTGAGTTTCCTTTCTGCTTGGAAAAGGATTGCTGGGCCAATCTATATGTTGTCCATCAATCCATGCATCTTTCTGTCTATTTTTTTAATTACTCTTTTCACATTTGTGACTATTAATTTTTCTGTCCAATGGTGAATGAGAATTGTAGCACTTTTAGTTGTTCTTTGCACTTAAACTGTATGATCTGATTTTATTCTCTAAGTGTGTTCTTCTGAATTTGGAGCTTTGTCATGATGCCTTCTACTCTTCTGAGTCGCTATGATGGCAACTTTCATGTTAAATTCCAACCAAAATAGATGTCAATTTAGTTCATTCTGTCGTACATTCTAAGTTTCGGTTCATTGATTTTCGAGCTTTCCTCCAAAATTATAGGCGATGTAATATTGCAAAAGCAATTCTCGGCAATGTCATTTCTTTGGAGGAGGTGATGAAGCACTTCATGCAAACCTTATAGGAGAAAGCAGAGTGGGCGCAAGATTGGAAGTATCTTTTCATACATATCGAGGATAAGCTTTGCTTCAGCATCATCTGTTCTTGCCCTGGAAAGAATTGCCACCCTGAGGTTGCTTAAGCAAGTGCTTTAAAGTGCTCAATATTATTTATTCTCTCATTATGTGTACTATAAAGAAAAATATGTATGTCATTCTTGTGGAAAATGCAGATGAATGTATTTCATTTTCATATTATTATAATATTTTGATGTTATTAAGTGCTTAATCAATGTTAAATATAAATTGTAGGAATTAATTTTGCTATTAATTAAGTTTAAAATCAAAAAATAAAATAAATGATTTTATTGTATGATCACAAATTATAAAAGTTCGTTAGAAAAATAAAATTTCGTTGCTAATTTCGTCCCTAAAAGATATTCGTCGTAGAGTTTGTCGCTAAAGAATTAACAAAAAATCGTTGCTAAATTTGTTCATGAATAATGTTCATGGCAAAAGTCAAAATTTTTCTTGACAAATTTGTGACGAATTTTGTCACGTGTAAATTCGTCGCAAATTACAACAAAAAAAAAATTCGTGCCAAATTAGAGACGGATTTTGCGACGGAAAAATAAATCCGTCGCAAATTTTGCGACGGATTTTGCGACAGAAAATAAATCCGTCGCAAAATTTACGACGGAAAATAAATCCGTCGCAAATTTTGCGACGGATTTTGCGACGGAAAATCAATCCGTCGCAAAATTTGCGACGGAAAATGAATCCGTCCCAAATTTTGCGACGGATTTTGCGACGGAAAATAAATCCGTCGCAAAATTTGCGACGGAAAAAAATCCGTCGCAAATTTTGCGACGGAAAATAAATCCGTCGCAAATTTTGTGACGGATTTTGCGACGGAAAATAAATCCGTAGCAAAATTTGCGACGGATTTTGCGACGGAAAATAAATCCGTCGCAAATTTTGCGACGGATTTTTGCGACGAATTTTGCGACGGATGGTGTCCGTCGCAAATTTGCGACGAATTTTGCGACGGACCATGTCCGTCGCAAATTTGAGACGAAATTTGCGACGAATTTGCGACGGATTTTTGCGACAAATTTTGCGACGGATAGTGTCCGTCGCAAATTTGCGACGAATTTGTGAATTTTCCGTCGCAAAAATTTGCGACGCCCGAGTAGCGACGGAATTTTTTCCGTCGCAAAATCCGTCGCAAATTCGATTTGCGACGGATTTTTCCGAAATTTCCGTTGCAAATTTCGTCGCAAAAAACAAGTTTTTTTGTAGTGTTCGGTTCAAAGAGGAACCCTTAACGGTTCGGTTCGGTTCGGTTTTTCAAAAAAACCGAACCGAACCGAACCATTTACACCCCTAATGCTATGGCCTTTGAGTATTTGGAGAACTTGTGCCATGGATGGTCGTTCTCTTGGGTCCGATTGTATGCAAAAAAGAGCCAGCTGGATCACTTTTTCTATGTCCTCGTCATATGCACCCTGCAGATCGGGATCGACCAGAATTTCCCACCTACCCTCTACCAGAAGCCCTTTTACCCAATCGCGGAACATCACATCGTGGTCATTTGCACGCCTTGCAAGATCATAAGCTCTTTGTCCGGTCAAGAGTTCCAGAAGCATTACCCCAAAAGCAAAGACATCGCTCTTCACCGAGCATTTCTCGGTACTGAGATACTCTGGTGCAATATGTCCTATTGTTCCACGTACCATTGTTGTGATATCAATTTATTCACTGTTGGATCTTGCTTCGGCACTAGGAAGTACGGGTGCCTCCTCGATGAAATCCAGAGAGTATCCACCGTGCCTGCGATTGACGAACAAGGCCAACCCAAAGTCTCCAATGTGAGGCTCAAATTCCTCATCCAACATAATGTTTGCAGCTTTGATATCTCGGTGCACTATGTTTAGATCATGCAGATGGGACAGCCCTCTCGCAGCTCCCGTGGCTATTTTTCTGCGGGTTGGCCAGTCCAGCAGGGGTTGGTTCTCGAGTCGCCCACTCAAGCGACACCTCACATCTAAATTGGTCATAAAGGGGAAGACGAGCAATAATTCCCTGCAGTTAGATGTTCTGCAAAATCTGAGCATGGGAAGCAGATTGCAATGTGAGGGTTTGACGCTACCAACCATACCTCTGCTTCGAACTGTGCGATTATACCTTGAGTTTTCTCTCCATGGCATCTTTTGACTGCCACTAGAGAGCCATCAGCTAACTGACCATTGTAGACTTTGCCAAATCCACCTCTGCCTAAAATGTTTTTGTTGCTAAAATTATCGATAGCCAAATTCAACTCCTTCAGAGTGAACTCTTTAAGCTGTATTTAGTGAAATTCTGGACAGACATCAGAATTGATCCTATGCAATGGCATCTCTGCAGATCGGTCTCGAATCTCATGACCATCAATTTCAAAAGCTGGGGCTCTCAAGACAAGAGAAGCACCGGCAGCAACAAGTCGGCTAACAATGGCTGTGGCGAAAGTGCAAGTGTATTCACATGGTTGACAGAGTGTTGCTGAGGGTGATGATGATGGAGTAGGTGGAAAAGCGGGGTTGAAATCATCGGAACCTTGGGCGGGATCGAAGGTGGCAAACTTGATCACCATTTTCCCTCCTTTTCCCTTCTCCCTAGAAACCAAACCCGGTTTGATTTATCACGAGCTTAACAAATGAATGTGCATTGTGAAAGATGGCTGTGCCCCTTCTTGTGGGCGAGAGCTGTTATATAGAAGTTTTAAGAACCGAGTTTAGAAGTTTAACAGAGAAACTGCAGAGGAAACTGCCACGGCAGCTTCCAGGAGGCAATGTAAATGGCTTTATATAAAGTGAACACTAAGTCCAGAGAAGACTTTACTAATAAATTATTAGGAGTCCCCTGCAAGCGGTCTGTGCCTTTGTGTGCCCGCACGGTAATTGCCACTATCCAAGCACAAAAGGTTCCTCTCCCCGTTAATTTCAGCTTCATTGCGAAGAAAAATGGTCCAACAGATGGTTGGATCCTACAACCATCTATTAGCGACCAATCAGTAATCACAGGTGTCGTAATCAATCTAGAAGCTGCTGAATCTGGTTACTGGTACGAGTGGAAGCTGCTGCCTCTATTTCCTGGAGGCATCTGTGAAAATCACTCCGTGAGAAGAGAGTATAACTTCCTCACCCAAAAGGGAACCAATTTGGCAGCGTGCATGGCTTTTCCTTTGGTGCGCATCAGCTGTTCCTGTGCGGAGTACACGGGCGCCACTTTCCTATCAATATGGGCCCTTTCTTGCCATGAATGGAAGCTTCGAAACAGAGAGAACGGCTCAATGCAGGAAGCTGTTCTTAGCCACCCTTTTCGGAATAATGCATGCCGTAATCCATTCCGTTCTGGATGATGTTGGGAAAACTCAATCCCCGATCGACACATTCGAAACATATTCGGAACGAATTCGATCAATACGGAAAACATGCTCGAGGACCATCAACTTGTATCACCGATCGTACAGGCATATTATATAACGAACATAACCTGTATTGTCACATATTAAATGCCACTTTGCGCTTGAGAGTTCTTTGATCGTCTTTCGTACTCGTTTGCGTTCCAAAGCAAAAGCAGAGAAAACGTTTTGTTCGAAGGAGTGCGTTTACATATGGAAAAACACATTAGTTTTTCCAAGGGGTGCCTTCTATTATAGTGATAGGCAAATAACTACCTTGTGAGCCCTTGTAGCTCACGAGCTGGGTTTGGCCCATCTTGGGCGGTCCACCCATTATGTCTTTTAGATGAGAAGGGTGACTTCAGGTTGAAGCGAAATCGTGCACACAAGCGGAATGACGAGTGAAGCTAAAGTCTCCCCTGCTACGTGCATATTCATCCGGGTCTAGAATGACATTGGCAGGAACAGAGAAACAACGGATTTTTGAAAGGAAGCGAAAGCGAGAGGAGGGGTAAATTGATCTGTCCGAATTGCTCTGCGCAAGAGCCTAATATGATGTCAAGTTGCATTGGTCGGGAAAATTATCCAAATAGTGTTAAACCTATTCAATTTTGGCAAATGAGTCCTAAACCTTATGATAATTTGCCAATTGAGTCTATCTAGCTGATTATTGACCGCAATTCGCTGATATGGATACTGGCCATACAATGTGGCTGACGTGAACAATTTTTACTAATATTTTAATATTTTTTAAAATATTTTTTTTATTCTTTTTCTTTTTTTTCTCTCTCTTCCTTCTTTATTTTTTTAATGTCACTAAGGAGGGCTGCCGAACCCTCGCTTGTCGCGAGCGAGGGTTCGCCCAGATCTGGGTGAAGCCAACGCTGGCAAGCTGCCTCGCCTAGTCTATAATATCAAAGTCAATATCAATGGTTCAGTCTATTGATCAATCTCATCAAATTACACATCAATGGTGCACTCCATCTAATATTCAATATCCACCTATGGTCATGCTTAATACTCCATGATAAAGGCGACCAAATTTCCTCTCTTGACTAAATCTCCATATATATTGTCAATGGCTCGGTCCACAAGGATATCTCGAACAGTATGCATATCTACAAACCCCTCATTGGGTTCATAACAATAATGAGCATCAAACCACTAACATCATCTTCCAATTTTCCGTAAAATTCATATCATAAATTGGTTTCACAAATTAAAACATATATTTTTCAATCAGAATACCGCTTGTAAAGCATTTTTCAAATCATTTCAGAATTTATTTCATAAATTAGATTCGCAAAACGGTGTATGTAACCTTTCACGATACCTTTCACAAAACGCTTCTCAAACCTTTCACAAATAACCAAAATGTAGTAAATACTCGATCCAAATTTTTTAAAAAATAAAAACTCTATTTCGTAACTCATAATAAATCGAATCTCAATTACTTTCAAGATATGAATTTACAAATTTAAAAATAGATGGGTACCACTCACTTGGGTTGCAAAACCAAAAAAAGTAAGCTACTCAATCCAACGAACTTGAAATCCTATCAAAGAAGCGTTAAGCGAAAGTCAAATTTACATGCCTACTAACTTCGACTAAGGGTGCACATGGAATGCATTTCAAAGCAAAATTTCTGTTCCGGAATGCATTCCGGAACAGAATGACGTTTGTTAAAAAATTTCTGGAATGCATTCTGGAATAATTTTTGCATTCTGGACAAAAAATTTATTTGGTAAAAACACATTCTTTTTTTAGTTCTGGAATGCATTCTCGCATTCAGAATGCATTTTTCAGCGAAAAAAAGAAGCTACAAAAAGTAGCTTCTCTGCTTCCGGGATGTATTCTGGCTTCTCCTTCAACTCTTTAGTTTCGTTCCACTCTTCATGCCCTCCTTCCCTCCTTGCGACTGCACCGGAACCGTCGCTGCATCCTTCCCTGGAACCGCCGCTACATCCTTCCCTCCTTGCGACTGCACCGGAACTGCAGCCGCGCCCTTCCCTCCTCGCGACAGCAACGAAACCACCACCACACGGGGCGATGATCGATTTGGCCCTCCTTCTCTGCCGTCTCTGTTTTTTCAAAGGGGCCCGTGAGTCTTCGATTCCTTCTCATTAGCTTTTTCCTTCAATGCAATCGGCAGTGTGCAACGCGGCTGTCCATTTAGGGCACGTGGCCCGCGCAAATCTCGCTCAATCGAGTCAGAATTGAAGGAACAAGACGCCGCGGAGCGGTCTAGCAAAAACTCTCCATTCCTAATGTAGCACTCTCCTTTGACTCGCAGCAAATCTTCCCACCCAAGTATCACTCCGCCTTAACATGAACACAGAGCAGAAAGAACGACAGAAGCTCAGAATCATGTCCATCTCCGACTTTGGCTACTCTTCGGTCTTATGCAAAAGGTAATTTGTATGAAGCTCTCTCTCTCTGGGAATGAGAATTTCTGGTGTTGAGTATGGTTGACCTTATGTTCTTGAGGCTAGAATTAAGATCCCCGTGTTGAAAACTCTCGGTCTTAGGCTTGGGTCTCACAATCATCTCCGTTGCTTTTGCATTTCTTCACATTTCGGTCATTCTTAGGGAAGTTCTTCTTCTATGGATTGGTTAAATTAGTTCGTTTTGATTATGTATCGTCTGTCTATTATAGATTGCTTGTTATGGCAATGGGGAAAGTGTTATTCTGTTCTTTTTCTTTGTGGCCAGCAAACTAAGTTTAGTCTTTTTAGGTTAACTCATTTAGATGTTCCGGTCGAGTCATCTCACTTTTGGGATAGGGATTCATTATAGTGTCACTGTCTCTTTTATGGGTGACTATCTAAGAGCAATGTGGCTCTATTATGAAGAGATCACTCTGAGTTGCTTTTTATGTTTGATTCTTCTTTTTAATTGAAATTTTATGTATCTATTTGCATTATTTACTACGACAATACAAAAGAATTTCCTTTTTATTGTTTTTTGACTGACTAAGGGTGATTCATCTGTCATGTTCCAGCTCTTCTGATTTAATAAATGGAAGAACAGAAATCTAGTCAATGATGCTACAGCTTATTGGTTTGTCTAATGGAACTGGCTTCTTAGGAGCGATACATTCTTGCCAGGGACTACGCTCTTCTAAGAAGCTGCCTTCCTCTGCTTCCTTGCTTGTCTGATTCTGTGGTATTTGTCTACCAGCTTAGTCCCTTACAAAATTGATCCCCGATCTATTTACATGTGTAGTTTTCATGTAATTTATGTCTTGAAAGAGGCATAGTTCTTCCCTTCTATATCTTTACCTAAGCATCAGCTATTCATATGTTAAATTCTTTGAATTTACATGATATTATTCCATGTCCTATGTTACAACAGATCTATACAAGTGTCTTTCGTCATATTCTACTTTTCCCTAGTCTATATCTGAGCCACACTTGTTCCAAGAAGAATTTGAATTTGAAAGTCCAAGTGCCTCGCCGCTCCATGCATTGCCTTTTGGATTTAATACATTGGAATTCTGATATCTTTGCTGCACTAAGAATAGTTAAAATAGCTATCACACCACAAGAAGATTTTGGTTCTTATCACAATTTAACTGCTCCATTCATTCATTCATTGCTTATTTATGGTTCTGTAGAGTCCAAAATTGTTCCTTGAGGCACTTTCTTATTTTTGCTTCTAATATGTTTCTGACATTCTTATGCACACGAGCTTAGATACTAGAAATTGTACGGCAGCTCATAATAGGCTGTTTGAGTACCAAGTTTCTTCTCCTGTTAGCCGTCAAGATTTGTTGTGCTCTTGACACGCATTACCTACAGTTTCCTCGACCACCCACAGGTGCTACTTTGAAATATAACGAGTATTTGTGTTTATGAGTTTGCTAGGATTGCATTTCATGATTAATCCATGAATACTTTGTTGCAGGCAAATACTACGTTGTCGATTCTGGTTATGCTTTAAGTTCAAGATTTTTAACACCATGTAAAGGTGAACGGTATCATATACCAGAATTTCGACGAAGTGAGGGACCAACAACAGCAAAGGAATTGTTCAACCACAGGCATTCGTCATTAAGGAATATCAATGAGAGATCCTTTGCGGCTTTGAAAAATTGTTTTTTTGTTTTGAGACATATGCTTCCGTTTAAATTTGAAAAACAAACACGGATTGTAATTGCATGCTGTGCGATTCATAACTACATCATTGAGCAAGACAGGATGGATAAGCATTTGTCCATATATGGAGATCCAGATTATGTGTGTGAAGCTACTGAACAGGGTTCAGATGATATAGTGACGATCAAAGAGGGAAACGAGATGAATATTATTAGGAAACGTATTGCCAATAAAATGGCTAGGAATAATCATATGCCGGAGATTCCATGAAATTCGGTTTTCCACAATTGTATTGTACTTCCATTATTATTATTCGAGGATTATTTGCTTTTTTTGCCTTTTGTAATATAATGTTGTATTGTAGGATTCGTATTATGTGTAATTGAGGATTTGGTACGAGATCTTCTTGTAATGACATGTTATTTTGGAATTTCTATTCTTTATATTTGAGGATATAAAAAAATGTATTAGATTTTGCCTCGAATATCATGCATTGTATGTTAAGATAAATAACATTTTGCAATTGAGCTTGGGCTATCTTTTTTGCGGAAATAGAATTGGCGTGTTGTTATCGAATGCATTTTTGGCATAGAATACTTGTGGCCACCCAGTTTGAGTGAAATTTTAATTTTTTTAGGTGTAAAAAAAATTCAAAAAATAAAAAAAAATCAAAATTTTTAAAACTTTACAGAATGGCTTAGAATACATGTGGCCACCCAGTTTGAGTGAAATTTAAATTTTTTTAGGTGCCCACAAAAAATCAAAAGTTTCAAAACTTTACATAATAGCTTAGAATACCTGTGGGCACCTCCAAAATTTTAAATTTTTATTCAAAGTGGGTGGCCATAGGTATTTTAAGCCATTTTGAGAAGTTTGAAATTTTTGAAATTTTAATTTTTTTGGGCACATAAAAAAATTAAATTTCACTCAAAGTGGGCGGCCATATGTATTTTAAGCCATTTTGTGAAGTTTTGAAATTTTTGATTTTCTGATTTTTTTTGGGCACCTAGTATAAATTAAATTTCACTCAAATTGAGTGGCCACAAGTATTTTGAGCCATTTTGTGAAGTTTTGAAAATTTTCAAATTTTTATTTTTTTGGGCAATTAAAAAAAATTAAATTTCATTCAAAGTGGATGGCCACAACTATTCTAAACCATTATGATCAGTTTTGAAATTTTTGACTTTTTAAATTTTTTTGGATACCTAAAAAAAAATAAATTTCACTCAAAGTGTGTGGCCACAGGTATTATAAGCCATTCTGTGAAGTTTTGAAATTTTTTATTTTTTGGTTTTTTTGAATTTTTTGGGCATCTAAAAAAATTTAAATTTCACTAAAAGTGAGTAGCCACAACTATTCTAAGCCATTTTGGATAAGTTTTTTATTTTTTATTTTTTATTTTTATTTTTTTGGGTACATAAAAAATTTTAAATTTCACTCAATCTGTGTAGCCACAAGTATTCTAGCCATTCTGTAAAGTTTTGAAATTTTTGATTTTTTGATTTTTTGATTTTTTTTTCAAAAATTGAGTCCAGACTATCTTTGTTACAGAAATAGAATTGACACGCCGTTATGAAATGTATTTCTTATCCATAAGTAAAAATTTTCTCATGTTTTACCAAACAGATTTCTCTTTCAGAAATCAATTTCTAGAGCAAAATTAGTCATGTTTTACCAAACAAATTTCTCCTCCAAAAATTAATTTCTGGCAATAATTCCATAAATCAATTTCTGGCAAGAATTTGATTTCTGGAGTAGAATGGTTACCATTCGCACCCTAAGACTCTACCGAGTGCTATTTTTGGAGTCAAATCATTCACTATGGGTCAACAAAGGACCTCAAGAAGAGCCACTCTCGCTACGAATAGCCACGCACCTGACAAACAGTCTATTTACGCTCGCACTACAAACTTTGTTGCATCATATTTCTCTTTACCAAACTCCGATTCAAGTGAATTTACTGTTGAATGAAAGCTCTTTCGAAGTACCAAAAGATCTTAAACTTTGTTGACTTAAATGATTGTCGAAGCCAGGCAAAAACTATTGCCAAACATAGCAATTCATAAGTGGACAATAGCAAGGGTGAAAAATAGCAATTCATAACTCCAAATCGATTTCAGTAAAATCTCATGGCTCCAAACACCCTAATATTTCTTTGCAACATAATTTAACAACTTGAGAAGTTCTAGAATGAACCTACCAACTCAGAATTCAAATGAATCCAAAATTGCCACTTAACTGCAAAAACTCCTCTGATTAAATAAATGAAAGGTTCAAATCCTTACCATGCACTACTAAACAAAGATAATTTGGCTTGTCGGGACTTTCAGAGCGCGCATGTAGTGTTCGGTTTCCTTCTTTTCCCTTTCCTTTGCTTTGTCTATCGTCTGTCTCTCTGTCTCTCTGTGTTACTTCTTTTCTTCTTTGGTTGCCGATTTCCTCTCTCTTTCTCCCATTTAAAACTAGCAGAAGAAAAAAACTAAAGGCTTATAAAGAGATGGCCTTATGCGTTTTCGAATTACTTGGGCTTGTGGGACATTTGTGCTGGTTTTTATTTTGTTTTCTGTACAAGCCCAGTTCTTATAGTTTTTTATAAGGTCTGAATAAACATGTGACAAATTGACAATTACACAAATGACTCTTGAACTTTAACTTAATGTATAATATAGTCTTTAAACTTTTAATTCATTCAATGTGATCCTTGAATTTTAGCCCAATGTACAATTTTATCTTTGAACTTTTTATTTGTTCGATGTGTAAATAAACAAAAAGTATTAAATGTCCGATACAAATTTAATGCAACACCAATGCCTTTCATAACTCATAATATATCTAATCCATATCATTTTTAAAATATGAACTTACAAACTTGAAGGAAAAATAAGCATAACTCACTAAGGAAAGCCTAAAATCGAACAACAAAGGTTGCTTGAGCCGATGAATTCGTAATTCCATTAAATAAGTGAGAAACAACAGCAAAAGTAAGAAAACACTACTTCAACTACGAATCAACTAAACTAAACTTAATCCCAGACAAAACAATGCCTAAGCACCAACAAAATGCTCGCTCAAAGTAGATATTCAAAACTGTCCGCTACATGGAGCTCGATCGAGAAACTTTAAAATTTTGCTCTGACTAAATTGTAGCTCCAAATCGATTTTCATTAAACCCCATAGCTCCACAATGCCCCAAACCATCATTTCCATAAAATTTCATAGCTTAACAACTTCAAAATCGGATTTTGCAATTCAAAACTCACATAACTTTGAAATTATGCCTTGACTCTGAAAATTACTCTGATTAGATGAACAAGAGGTTTGAATCCTTGGTAGGCGTTGCAAAACAAAATTGATTCGGCTTGGTGAAGCGTATACTTCTTTCTCTTTTCTTTTCCTGCGCATGCTCTCCTTTTCCCTTTATAACGAGAGTCCACTTTCAATGAGAGTGCACCCCATATTTGACTAGGCAAATATTACAGTTATATAAGTTAACATCCACCCTCAGAGTTATCTTCTTGAGGGATTGATATCCCTTCCAGTAACGATGCTCCTCCCATCTCTCCTCAATGCTGCGGCCTTCGAGTATTCGGACTACTTGTGCCATGGATGGTCGTCTTCTTGGGACTGTTTGTGTGCATAAAAGAGCCAGCTGGATCACTTTCTCCATCTCCTCCTGGTCATACTCACCCTGCAGATCAGGATCCACTAGTATTTCCAAACTACGTTCTACCAGAAGCCCTAGTACCCAATCGAGTAACCTTATGTCCACATCGTTTGCAAGCCTTGAAAGATCAAGAACAATTTGTCTGGTCACGAGTTCCAGAAGCATTATCCCAAAAGCAAAGATGTCGGCCTTCACCGAACATTTCCCAGTACTGAGATACTCCAGCGAAATATGTCCTATTGTGCCACGTACCCCTGTTGTGACATCAGAATATTCACTGTGGGGTCCTGCTTCGAATTCACTCCATGGAAGCACTGGTGCATCCTCGATGCAATCCACTAAGTATCTACTGTGCCTGCGATTGATGAACTTAGCCAACCCAAAGTCTCCTATGTGAGGCTCAAATTCCTCATCCAACAGAATATTTGCAGCTTTGATATCTCGGTGCACTATGTTCAGATCATGCAGATGGGACAGCCCTCTTGCGACTCCCACGGTTATCTTTCTGCGGGTAGGCCAGTCCAGCGGGGGTTGTGTCTCGGGTCGCTCTCTCAAGCACAATGCCACACTTTTATTCATCATGAAGGGGGAGACGAGCAATAAGTCCCTGCATTTTGATGTTCTACAAGATCCGAGCATGGGAAGCAGATTGTGATGTCGGGGTATGCTACCAATCATCACTTCTGCTTCGAACTGGCGCATATGACCTGGAGTGAGTTTTTTGCACCTTTTGATTACCACTAGAGAACCATCAGCTAACTGACCCACATAGACACTGCCAAATCCACCTCTGCCTATAAGTTTCTTGTCGCTAAAATTATGGGTAGCCACCTTCAACTCCTTCAGAGTAAATTCTTTTAGTTGTCTTTGGTGAAATTCTGGACGGACATCGAAATTGATACCCTGAAGTGGAATCTCCGCCCATCGGTCCCAATTCTCATGACCGTCAAATTCGAAAGCTGGGGCTGGTAAGACAAGAGAAGTGCCGGCAGCTAGGGGTGTCAATCAAACCCGTGCCAGCCCGGCCCGACCCGCGCCGACCCGGCCCGTCCCTAAAATTTAGGGTATTTTGGGGTCGAGCCTTAATTTTATTCAAATATGATCATAAAATTTGGGGTTTCATTGGGTTGGGGTATTTTAGGGTCGGCCCATTGACACTCTGGGCTGACCCATCTCCCTCTCTCAGTCTCGATTCCCTTCTCTCTCCCCTCTCTGGCGCTACGCCGCCGCTCCTCCCCCCTTGCCGTCCCTCGCCGCCGGTCCATTGACCATGTACTCGTTGAGGTTCATCTTCAGCGAGGCGGGATCGCCCGACATTGTGAGGGCTCCGCAGGCTCCCCCGCGGGCCCCGGCCTTCCCCCGGCGGCCGAACCCCATGCCGACGCCGCGCCGCGGCGGCGGAGGCGCTCCTTCCCAGAGAGGGGCGCGGGAGAAGCGGTCGAGGGCCCCGCAGCTGGCGAGCTGCAGGGAGGCCATGGCAGCGGCGGCGGCGAATTTGGCGGGAGGAGCGGGAGACGACGGAGCGCGGTGACGAAGAGCTGTTAATCTGGTATTGCTCTGTGTGCATGTGTGCATATATACAGAGAGAGAGACGGAGAGGGATCGCTAGAGCGTGAGGAGAGGGAGAGTGTGGGGGAGCGTGTGTTCATGGAGTGGGGAGTCGGAGCTTCTTCCTTCGTCGGATGACGACGATCTGAAGGAGAAAGAGGACGGCATCGTGAAGGTGCTCAACCTGGAGGAAGGTCCTCCCCGACTCTGTTCAGTTGCTCTCGCTTGGCCTTGGATCGAGCTCTAATGAGCGGGACGAGGACGCGATTCCGATTCTCGATGAGCTCGTAGAACTCCTTCCACCGCTTCCGGAGCAGGAGCTTGCTCACTCGCGGCCAGATGTTGAGCATGTTGAACCGCCGTAGACCCAGAAGCAACCGTGTCTGAACCTCCTCGATCTGCTTAATCTGCTTTTCTTTGAGCCTGTCTCCGAAGCACATGAGGACTAGCAAGCAAAACATGGCGTACCGGAAGTGGTCGACGACCCGGACGACACCGCCAGGTTGGGACTTGAGCTCCCCCATGAGGATATCGAGGACCCACACGCGGGTGCGGGAGTAGGACCGGACGCAGGATGGATGGAGGATCTCCGCCGTGAGGTTCCAGCGGAGAAGGCGCTAGATGGGTCCGTAGGAGGAGGAGTTGATGTTGTGCTAGTTGGCGGAGAGGACGTGCATGGTGGCGAGGGGTGGCGGGCGGTCGGCTAAGACGGCGTCGCAGTGGACGAGGGCTCGGTGGGCGAGAGCCGGGGAGGAGACAAAGACGGCGGGGTGGGAGCCAATGTGGAGGGTGACCATGGGGCCGTGGCGGGCGTGGAGGGAACGGAGGATGGGCTCGATCGCTGAAAAGGACTTGCGGAGCCATAGGAAGTTGCCGATGACCGGGAAGGCGAGGGGGCCCGGCGGGAGGCTCTTCCTCCTCCCGGCGGGGGAGGAGAGGAGGTCGGCGGTGGCCCAGAGGAAGGCGGCGACGGAGAGGGCAACGAGGATGAGGAACCAGAGATCCATCTGTTGCCGGAGCGACATCGAGTGTTCTTGAGTGTGAATGAATGGAGGATTTGCAGAGAAAGAGGTGGCGATTGCTTTGTCGAAAGGTAATAAATTACTTTCTCTTTTTCTTTTTTTCACCTTCATGGCCCGGCTCGGCCCGGCCCGACCCGACCCGGACCTTGGGGTGGACGATGAACAGGGTCTTGGGTGGGTATGGGTGGGTCAAGCATGACCCTGTAGATTTCGGGTCGGGTCGGGTATTAAGAAAGCCCGACCCGACCCGATCCATTGACACCCCTACCGGCAGCGACGAGCCGGCTGACAAGTGCTCTGGTGAAAGTGGAAGTGTATTCGCACGGCTGACAGGGCGTTGCTGAGGATGATGATGATGATGGAGTAGGTGGAAAAGCAGGGTTAAAATCATCGGGATCTTGAGCGGGATCGAAGGTGGCAAATTTGAACACCATTTTCCTTCCTTTTCCCTTCTCTCTAGAAACCAAACCCGAGTTGCTTTATGATGAGCTTAACAAATGAATGTGTTGTGAGAGACCGCTGTGCCCCTTCTTCTTGTGGGTAAGAGATGTTATATGGAAGTTTTAAGAAACAACATTTAGTTTAACAGAGGAAATTGCCATGGCAGCTTCCAAGAGGCAGTGTGAAAGGCCTTCTATGAAAGGAGCACTAAGTCAAGCCCAGAGAAGACTTTTATCATGATGTTGTTGGGAGACCCCCGCAAGCGGTGTGTGCCTCTGTGTGCCCACACGGAAGTTGCCACTTTCAAAGCACAAAAGGCCCCTCTACTCGTGACTTAAGCGTCATAGCAAAGAAAAACGGTACAACGGATGCTTGGACCCTAGAACCATCTTTAACGACCAATCAGTGGATCACAAGTGTCATAATCCATCTAGAAGCTGCTGACTCAGGTTACGAGTACGAGCGGAGGCAAAGCGTAGGCCTAGACTAAGCCTCCATGAAGCAAATCCCGACACAAACAACTTCCAGTCAATCATTCGGTGTGGGCCTTTTTCCGGTTTATGTCGAATGTAGAAATACGTAAGAACCAAGATAAAACCTACACAACCCCCCATTATCTTCTATGAGATTGAATAGTACTCTCGATTTTTTTTTTGTTGAAAATACTTTTCGATATTGAAAAGATGCATCTTGGTAATACCATAATTCCAGGATCTATTGAAGCTCACGGTAGCACTTGGTGTCGATGAATTCAACCTCTCTAGAGCCAGTTTTGGATAAAATCTGTTAATTTATCTATAATGTTTATTTTTTTGGGCCAAGAAATACTTTAATTGGGAACTGATAAGATGAAACCTGCAAGTGTATCATCTTCCACAATGAACATTATTGAGATGAATTAGCTCTTTGATTATTTTTTTTCCATGACAAAAGGTAACTAATTCTTTTTGCGCGTTTGAAGAACTTTTTTGAACCCGTCTTATTAGAAACTTTGGAATTCACCCACAATATCACTTCTGTTCATTCTTCCCCTTGTTTGTTGCATTCCCTTTGCAATTGAGGTTGTTCAGATGGGAGAAACGCTGACTGCAGAGCGGATGATGGCTATCGCCTTTGTGCAACCGCGATCACACTACTGACAACAGGCTGATGCTGATGTCGTGGAAGGAGAATGGTGGGATCTTCAGTAAGAGTGATGGTGGGGAATATAACACAAAAGGAACTACAATGCAGCATCTAAGAAGCGCTCTGTTTGGCTTTTCTTGGGACTCTCATTGAAGTTACAAGAAGAGCAGATTATTGAACTTGCTCCGGTCAAGTGGGGCATGTCATGTTGTGACAACTGTCCCCGCGGTGCTGCAAGCATCGTCAATCTGATTGGTATCTCTCCACAATCACATCCAATGATGAATTTTTCACTTCTGTCTGTCTTGGACTTGGCTCACCTACATACTCGTTTTTATCCTGACTTTACTCTGTATCTTCATATTTGAAGATCAATTCAACCTGTAGCAGTAGAGTAGATACATCAGGTATCTTCATTTCACAAGGCACGAAATAGTTCTCACCATTTCAACACAACTCGTTCTATTCATGGTGTAATCTGACAGTTTTCCTTAATTTCATAAATTTTCCACAAACCAGAAAGGTGGTTTCTGGTGTCCGGGTACAGTAGCACGAACTGAGAGAGAGGTCAAAATAATCCTTTTCCGCTTTTTAGGTTCTCTTCTTTAGCTATGATCTAGAAGAAGGATTTTGCTATGAAGCAATAACAAGAAGAAGAAGCTGGAGTAACCAAATCCGACATACAAAGAGGACTTATAGACATTTTCTTCCACAAAGGAGAATAGTTGTAACATCCTGAATTTCGACCTATTTCTGGAATCAATGAAATAGATGTTATTTCTCATTTCATTTTAGTAAGTCTCGCCCGGAACTGATCATTCTCGGGATACTAACCTTTAGGGAATGGCTACCTAGGGAAATGTACGTGGACCTAAGAACTCGATCATGAGTCGACCTTCGGTGACGATCGAGGTCACCATGACTCGAATAACCCTAGGTCGATACGCGTAATCCCTAAACAGCCGCCCGTTAGTGAGAGACCCTAAAATTGAGATTGGGCGATTTTGATCGCGAAATTGGATCCGGACTTGGATGTCGATTTTTGGGGTCTTGCGCGACTATTTTTACGAGGATGACGTCATTTTAGTGTGGCCAATGATATTTGGGGTTGGTATGGTCGGAAAATGGAAATTCGGCCTTGGACCGGAAAATTACGACTTTGCTCCTAGGCCTATTATTGGGTATTCCGAATTTTAGGGGGAATTATTGGAAATTTTTTTTGGGAAATTAAGAGGATAAGATCAGCCCAATAATGCAAGGATGAAAAGACTAGAATGCCCTTGGATATTTTGGTTTGGATTAATCTTGGCCAAGTAAGGAGGGGTAAAATGGGTATTTTGGAAAATTTGGTCAAAATTGATTATTTAAGTCAAATCTCTTCTCTCTCTCCACATTCCTCTCACTCTCCTTCCATGGCAGCCCCTCCCCCTCACCGAACCAGCTTCCTTCCCCATCCTCTCCCCCATACTGACTTCCTCTTCCCCCTCTCTCGGCCGCGTGGACGCCGATCACTGCCGGGAGACCATTGCCGCCGCCGTGTGCTGCCGTGAGCCGCCGGCCAACCGTTCCACCTTCCCGCTCTAGCCG
The DNA here is from genome assembly GCA_031216285.1 of Syzygium syzygioides. Lineage (NCBI taxonomy): Eukaryota > Viridiplantae > Streptophyta > Magnoliopsida > Myrtales > Myrtaceae > Syzygium > Syzygium syzygioides. The sequence continues at coordinate 80,982 of JASUUD010000021.1, read as the reverse complement.
AGTTAGTCTAGAGTTCGGGTAAGTCGCGATCTAATCCTTATTTAGGACGTCGGGTATTTTTGGACTCGTTCGGATATGGTTTAGAGGATTTAGAGGTTGATTAAAGTGTCGATAATGGTTTTTGGTGGTTGATCATGGCTATTGGTGGCTGAGTATGGCTGTTAGTAGTTGTTGCGGGTTGTATTAGACGTCGGGAAATGAGTTTTGGCGGTTGGAATTCGGTAGAAATCGGTTCAGGTTTGAATCCGTGAGGTTCGGAGTGAATCGCGGATTCGCGGTTACTGTACCCGTCCGGTTTGCTATTATTTTTATAGAATTTTGTGGGCCGAATTTGAGAAAGTTTTTTTTCATGAAAGTTGTTTCCAACATCTTGAGGTATAACATAATTTAATTTGGGAATTTTTGGAAATCATTTGAGGCCATTCGGAAGTCCATCTTTGGACTGAAATGGGTCTGCCCGATTTACTGTTCACCCGACCTTCGGATCTGTTCGAATTTTTATAAATTTTTCCAGGCCTATTTTCAAAATACTTCCTTCATAAACGTTGTTGGGGACATTCGTGGCTATAACATATAAAACTTTCAAAACTTTTCAAGGTGATTTGTGTGTTGAAATAAATGTATTTTGAGGACAAAAAGGTCTGTTTGAGCGAACTGATTTTGGTTTGACTTCGAGGGACAAAAAGGCATGGTTGCAGATTGAACCGAATTTTGTGTTCTTCATAAGAAATGTTGATCAAGATGTTTTTTATGGCATATCCAAAATTTAGAATTTTTGGAGTTGTTTTACTATTTATTTCAAATGGATTTCTGTCACTGTGTAACTGCCCAGTTTGGACCCGATTTTATATATTCTCGATTTTTCTCTCTCTCGAGAATTATTCGGTGTTATCGTGGCATTTTGACGGGTAGTTTGATGCTTGAATGAGCTCGTATGTGTGATTGTGTGGCTATGAGGTGTGGTGGCGTCATTGCGCATTGAGTTCGCGTGCCAAGCTTGGGTGTTTGTGCGGTGTTCGCGTGACGAGGGTGGGTAATTGTGAAAAGTATGTGCGAGATGTGAATTTGTGTGTGACCGTGTGTATGTGTGGCCGTGTGATATGTGTGGAGAGTGTGGAAAGAAGGTACGGAAATGTAGGATTGATGGGAAAAATAATACCCTGAGGCGTGTTCGTTTACGCGAGGTAAGGTCCGTCCTGAGGCGTATACGTTTACGCGGGACGATGCCGTCCCTGACGAGGTGACGATGCCTGGCCTGATGAGGTGACGATGCTCGGCCCGACAGGGTGACGATACCTGACGTGGTCAGATGACCGTTGGCATGATGCGTTTTACGCGGGCGCAGTAGAAGGAAAGTGTGTGTAGGATTCCGTCCTGAGGCGTGTACGTTTACGCAGGATGATGCCGTCCCTGACGAGGTGACGATGCCCGGCCCGATGGGGTGTCGATGCCTGACGAGGTCAGAAGACCGTTGGCCTGATGCGTTTTACGCGGGCGCGGTAGTGGTGGAAGGGTTGAGAACGAGCGGGATTTGGCTTGACATGTGAGGATTGTGAAAGTGATGCATAGTGTGAGTTAGTGTGCGAGTGTGTTTGTATCGCGTGATGCAGTGAGCGATTATGGGGTAAAATCTGCTAGGCATGGTATGGGACGTGCCAAAGTGGGTTTTGCTTTATAATCGAGGCACGCGCGCGGCTGTGATGTATTGCTGTGGTATGATTGGCGTGTGTATTGATATGTGGAAAGTGTGTGATGGCATGTGTGCAAGAATTGTATGTTGGGATTGGGGGCTAACGTGTATGGTGCGTATGCAGAGAGTCCAGGTATGTGTGAATGTTTGATTGCTGGTTGTGTGGTTGTTTGGTTACGTGTTTGGATGTGTCTAGAATTACGTGATAGCCTAGGTGGGGCTTAGGTTGTGACTTATTGAGATGTGATCTCATGGTTGTTTCAACCAAACCATTTCAGAGCCCCTGCCTAAATGTCGAGATTGATGTCGACTCGGAGTCGTCAGGTGATGCCGAGGACAGTGAGTCAGAGTGGCCACCTTCGAGAGGGCGTAGAGGATAGTTCTGGGAGGAGGATGCGCCCCATTTTTGGATAGTGCTGACCTAGAGAGCTGATCTTGATATTTTGGTGGTTTGGAGTTTATAGTTTAATGTGCTTATAAATTATTTAGTGGTTTATATTGGCAGATGATGTATATATTTGGAAGTATAATATATGCTTGGTAGTTTGTCAATTTGTTCCTTCCTGGTGTTCTCCAATTTTATTGTCCGGGATTTTTTTATTGCTTCCGCCGCGATTTAACTCTGATGGATCGTTGGGTCGGCGACGTTATTCCTGGGACGTCGCATTCTTCCGACCGAGGAGAGGGATGTCGCGGGCTCGATGGGGTTCGAGGCGTGACAATAGTTAAAATAAGAAAGTAGGGAATATTGCTCGTGTTTTATTGAGAACCCCACTTAACACGATCAATCACAAAGACAAGGATAGCTTATGGAAATCCAAATTTAAATACAAGTATGAGCTCTGAAACATAGGCCACAACTTGAGTTCAGTACTAAACTGTTGCAGATATTTTTGCACCTAAAGTTGAAATTTTCTAATTAGTAAACTAACCCGGAGTGGCAGCACTGAGATGCCAATTCTATTGCCAAAGATTGCCTTAGTCCCGCTAGTACATGAGTTATGTCCAACCTTTCTACTCCATATGGTCGTGTACAAGACTCTGCAATCTCTATGGCTTTCCAAGCCGAGTTAATGTCGAACTTTCCTTGTAAACTTGGATCTATAATCATCCGTATTTCTTTAGTTTCAATGATAGGAGTCATCCATTGAAGTAAAAACACGTTGCGCATTGTGCCTCTAGTTACTGCTGGATGTCCTGTAATTAGCTCAAAGAGTATGATTCCGAAACTATAAACATCACTTTTTATGTCTAGTCTTGAATACGGATAAAACCTGTAGATGCATATGAGAATATGGATGAGAAGACAATTTCTAGGTCATGACAAGGCTTCTCTTTGAATCTCTTTTAGTCATTTATCTTTTTTGAGCTTTTTTTTTGTCAGGTCCAAATTTTAACTGCTTAAAAAGTGGAAAAGATAAGACCTGTAAACATTGAAATGTTTCACCAGTAGTTTCGTGTGTATCCAAGTAGTGAAGCAGGGATGGATATTAATAAATGAGAAGTGACGCATGAAATAGGGAATGTCCGATTCTGTGCATAAAGAGATTGGATGAGATTGAGTATTAGCCATTACTCTGGGTCGAAGTAGCTTGGAGTGCCCAGAGGACAAATTGGATAAGAATCAAGAGCTCGAGGTTCAAAAGCTGAGATACCAAAGTCAACTAATTTAGCTTGCATTTCCTCATTCAACCAAATGTTTGCAGCACTTAGGTCTCCATGGATGATGGGTGGGTGGCAACCATGATGAAGATAATCCAAACTTGCAATTCTTTGCAAAAACTCCTTAAACCATGCCAGAGCAAAAACTGTAATAGTGGATATTTCACGTACATACCTTGTGCTACATCCACGGCAATTTGTAGTCTCTTACTCCAAGTCAAGAAATTTGGCCTATCGCCTGTTAAATCAACACATCTACCGCCATTATATATGAAAAACAGACATCTTCGGGATTATTCTAGAGAAAGGACTGTACAAGAGAATGATAAAATACCTGATAAGTTTTGTTGCAGATTTCCACCATCCATGAATTCATATATTAGCCCCTTGGTTTTGGTGCCATCACAATATTCAAGCAGAGAGATAAGTTTTCATGGTGAACAACCCTCAAGTGTTTGGCCTGCAAAATCACAAGCATGCATTACCAGTGTTTATACTGACATTAGTTTGGGACCAAGATTCTAAATATGCATCATTTGCCTTGTTCTAACTAACCTTGGCTTGAAATTCCCTTAACCCTCGTATTGAAAAACAAAAGAAGACCTTCACAGCAACTTCGATGCCATCCTCTAGTGTGCCAAAATATACATTTCCATATCCTCCTTCAACAAGAACCGTCCCAAAGTTCCCCATTATCCTCACATATTCGTCATATTTAAAAGGTTCGTCCTTTAATTTCAGCATCTTTTCCCTAGGTTCTACACCATAATCTTGCCAATGAGTACTACATAACAACTTCCGAAGATCAAACAAGTAGATTATCAAGGAAAATCTTTCAAAGATGCCTGCTGCCAAGAAATCCAACCTATAGGGCAGCATTTTTCTGAAATTTGAGAGCTATATTCAAGGAGAAGATGACAAAGAGGGAAAAAAAACGGTGGGGATTGGAGTGCTGGCACCTTGCGGAGCAATGGACTAGTCAAGGAAGATACTATTCTCAAATTGTTACTTTTTTCGCATGCTTGTCATGAATGAAATTCTGGCTCATTAATTAATAGGAGCTCAATGTAGCCAACATGACTGTCTAGAACTATCTAGCACATCATGATCATCCTCCCTCTAGAACACTTCTTTTTTTTTAGGGCCTATTCTTTCCCAAAATCACGTTCCCTGTCACCTTTACATGTTGTTTGCTGGAAGAATCCCGCGACTATTGTTCAGAAAAAGTAACCGGACTTACAGAGCCTAAAAATAGGCCAAAGGACCTTTCGGAATGATGGGCACAAGCACAAATGAGAAAAATGTGAGCATGAGTGCATATGAGTGTCGTGGCTGAAACGTTGAGATGCAAGAAGTACTAGCAACGGTGAGCCGGCTGACTAAAGCTCTGATGTAGCCGTCAGTATAGTCACGTGGTGCTGATGTTGATGATGCTGGAGATTGAGGAAAAGCATGGTCAAAATCATCAGGAATCTTGAGTGGGATCAAAGGTGGCGAATTTGAAGACCATTTCCTTCCTTTCGCTCTGCTCTCGAAAACCAAACCTTGTGCTCTATAACCACCTGAACAAATGTCTATGCACTAAACATATTCCTTTTTTTCTCAGAGGAAAAGGATTTGATGATGATGATCATGAGAAATGTATGTTCTATGAGCTGTCACTATCCTCTTCTTGTGGGTTAGAGGTAGGGTGGTTTCGTCATCTCTTTTGGAGGTGACATACTGCAGGGGAAACTAGCACGACGGCTTCAAAGGGGGCATATGAGAAGCATTTTTCTTGCAGTTTGAATGGGTCACACAGTGAGAATCAGTAAATGGAAAGGGCTACTTTGACCATCACACAAAGTCACGGTCAGATGAAGGGACTGTGCCCCGCGCGGAATTGCGACTTTCTAAGCAAGATGACCCGTTTCCTGTTGACAATTTGAATTTCTCGAAGCGAAGTTTTCTGTGGTGCCGGCTGTAATTTTCAAAGTTCTTGGGTATATTTGTGTCCCACTCCGATGTTTGACTGGAAGCCTAGGAACGTAACTGTCGAAGAAAAGGATGTTTTTTTGTTCGCCTATCATTGTCACATAATCTCTTGCCAACCTCTAAAAAAACGTCTAAATTTTAGGTCCAATCCCAATTCTGTCCCGAATTGAGCTCGAGCCTTTGGTCACCGTCCATGTCGCTGGCACGTCATCATAGGCCCTCAACAAGCCCTCATAGACGAGCCCCTTCTTGTTGTCAATGCAGTCGCCGTCAGTCTTGAACACCTCATTTAGGATTGCATTGATTTGTTCGTCGATGAACTTGACCCTCAGGTTCAAGGCGACTAAAAGTGTGGCCATTTCCTCCCTTTTGAGCCCTCCATAGTGGTTCCCGTCAGATGTTGGAAAATTCACTTGACCTTCTTCCACCTGCCGCCTCTAGTCGCCATTTTAGTCTCCTAGGGTTTAGTCAGAAGCAGAGAAGAGGGAAGATTTTGGCCCAATTGACTGACCAACGAAGAAATAGACGGAGTGGTTGCAATGTGAAGACTGAAAGCTAGGCAACGATGGTGTCGTCGGCTTTGGGTGGCACTAGATCTAGGGTTGCCCAAGGCTAATGACCCCGAATCTAGGCTACCCGATGGCGGATCCAATGTCCTAATCCCAAATTCGACTATCAACAATCGATAAAAAAAAGTTCGATCTAGAATTGAAACTAGACCTAAAGTTTGAGGGTTCTTTAGGGAATTGGGCTACCATAAAGAAAAAGAAAGACAAACACACAATATGTGTGCATTTGGCAAACGCCATACTGTTGACACCTAAATTTTGCTCAATCATTTAGGGTTTTATCGCATAAAAAATTAGGGATTGATTTTCAACCCATAAATAAAAATATTTTCATTAAATTACATGGCATATAGATGTTAGGCGCATTTGCATTAGTAGAATTTAGTGAAACATATTTTCCTTTTATTTTATTTCATTTTTATTTTATGTAAAAAAATCATTATAAAAATTTCTAAAGAAAGGGGAAAAAAGAGAGAAGACAAAAGGGGACACTATCTTCCCCACAGACAGGCGCCCTCCCCCTCCACACTTACACCCAAAATGAAAAATGGTGTTCGGCCACAATTCAGAGAAAAACGGAGTAAGTAGAGGGGAGTGAAGGAAGGAAAAAACAAAGAAGGAAGGAAAAAAACAAAAATGATGAATGAAGCCTTTTCCTTTCTTCTTCTCGAAACGCAAGGGGTTCTGCTCCTCTCTCCTTCAATACTTTCACAAATAAAGAAACAAGTGAGAAAGGACAAAAAAAGGGGGTGTGCGTATTTTCATGAAAAAAAAAGAAAGAGAAGAAAGCAGAACATGAAAAAACAAAAAAGAAGAAGCTTTGGCTGACATGAAGGACTGTCTCTTTGACCGGGCAGTCCATTCACCAAAAGAGGACGCTTTGCACATACTAAAAAAAGGACAGTGGGGTGAAGCAGAGAGGGGGGAGCTTTTGAAAAGGAGAGGAGAGACACCGAGAGAGATCTTGAGGGGAATCTGAGAAGACCAAGCTTCGTTCGTTCGTCAAAGGACTGCCCCGATCACCGTCGAGCCCTCTTCGCTATGCATTGAGAGCCCACGAATACCTGAGTTAGCCGTTCTCTCATTTTTGGACGTCGGAGCTCCTCGCGGTAGAGAGAGAAGGAACCAAGAAAGAGAGCCCGGAGAGGAGTCACTAGTTCGCCAGTGATCCGCCTGAGTTGCCGTCGGAGGCTAAGCCGTCGGCCGCCGTAGAGTCAGTCGCGAACCAAGTAGGCCTCGGATAATGTCTTGTTCTATTTCAGCCTCCCTTCCCCTACCTCTTGGGTGCCAGGCACATCGAGTCCAATCGGTGATCGCTCGGCCCCGTCGACGGAGGATAACATTTGTTTGACACTTAGTAAACTCTTTCTAAAAGTTGTATGTCGAAAATCGACCATAAACTTTGTCAAAATCAAATCTACAAATCCACTTTTCAGTTGCACCACACCTATTTGATCAAATGTCCGAACCAGACCACTTAAGCTTCGCAACGTCGAACCTGGTTGTACATCTCTTTGGCGTTTCGGTGCAAGTCAAGTTGAACCCGTGTCCATATAGGGTTGATTAGAGCTTTATATATCATCTTTGAGCCAAAAATGGCCCTTAATCTCAGTTTTGAGCCTCTGCCTGTACTCGCCTACAAGGTGTTCGATAAAATGTATAAGTGAAGCTCCGAATATGTTTTTGTGAAATCGACACTCTAGAACTTTGTCATATGCTCGATTATTCTAGTCTTGTTGTTGACTTCAAGCTATCTATGTTTCTGTGTGATTTCGTGGCATACTTGTCGATCCCCGTCGTCGATCGTGGACGAGCACCTTCCGGAGACTCACTCCTCTTGCCGGAGCGATGCCCGCAGTTAGAGACCGCCGTGGTCAGTTTCCCATCCTTGTTTTGTGCGTTTTATGTGTGTATAGATTTAGAGTTTTAGATGTGGTTGAGATGTCGAGATATAAAAAATGGAAGTCGATATCGGTGTTTGGTTGCTGGTGTCCTTTTTTGTAGCCAGAGTTAGCCGACGGTTCGGTGGGTGTGGCGGTCAGCAGTGAGAGTGAAAACCCGATGTCAGTCATTGGCGTTCGCGGCATGCGCCGTTGGTCGGAGGCCGAGAAGTGGTCATGGCGTGGTCTCGGCAGAAGAAGAAGTCTCGGTGGTGAACTGTATGAAGAAGTTTTTTGTTGTTTTATTAGAGTATGAAGAAGTTCACGTGCATGGAAAAAGCACGTAGGGGGAGTAAAGAATAATAAAAAATAGAAAAACAGAAAAGAAACAAAAGAAAAAGGAAAAAATCAAAGAAAAAAATAGAAAAGAAATGAAAATGGGATCCCGGACGGGTTAGAATGCCGGGTCAGAGGTCGGGCAGATCGGGTAAGGAGATCTGGTCCAAATCCTTATTTTATTAATAAAACATTAAAAAAATATTTAAAAATTCCAAAAAAAAATTAAAATTCCAAAAAAATTCGAAAATGTTTAAAAATCCTAAAAATATTAAAAATCCTAAAAAACATTAAAAAAAATTTTAAAAATAAAAATTCAGAAAATTCCAAAAAATCCAGAAAAGTAGGAAATGTTCAGAAATCTTTTTTGGGCTTAATTTCACTAGATATTAGTGTTTTTCTCATTCTAGACTTAGTTTAAAACTTGTAAAAAATGACAAAACCTTAAAAAAAAATTCCCAAAAATCGGATGAACCATTAGGGCTTTTGATTGTCTTTTTCTTTCTAGAGACGATGCTAAGTCGCTGGTTGTTTATTTTCTTTATGATTATCTAGTTGCGCACTTTTAATACATTGACTATTATTTTCTATTTTTAGAACAGTTAGGTAGAATTTTAACTTTTGCGATAGGCTACTCGGTACATTAGTTTGCAAGTGATCAAGTTTAAATACCGAAAGGGCACTAGTAGATCGCTAGTGTAATCAAGTTCTCGAATTTTGGAATCTCTGATTTTCGCACGTATCGAGACGATATTCCTGCGTCTCAATCAGGGTTTCTAGCCAACCCTTGATCATGGCTAGTGGTGACTCCAATGAAATGTATAGTTTAGATAATTCTCGTCGCATAAGGTATGAGGCTTGGGAGCACCTCAGTCCTTGGATTAATGAACCATTTGGTTCGTCTTTCAAACGAATCAATCGATGTTCGTATCTATCGACAAATACCTCTTGGCCTAAATTCGATCGGTTTGGGTAGGTCGCGACACATACATCATCCAATCTCACTACTCACAAAAAAGGAATCAAGAGATGCATATCGGGGAAACACCAGGATCATGTAGCATTCTCATCCAGGTGAGGTGACATTACAATGTGATAGAGCATATTCAGGAACACAATTTGTGATCTCTCAATTTAGGTCACATTCTTGGAGGTAACATTATCTCTTGCTTTTGGCTTGTCTAATTAAGTAGTCAAACTTGCATAAATTTTCTTACCCAAGTCTCTCTTGAACGTGAACACAATTTACTTGTCAATCATGTCAAGTGGGTCAACACGATTACCATACAAGCCCGATTAGCACAAATCCATACCCGCTAACTTCGTGCCATGTCCAAATAATGCTTATGTCCCATCCTAGAAATTGTCATCTTAGTATTTACAAACCCAGCAAAAATTGCTCCTCAATTTTTGTGTTCGACCCAACAGGTAATTTTACTAAACTGATTTAATCTAATCTAATCAAATTGTGTGTAAAGAAATCGTGGCGCATAAAATGGCACTGTGTGGAATGTTGGCCGACGGCAAAGCACAATAATTTGATTCTACTTGCCCTCTCAAGTTCTGGTGGGCTTTGATAAAAATAAATGAAATCAGATTTAAGGTAAAACATAATAAGAATATCATCAATTAAAGAAAATGAAATGAGTAAATACATTCGAACCAAGCGAAAAAAAGATTCAACGGTGTCCGCTATAGTGCTCAAGCTGAGGCAGCCGCAATCTCAAGGGCGAATCTCAAGCGACACGTTCTAGGAAGGATCATCTAGGACCAGATGATTTGTCTTCCCTTGGACAAGAAGTAGAGTCATTCCAAAATGAGAAATCATCTGGGCCACATAATTCGTCTTCAAATTGATACTCCTCCCATCTTTTCTCCAAGCCAATAATTCCTCCAAGAAATAGGACTGCTTCAGCCATATAAGGTCGTTTTTTGGGGTCGAATTGCGTGCAAAGTAGAGCCAGGCGAAAAGTTTTCTCGACTTCACTCTCGTTATAGCCGCCCGGCATATTGGTATCGACTAGCCTTTCCAACTGTTCGTTTTTCAAAAGGGCATGTGCCCATCGAAACAGCCCCAGTTCCTTTCCATCGAGGCAGGTTGTTTCCCAAGCTCTTCGACCACGTACGAGTTCAAGAAGCGTCATGCCAAACCCATAAACATCGCTCTTTACTGAGTATCTTCCGGTAATGCGCTCTGGATCCATGTAACCAACTGTTCCCATTAAGTAGTCGGTAAAATAAGCGTCTTCACCATTGGGTTCTCCTTCAGAAACAGCCTTCTCTTTGTACTCGTCCATGAACACGGCCAACCCAAAATCTCCAACGCGAACCTCAAAATCCTCATCCAACAGTATATTACTGGGTTTAATGTCCCTGTGGATTATCCTCAGATCATTCAAATGGGCAATACCTCTCGCAGCTCCAATTGCTATCTTCTTCCTGGTGGGCCAATCAAGTGGGCGCTTCTCTGTTGACTGTCCTCTTAAAAGGGAGTCTAGGCTTCCGTTCGCCATGAAAAGGTACACGAGCATGTCTCCATGTTTCGATGACGAACAAAAGCCGTTAACCGAAACCAGATTCCGATGCCATATCATGTTCCCCAATTTTACTTCAGCACGCAGTGTCGATCCCTGAGAGACATTAGTGAGTCTTTTTATCGCCACTCTGGAGCCGTCCCCCAAGACTCCTTCGTACACACAACCGGCCCCACCCTCATCCACCTTCTTTGTCTCACTGAAGTTGTTGGTAGCGAGCTTCAGCTCGCGGAAAGTGAACCTTTTAAGGCGTCCTTCCTCTGGACATTGGAGTGATTCGCTTGGCCTCCGGCAACCAAACTTGGAAGCTGAATTGGCCGAGCGCAGAGAAGCACCGGCAGCAACCTGGTGGGATGTTGTAACTTTGATGAAACTGCAGCCAGCAGGATTAAGCGGCAGACAAATCGTTGATGACTGAGAAGCAGGCGGCGATTGTGGATCGAAATCGGAAGGATCTTTGGTGAGATCGAATGTTGAAAACTTGAAGACCATGGGTCTTTGCTCTTCTGAAACACCACACTCCTCGGAAATTAAGCTCGGATTGCTCAATTTTTTTTTTCGCGAATAGGAACAGAAGAAGGAAGGAAGAAGAGTTTTCTGCTGCAGAGGCGAGCCTGAGCTGAGTCTGGATATTCACAGTTTTATATTTTGGTGGTCCGTCATGCCTGCAGAGGGATGCTTCCCAGCAAAATCCTAGAACGAAGCACGCACCTGCACTTATCAAAGCCAATACAAACAAGCCTAGTGGGGCTCCACACGTTTTGTGGAGAATCGTACATCATGCTTGTTTTCTCCCACCAACCCTGTGGACAGAGTGATGACTCCAAAAGTCAGGCGCGAATGACAACATTTCTCTTCCTTGATCTTTTTTTCAGCTAGAAATTAAAAATTATTTCTCTTTCCCGGATGAGTTTCTTAGTAAAAAATAACGTTTGATAACGACACAAAATTTCTGTTCTCGGGATAGAAATTTTTTTGATAACAACTCAAAATTTCTATTCTCACTGGCCGGTGAGTGGAGGCGATGGATGGACAGCAAGCGATGGTGGCGATGGGCGACGGTGGGTGGCCAGCGAGTGGTAGCAAGGGTTGGTGGGCGACGGTGGCGGGTGAGCAGCGGTGGATGGCCGGTCAACGAGCGATGGCGGCGGGCGGTGCAAATGGCCGGCGAAAGGCGGTGGCGGTGGGTGGCAGTGGGTGGCAGCAAATGATCAGTGGCAGGCGGCAGTGGCAGGCGGTGGTGGACGACCGGCTAGCGAGTGGTGGCAGCGGCGAACGGCTAGCGAAAGGCGATGGTGGGTAGCAAGTGGGTGGCAAGGGCGAGCAACAAAAAATAGTTGTTATTTCTATTTCTGGAACAGAAATAGAAAAGTAAAAAATTTTAACTTCTTATTTCTATTCCAAATCTATTTCTTGGCCAAATTTTGTTCTAGAAATAAAAAAATAAAATTATTTTACCAAACAAATTTCCATTCCAAACCTATTCCAAGAAACAAAAAAAATAGAAAAATAAAGAAACGGAATGTTATCATTTGCACCACCTGCCTGGGTGGCGCTGCTAGAGCGCGCACTCTTCCTCTCGCAAAAGGTTGAGTGTTCGAATCCCGGGCACCGTAGGGTGACTTAACCGGTGACACGTGTGTGAGAGCTAGCACGTGTCGCCCCTAGGGTTTACTCCCCGGCTATCAGCCGTAAGGGAGTTCCCTGGGTTATCAAAAAAAAAAAAGAATGTTATCATTTGCACCCTCAGTCGTCTTGGTCGCTTTGGCTTCTCCCCTAAGCTGTTTCCCCTCTTGGTTACGTCGAACTTTCTTGGGAAATTTAGTCCAACGTCTAGAATTTCTATGCTGCGTCTGAATGCAATTCAGCCAGTTTCCTCGGCTGACGGCGACACTGGCTATTAAGGTGAATTATAAGCTCGGGCAAACCACCTTCCATCTGGTGGCAGAAGAATTGGAGCAAGAGGTGTAATGAATCACATTCCTTTGTTCCATGAGTAACGCCAACTAATGACTTCCATCTCGAAAGCGAAAGGTGAAAATTTTCCTTTTGTCCCTGAAGTTAATGTTCTTTTTCCAATCAAGTCCTTGTACGTTTGACTTGTCTAATCAAGTCATTGAACTTGCATAAATTTTCTTATCAAATCTCTCTTACACAGATTCCAATCAATTAGTACAGACATATGATTCGGTATAAACCCAGAAAATTGCTCCAAAAGCCCTTCCAAATCAAGGAGGGAATCAATTGGAACTAATTATGTTCCGTCATATGAGGAAACCTATCTCTACCTGTATTTTTAATGAAAGCTATCGTTGTCCTGAAATACCATGGGAACTTTTGCATTTAGTCCGTGCATCCTAGCTTATCTCAAAGATTTTCCCTTCGACGTAATTTACTTATTTATTTTACTTCAGCTCAATCTGGCCTAACAGGCTGCCTTTTAGAAACGGGTGGCGAACTACAACATCCTGGAGATTCATGAATCATTGAACATTTCAAGGGGTAGGTGTTAGCCAAAGAAAATGGAGAAGTGTCTCACTGTATAACAACCAAAGAATCAACAAATGAGCATAAGTGGAAAAGCATATAAGCAGCACAATCATTATCCAGGTTACAACAGAAGTCATGTAATTTCTCAGAATCTAGACACTCTCATTGGCAATCTTTCAGCTGAGCAACAACTCCACGGAGCTATTAAAGTTCGGGTTGTTTGTTAACCCTTCTCTTCATCCTTGTCCATGAAGATGGCCATCCCGAATCACCAATACGAGCCTCAATGTTCTTGTCCAGCAGTATGTTATGGGGCTTAATGTCCCGACGGATTACGCCGTGATCATAGATTTTGTTGGTTATTGGGATGAATTGAAGTCGACAATAGGTTCTATCTTTATGTTAGCATGAGGTGCAATATCATGGAAAAGCAAGAAATAGAAATCTATATCATCCTCTACCATGCAAGCAGAGTTTGTATCATGTTTTCGACTGAAACTCAGGCTATTTGACTCCGGAACCTCATTAGGGAGTTGACCGTATTTAACTTTGTGAATAGGCCCATACAATTATATTATGACAATAACTCTGTAGTGTTATTTATCAGCAACAACAAAGGTCTCAAGGGGTCTAAGCATATAGTAGTCAAGTTTTTTACCATAAAGGAAATAGTTTAGGATGGAGACATTATAATAAAGCATATTCCACATATGATATGGTTGCAGATCCACTAATTGAATGTCTTCGCCCTTTTTTGTTTCAACAACATGTCATTTTAATGAGCTTAGGAGCATCATGGGATGTTGTTGTTTAGTAGGAGTTGTTTCATTTTTTGCTCTAATAAAGTTTACATTTGTGTTTGTTACATTTAGTAATATTTTTTTGATATGTATCAACTCCTTTGCATTCAATAAGGTGTTTATGAATGCATTATTATCATGTTGAATACATATATTTGGTGAAAATTTCAAGGTATTGTGTAAACATTGAGTAAAGGCTAGGGGTATTTAGTTATTAGTCTTATGAATATGTCTTGTTACACATAAAGTATAGTCAATTATAAGGATAAGACATATGTAAGTGCATTAGAACCATAAGGACATTCTTTAGTGACACATTAGGTCTTGTGACACTTAAGGAAAGATAATGTTGATTGACAAAAGGGATGACACATAAGGTATTACTCTTTTTTAAGTGTTATCCAATTACTGTACTACCATATTGAATCCATATTAGTAGAGTAGAGAACCCCATAGCTTTGGGCCCAATGGCTCTTACGGCTTTAAAATGCATTACACAAAATAGAGAACCCTAAACCTTATCAACTAGCCTAGGACTCCCCCCTCCCCCCGTGGCAATGTGGGACAAGCGACATGCGCTTAGCCTAGCCCCGCACAGATCCAGGGTAGAGGCACAGCCTCCCCTGCCACCCCTCATCTTGCGCCCATTGTCTAGGATCTGGGTCGTCACGATTTCCCAATTTCACTCCTGGATGGAACCCTCTCATTTCCAAATGGGAACACTTGGCGATTCTTTTTATGGCCACTCAAGAGCCGTCTGCCAAGAGTCCTTCATATACTTGACTAAACCTGCCCATGCCCAGTCCTTTTGTCGCTGAAGTGGTTGGTAGCTGCCTGTAGCTCATGGAAAGCAAACCTTTTAAGGCATCCTTGGCAAAGCTCCAGATCAGACCCAGGGAACTGGAGAGACTCACTTGACCTACAACATGAACAACCGGATTTGGACGCCTGAATTGTTAGGCACAGCGAAGTCCTGGCAACGGCCTGGTGGGATGTTGCGGGTTTCTTGAAACTATAACCAGGAATATATGGCAGGCAAACCGTCAATGTTGGAGAAGCATACGGCAGTCGGAGTTAAAATTGGGAGGATCTTTAGTGAGATCAATGGCGTCGAATTTGAAGATCATTTTGACTCCTACAAGGAAGATTGAAGCTCAGATTACTCAAACCCAACATGTAGATATTGAGAACACTAATGTTTTACTTGTAGGTGAGCACGGAAAGCTTAAACCAGGTATTCTTAGCTAGCCTTTCTCAATTCCTTGGGCCTTTGCCATTTTCTTCTGGTGAGCCGCAAATTTGAAGACGCCCAGGAATGACATCAAAGAATCAATTTATCTAAACTAAGTGAACCATCACGCTGTTTCTTTTCCTATTTCTTTGGGCAAAAGCACTCTGTCCCTCTGCGTTGAGACTTCCACGATCATATCCGCACCACTCATATGCTCCATACACGCTCTGAAATCTTTTGCCTGGTCTTCTGTTTATGAATGAAATGCCTGCGAAATGGATGTGGCGAATCAAGACGCCACCCTTCACCAAAAACTCCACATTTTGATCCTGATTGAATGAATAATATTGACAGTCTCATAAACTATTTCTGATCTCGACATCTCAGATTTAGTGTCGCCTTTCCCCTTCGCGCCAAAAATTCTTGACAAAGCAGGAGAAATCACCCCATGGACATCTGTTTCTGCAAAGCAGAGAACCAACCAGCGGACGTGTCAAACGGCTTATGGGATTTGGTCTGGGCTTTCCTAACTTTCTAATTTTAAGTTTCAGATGAGACTGCCCGAGGTTTCCTGACGATCTGCAGCTGCAACTTCACACCAGGGTAAGGCGGATGAACCCCAAACCCAATAATTAAACGTGCAGTATCCCTAATCCAAATTTACTATCTCCCCACCTTAATTGGAAGGAGTGAAATTCCCCACTTACCTTAAACTTTCTTCTTTAAAGCCACGACCCGAGAATTCAATTAGTAAATTAAATCTTTTAGTCGGGCATGAGCTCCCTCCATACTTTCTTTGCTTTCGGTGAGTGATTTTCTTCTCTAGTGGAGCCTTACCCAGGGAAGACATAGTAAGTAGCAGCGAAGCCCGTCTCAAGATCTTTAATTATTTACTCTCGGTCTTTTGGTATACGACGATTTGGCAGGAGAAGAGGATTAGACTGAACGTAAAGAACTCCTGTCTTAGTCTGTTACATTCTAATCAAAAAAGATGTTCAAGCAACAAGATATCTCAGTTTGCATCAAATTTTCTGAGTCAAGCTAATTCCAGGGCGTTGATTAAAAAAAATATGGAATCCAGATTTAAGGTAAAAAAAAATGAAATCCAGATGTAACTGGACGTCCCAAGTGTTTAAGGGGGCCATATTAAGGGCTTTCGCAATTGGATTCAGCTTCAGGACTCCTCCCTAGAAAAACTGGCTTCGTTGTACACATCCTTCCCTTCACTATTTTTTGCTGACTCATCCTTTTCTTATCGTACAAAATCTCCCATATAAGCATCAAAATCCTCCTCCAACGAAATATTTGTTGAGAAAAGCAAACAATTGAATAATAAAATAAATTGAACATCATATTTACGTGATTCGATTAGTGTGACATGATAAAGTAGTACATTATTACAAAATAAATCAAGCGATATAATGGAGACTATAACTATACTCGAATCACTTAAATACTCCCAATATTTCTTAGCGCAATTACACTCAACAGTTCACCGTGTTTAGCCTCGCGTAGTTGCTCGATAAAATAAATCACATGGTTTCGGAGCACTTTTAAAATTATTTCGTGGCGTAGTTGCATGAGTGTCACGGCCACTTCTTGAAGTCTTGGCTTACACACTGTTCTTTATTTTTGGTCTAGAGTACTCGTTGCTTTGTGAGCCGTTTGTGACACGTGTGTTTGTCACACCCCACACCTTACGGCACGTCACATCCCTCGCAAAGGTCAATTCGAGTGCGACGTCCCAGGACGCGTCACCGACCCAACGCCCAACATAGAGATTAAAGCATATACAGAAGCAATATAACACCCGTACAATTTAAAGCCACGTAACCAAGGATAGCCACACAACAACCGACATGAACAAATATACACTTGCATTACTACGGGGAAGCGTTTACAATATCCATTTACACCAAAATATACACCACCAATCATTAACGGTTCAACGGCCGCTACTGACAAAAAGGGATACGCGGCTCGGCGGTCAAGCACTATATCTAGCCGGGGCTCCTCCCAAAACGTATCGGTACGCCTACCATCCTCAAGGCTGGGGATCTGAGAAAATTGGGTTTCATCAACAATGAGAATAAATCTCAGCGAGTAGGTTCCCTAAACCTAAGCTAGGCTAACATGCACCTCCTGACGAGCACTAAACAATCACACAAGTAGAAACACAATTGACTAAGCCCTCAGGCCCAAATCCAGCACTTACTTAATCCTGCAGGTTAGGCATCACATAAATTCACAACAATAGCACAGGATTCAACCGCGGCGCATATACGAACATCACTCAGCCACGACGCATGTCATGCATATGCTCGTGCTCATGCTCATGCTCATGCTCAAGCCTCATCAATACATTTTGCATGCTTGCACTCTTGCATACTTGCAATTACCAATTCTCCTTCGACCCGCGTTAAACGCATCAGGTCTGACCCTCGTAAAACGCATCAGGTCTATCACTTCGAGATCGATCTCTAGCCCGCGTAAAACACATCAGGCTCATGGCACAACACCCGCGTAAAACGCATCAAGTTTGGCCATCTTCCGGTAGTCCGGGCATCGTCCCGCGTAACACGCCTCAGGACGGGTTCAATATCCCACGTAAAATGCATCAAGGCTTTATGCGATCACACATCCACACTCACCAATTATTATCTAAACTCCGCATAAAACGCATCAGGGCATTTTAGGTGATCACATGCTTATGTCATTTGTGCACGCCCGTATATGCACATGTTATGCCGATGTTCGAGATGCACACTCATGGCCATGACGTTCACACTTGGGCATTCAAGAATTTCACAATGAGCAATCAACACAATTCGACTATTTATTCCAAACGCCACAACATGCTCAATTCACATTTCGATATGCCCCACCAATATAATAGAACGTCCACTAAGCAATTCAAAACACCCTTGCATGGCACATGATCTACGCACAACAAATCACGCAATTGGATCAACAAGAATTCACACACCCGAGGCCCACCAAGTTACTCTATTCTGAGTCACACTAGGCACATGACACTACGTCACAAAATTGATCACAACCAAGTACAAATCAGCCACTTAATCCGCCAATCTAAACATTCCCGATAATTACACAATTAAACCTCGAATTGATCGCGCCTTGTCCAATTAAATCCCGATATGGCCAGCCACTAAACAGATCATTCTGGGCCTATAAATATCCTCAAATTACTTCACTTGGCTCCCCACAACATCATCCAAAATAGCTACCATGAGAACAATGCGGGGCGCACACAAAACTCCACAATTGAACCCGAGCTTAACCGAACACGGGCCATTTCGATCTAACAATTCTAGCCACCACCCAGCACATTCTAAGCCGTTAAACCTCATTTAAAATCATCACAATAAACCACCAAATCAGCCACAATAACAGCCGTCGTTTGGATCACGAGTTTCTCCCGCCAAATCCACAAATTCTATCCAAATCAATGCGCCTAAGCTCAACCGACTCACAGCACAATACGGGCCTCTAAACCTCAATTAAATCATCATACTAGGCCTCGAAATCAGCCACCATATCAACCCCTAATAGTCTCCACAATTTAACCCCTAAAATATCTTAATTAACCCCTAAAACTCATCTAAAAACACACATTAGCCTAATTAAGGTTTAGGGTTGTACTCACTTGGATTCCTAAGCTTTAAACAAGGCTGAACACGAGGCGAGGGCGGCTGAACAGCGGCGGGGCGAGCGGCGGCAACAGGCGGCCTTCTCGGCGGCGGCACCGGTGACGGCTCGTGGACGGCGATCCTAGGCGAGGGAGGCAGATCACATGGCCGGGAAAGGAGAGAGAGAGAGAGAGAGAGAGAGAGAGAGAGAGAGAGAGAGAGAGAGAGAGAGAGAGAGAGAGAGCGGGGGAGGGAGGGAGAGCTGGTCAGGTTGGTGGCAAGGCAAGGCGGGGTGAGCGGCGGACGGTGGCAGCGCCGGCGGTGGCGGTCCGGCGAGTGGCGGCGGTGTGAGGCCGGGAGGGAAAGGAGGAGAGGAGAGGGTGGCTGGCTTAGGAAGGAGGAAATGAGAGGAGAGAGAAAGTCTAGAGGGTTTATAGAGTGAGTGAGATAGTGGGGTTAATGAACAACTTTCAATATTGCCAACTTTGCCCCTAATCCAAAGGCTAAGACCAAATCTAAAACAAACACCTAGGGGCACAAATGTCCAATATCCCACACATTATTGGGCTGAAATAACTAATATAAAACCCCAAAATATCTCTCAAAATTCGGAACCCTAAATTAGGCCTAGGGGCAAAATGGTAAATTTCCGGTCCCAGGTCAATTTTCCAATTTTCAACTCCACTGATCCCAAATATGATTGGCCACATAAAAATGATGTCGTCCTCGCAAAATAGTCACATACGCCCACGAAATTCGACACCGAAGTTCGGACTCAACTCCACAATCGATTTAGCTCAATTTGCAGTTTTAATGTCTCTCACTAATGGACAGCTGTTTAGGGGTTACGCGTATCGACCTAGGGCTACTCAAGTCATGACGGTCCCAATTTTCCAGAGAACATGGGGATTTATCGCTAGTCCCGGGAGTTGCGGTCGTCCGGAATAAGTTCGGGATCGTTCGTCGTGCATACTCTTGGTCGTGCGGAATCATCCACTATCCGATCGTACGTCGTCGGTCAAACCACATCCGTCACTCTCCTTGAACCGGCTCATATCAGCACAAAATATTCCCTCGTTGCTTCTCAGAATTAGACTCGATTCACGGTCGAGTTCTTGGGTCCACACACCGTTTTCCTAATTAGCCATTCTCTAATGGTCAGTATCCCGAGAATGATCAGTTTTGGGCGAGACTCACTAAAACAAAATGAGAAATAATAATCTATTTCATTAATCCGGAAGGTGGGTTGAATTCAGGCCTTACAGTGTCTATATGTATATATTGTAATATTTGAGCTTAAAATTAAAGATTAATACCACAAAAAATCCCAAACTAATATATATATATATATATATATATATATATATATATTGTAACATTTGAGCTTAAAATTAAGGTTTAATATCATGAAAAATCCCAAACTGGTACACCTATGACAAATTTATTTCGAACTAATTATTTGACCACCAAAAATCTCAAACTGGTACACTTGTGACAAATTTACCCTTGATTATATTGTCAAATTGCTAAGTTGGAAGACACGTGATAGTTGACGGTTGTACTAGTTTAAGGTTTTGCCCATTGTCTATTACAGGTTTACCAATTTGTGATTTTTCGTGGTATTAATTTAATTTACCGGATAGTAAATTTGTTATACTTGTTTGGGATTTATGGTGGTCAAAAAATTAGTTTAGAGTAAATTTGTCACACACGTATCAGTTTGGGATTTTTGATGATAAAAAAATTAATTCGGGGTGAATTTGAAGTGAATGAGTTTGAAATTTTTTATAGTATTAACCCTAAAATTAAAGGGAAGAAAAAGCGTCCAAAGCCCAAGCCCATATTTTTCTAAGTTTAGTGTTCGGCCCAAACAAGCTAGAAAAGCTCTTTTTCCCCTCCTTATTGCAGTTCACGTCCAGCGAAGGAAAAGATAGAAGAGGTGAGAGAGGCACGATGGAACAGAGAAAAGGAGAGAAGGTTTCCCTGCGTGTGCACTCCAAAAGTCTCAATGAGTCATATTAACTCTGTTTTAACACCTTTTGTCTGTTTAATCGGAGTAGTTTATAAAATTAAGACTCAAATTCCGAATTAATTAAAATTTAAACTATAAAGTCTGATTTTGGAGTTGTTGAGCTGAGAAATTATGAGGAATTGATAGTTTAGGGTGTTTTGGAATGGCCCAATTTCCTAAAAACCCCTCAACTTTAGTCTTTGTCCCAATTATATCACAAGCTTTTTTTTGTCTCATAAAAAACCTTCAACTTTTACTTTTGTCCCAAATCTACCAAATCAACTTTTTGGCCAATTTTTTAATATTATTTTTTTATGTTTTCAAATTTTTTTTTATTTTTTCTTTTCTTTTCTTTTATTTTTCCTTTCCTTTATTTTTTTCTGTTTCCTCCGGCCAGTCGCCGGTGCGGCAACCGGCCGGAGGCTGGGGCCGGCAAGGTCGACCCCGCCGGCCGCTGGCAAGGCTCGGCCCCGTCGGCACCTGGCGAGGTCGGCCTCGCCAGCGGCCGGCGAGGCCGAGCCTCGCCAGCGGCCGGCGGGGCCGACCCTCGCCAGCGGCCGGCGGGGCCGACCCTTGCTGGCGACTGGCGAGATTGGCCTTGCCCAGCAACTGCGAGGTTCATATCGAGGCTGAACCTCGTTGTTGCTGGGCGAGGTCGACCTCGCCAGATCCGGCGAGGCCGACCTCGCCAGATCCGGCGAGGGTTAGCCCCATCGACCGCTAATGAGGCTCGGCCTCGCCATTGCTGGGCGGGGCTGACCCTCGCCAGATTCGGCGAGGGTCGGCCCCGCTGGCCGCTAGCGAGGCTCGACCTCGCCGTTGCTGGGCAAGGCCGACCTCGCCAGGCGCCGGCGGGGCCGAGCCTCTCCAATGGCCGGCAAGGCCGACCCTCGCCGGCCCCAGCCTCCGGTCGGTCGCCACACCGGCGACTGGTCAGAGGAAACAAAAAAAATAAAGGAAAGGAAAAATAAAAGAAAAGAAAAAATAAAAAAATTCGAAAAAATAAAAAATAATTTTGAAAAATTGGCCGAAAAGTTGATTGGGTAGATTTGGGACAAACGTAAAAGTTGAGGGTTTTATATGAGACAAAAAAAAGTTTGGGATATAATTGGGACAAAGGCTAAAGTTGAGGGTTTTTTAGGGAATTGGGCCGTTTTGGAACTATAGAATTTAACGGAACTAGAATTTTTAAAGTTAGGCGCACGTGACTTTTAGCCTATTTTGAGTTGGCCAAGCTATGGGCTTTTTAGTTTGTTGAAAGGGCTTTCTTTTGACTATAAACTCAAGTAAAACGGAGTTCAGTGGAGAGTGTTATTGCGCAACCAAGATCGATACGCGAGTTCCGCGTTGCGAACAATTTTGAATAATTACTTTGGACAAGTGATTTATGAGCACATGGGAGTCGTTTTGCTAGCATTTAAGCTTAATTTAGCGATTCATAGTTGGTGTAATGTTTTACTTGATTTTAACATTGTTTCTCGCTTATTTAATAGGATTGCGAGTTTGACGATCCAAGTAATATTTATATTTCAGTTTTAGGCTTTCCCAAGTAAGCGGCGCTATCTTTTCTTCGAGTTTGTGACATCATATTTTAAAAGTGATATATTATGAGTTATGAAATAACATTTCTATTGCAAATTTTAGATCGAGCATTTATTATTCCTTAGTTATTTGTCAATGGTTTTAGAAACGTTGTTATGAAAGGTATTGTGAAAGTTTATATATATATATATATATATATATATATATATATATAACTTCAAAACATATCTTTTTCCTTAAAGTTTTTGTTTTAATTCCTTTGTCAGTAACTTTAAAAGGATGAATTAAGTTAATAAAATGTGTTCCTAAACTAACATTTTGTTTGAAGTTTTTGACAAGAAGAAAGGAGTTTTATAAAAAATTTGGTTTTTCATAACTTCTGCATCAAGAATTTTGTAACTTATGTTTAACTTGTTCCCATATGCTGAATTGAGAGTCTGGGAAGTTTTTTCAAAATATTTAGTTGGTATAAGACCTTCTCTTATACAATTAAGATTTATATATATATATATATGTATATATATATATATATATATGGGTTAATATAACGAAAAGCCCCAAATTGGTACATTGATAACAAATTTACCCAAAATCAATTTTTTGATCACCAAAAACCCCAAACTAGTATATTTATGAAAATTTTACCCTCCATTAATTCCCTTATATTTTATCGTCAAATTTTTGAGTTGAATGACACGTGGCAGTTAACAAGTGTACCCGTTTAGAGTTTTATCCTCCGTTTGTTACAGGTATACCAATTTATATTTTTGTGGTATTAATCTAATTTAACAAAGGGTAAATTTATCACAAATGCACGAGTTTGGGGTCTTTGATGGTAAAAAAATTAGTTTTGGGTAAATTTATCACAGGTGTACCAATTTGGAGTTTTTCATGATAAAAAAATTAGTTTTTGATAAATTTGATACAGGTGTACCAGTTTGGGATTTTTCGTGGTATTAACCCTATATATTATATTACTTTACAGATTTGATTTGTAAAATGTATTCTGAAATGATATGAGAAATGCTTCATGAAAAGTATTTTTGGTGGATGAATTGTGTTGTAAAACGTTATTTGTTCTTGTTTATAAAATATATTTTGGTTCATGAGATAGATTCTGGATTCGATTTTTGGTATTGGAAGATGATTGATTTGGGGCTCAATATTGCTGCGAACCCGGTTAGGGGTGGCTCGGTATGCATACCAATTTTAGGATATCCTTCTGAGCCAAGCCATTGGCTAATAATAAGTGGAGACATTGTCAATGGGGAAATCTTGGTGGCTTGTCACCAGGCATTATGTCATGACCATGATTTGGTATTAAGCGGAAATGGACCATTGACGTTTGATTTTATATGAGATTGATTAATGGACTAGAGTATTGATGGTTGTTATGATATTGTTGATTTAAGGAATATTTCTAAAAGCTATGTAACTCATTTTGACCTTGTACGTGTATTATATACAGGTTTTGGGACATGCTTAGAAGAGATAAACTACTCAGTTAGCGGTGGTTGCTCACACCATACTCCTTATCAATTTTTTCAAGTCATCTCAATTAGCATCAAGTAGAACGAGAGTGCTGATAGAGAGGACCTTTTGATAGTTGAATTTTGGCTATACGTTGGAGATGTATACATATATTTTGTTGGATTATATAAACTCTATTATATTGATTTAAGTTTGAGGCTACATCCTTCATATTGAGAGAATGATGACTATGTCTTTACCTCTATCCGTAGAGAATTCGGGGTGTGACACACACATATAATGTGCATCCCTTCTTATTATCCAATTTGAGGAAACTTCTTTTGTGATCAACTCTGAAGTATTTGTCCGACTGCAATAGGAAATTAACTTGTTTTTCCCGCACCAAAACTGGCGACAATCCGAACTGTCCTAATTGAGAATGCCACCTTTTATTTTCATCGCAATATGGGCAAGACTTCTACACACTTTATTCCGGATAGGTTTGGTCAATGGGATTAAACTCAAGACATATGACAATGTTTGCAGCTTGAATGTCTTGGTGAACCATCTTCGCATTATGCATATATAAGCCCTTGACAACTAGAAAGGGTGATCTTCTTCCAGGTAGGCCAGTCAATTAGTCCTTTCCTTAGGCAGGATCCCCCGCTACCATTAATAAAAAATGCTAAAACAAGCAAGCATTCCTCTGCTTTCGTTGATAAAAAATGCTAAAACAAGCAAGCATTGCTCTGGTTTCGACGACAAACTAAAGCCTGGTACTGGGACCGGATTCCGTTGTTGGGGCATTGTTGCCAACTTGTACTTCGGTTGGAATTTCGAGCAATGTCAGGCAGAAATTCTTCTGGAGTTTTTTTGTCACCACTTGGGAGTGTCAGCGAAGATCCCCTATTAAACCCAGGCGAGGAGTCCACCACTCAAGATAAGCTTCGGGCTAAAGTAATCGGCGGAGACTTTTAACTTGTGCAAAGTATACTTTTTGAGGTTTCCTTTAACTTGGGATGTCCCAAAACTGCAGGAATTTGGTTTGCCTCCAAAGGCCAAACTCAGAAGCTAAGGTAGTTAGGACAAGGGAAGCACTATCAGCGATTCAAGGACGTGGCCTCACTGCAACTGCAACTGCAACCTCATATATGACAAATACTTGACGATGAAGTAGATGGCGGAGTAGGTAAATGGGAAAGATGAGGACTTTTGGCGGGATCGAAGGTGGAATATTGAAGACCATGCTGAATTTGAGTTATTTCACTTTTGGGTTCCGAAGAAAAGGGCAATCTGTATATTACATCATATGTCATGTACATTCCTTATTGTTGGCTTGGCGAGCAATGAAATAATTGATGACTCCTTACCAAAAAAAAAAATTGATGACTTAAATGTATAAGATTAACATCTCCGTTGACTTTTTAGGGTGTACAGTTCCGGGGATACTGCCTCACGAGTCCCGGGAGATATCTATTAAGTCGGCTTCAAGCAAGCGTAATTAGAGCCAGTCTGAACAAGGAAGGATTTATTTAATATATAGTGTTGGTGCGTCCACATGGTGTTGCAAAGACAGATCCAATGAAGCCTTTTGCTTTCCCGGAATACATAATATTCCAGAATCAAACTGAGACTTTCAACTAGAGTTGTAGCAAGGGATTGTTGTTCTAAGGATGAAAAATACTGGAATTCCTTAGTGTATAGGAAACCTTAATTGAAGACTTCAAACGAAGAAGCCGGTAAAATAGTTTCATTCCCAGGAATATATCTTCCGCAAGCGCAAGTCAAGAACTTTCTCAAACTCTCTCCATGTCGAAACAAAGGTTCTTGTTCCGAAAGACTGCTACAGGAACCCTGGCCCGAGCTGAAGTAATATTTTAGCTGTGAAACCATAGATTGTGTTTTCTTTGTTCAGGCTCAAAATGTTTGTCTTGCGTGCAAGATTACAAGATGCACAATTTAAATGTTAAATTCAAAATGTAGTATCCTTTATCCATGTTACTATCTCTCCACTAAGGGAAAGAAAAAGAAACGAAAAAAAAGAAAAAGTCACTATCTCTTCCTAATATATTCGTGCTGAAGTGGTTGGTACCTGCCTGTAGCTCACGGAAAGCGAACCATTTTAGGGCGTCCTTGGCAAAGCTCCTGATTAGAACCAAGAAACTGGAGAGATTCACCTGGCCTACAACACGAACAACCAGATTAGGAATCCTGAATTGTCAGGTGTAGCGAAGCCCCAGGGGCAGCCTGGTGAGACGTAACAGGTTTCTTTTTGAAATTGCAACCGGGAAAATACGGCAGGCATGATGATGGAGAAGCAGGTGGTGAGTACGAATCAAATTCGGGAGGATCTTCAGTGAAATTGAAGACCATGGTTCGGCTTTTGGACTCCTAGAAGGAAAATTGAAGCTCAGGTCACTCAAATCCATCTCGTAGATAATGAAAACTTGATGTTGTTTTTTGCAGGTGAGTATGTAAAGCTTATACTAGCAATTCTTAGTGTCGCACCCAACCCCAACAAATATAGGAAAAAATGGCACGGCTGTCCATCTGCCTGAAGGTTGTAGCACCGAACATAAACCAGCATAAATTTGTTATCAAAATATATCTCCATCTATATATCTGATAAAACAGCGAGTTGTTACAAGATCAATAGTTTCTAAAATCCGTCAAAAACATATACATTCGGAAACTATTGACTAGACCAGACAAGTAATCATCAGATATATCCAACTATCTCAACTCATATCTAAAATCCAATTATCCAAAGTTCCTCGCCCATAAAACTTTTGTCCTATTTGCTACTAGCTGAAAAAATTGAAAAAGATTTGAGATGAAATGATATGAGCAATCATAAGTCAGTGAGTAGCATTAACCCTTATAGGCAGATCAAGCATACAAAACAACATCATAAATCTTTCTTTTTCTCACAAATATCATTATATTATAACTATATACATATCAGAAATATTCATTCTATGACTAATATCAAAGCAAACATTAATAGTTTAGTTCATTGATCAATCTCATGTTCAATATCAAATTATGGTCATATTTGTCACTGGTTGCCAAGATTCACCTTGACTAAGTCTTCACCTATATCAGCCAGTGATTTGGCTCATAAGGATATCCAGAGAACAATAAACATACTCACAATTCCCTTAATGGGTTTGGAGCATAATGATAATGAGCATCAAATATGAACATCACCATCCAATAACCCACAAAGCAAATCCAGAATCCATCTCATAAATCAGTTTCAAATACCAAAATATATCTCTTGTTCAATTCAATTTATCAATCAGAATACATTTCATACACTCGGTTTATAAATCAGTAGTGATGAAATTTCGCAATTACTTTCACAAAGCATTTATCAACCATTCATAAATAATAACCTCAAACTATCTCAAAAGATACTTTGTCATTTCAAATAGAGTTAATACCACGAAAAACTCTAAATTGTTTATTTATGACAATTTTACTTCAATTTGTTTTTTACCACAAAAAAATTTTAAACTGGTACACCTGTAACAAATTTACCTCGAAATATTTTTTTGATCATAAAAAACCCCAAACGGTTACATATGTGATAATTTTATCTCAAACTTTGACCTCCAAAAACCCCCCACACTAGTACACCTATGATAATTTTACCCTTGAACTAATTTTTTGACCACTAAAAATCCTAAACTTGTACATTTGTGACAAATTTACCTTTCGTTAGTGTCCATTAAATTGGACTAATATCACGAAAAATCACAAATTGGTAAACTTGTAACAACAAAGGTAAAACCTAAAATGGGTACACCTGTCGATTACCATGTGTCATTAAACTTATCAATTTGAAAGTAAATTTAACGGAAACTAACGGAGGGTAAAATTGTCACAAATGTACAAGTTTGGAATTTTTTGTGGTAAAAAAATTAGTTCAAGAGTAAAATTGTCATAGGTGTACTAGTGTTGGGTTTTTGGTGGTCAAAAAAATATACCAGTTTGGGGGTTTTTTGTGGTCAAAAAAATAGTTTTGGATAAATTTACCACATGTGTACCAATTTGGGATTTTTTGTGGTATTAACTCTTTTAAATAACCAAAAGCAGCAAATGTCTGATCCACTTTTATGCAACAAATACGTTTTAAAGGTCATTTTTTCATTTTGCCAAGTCATACCTTATTATCTTGTACATAATATATCTAATATCTATCACCTTCAAAATATGAGTTTACAAATTCAAAAATAAAGATAAGCACCACACACTGTTAACCAAAAGCCTAATCGGAAGCTATGCCACCTGGAAAAATTTCAAATACTATAAAAGAAGCGTAAACCGTAAGTTAAACATAAGCTTCAACTAACCTCGACTAAGACTCGACTAGGCAACCCTATTTTTGGCATCCAATCGTCCACTACAGGTCGTTAAAAGACCTCAAGAATAGCCACTTGCTGCAGTGAACACCGCTTTGTGCGACAACAGCCACTTATGCAACGAACAAACATTCGTGACAAACTTTGTCATCCCATATTTCTCTCCACCGAACTCCATTTCAAGCGAACTTATATCTTTCAAAGCACTAGAAGACCCATAGTTTGGCTATCCCAAAATCGGGCCAAAAAGCAACAAAAATCGGCAAGGAAAGCTACTGGTTGCTACTATTCACCACGAGCACGTCATTTTGAAAATTCGTTTCGAGCAAACTGTAAGCTCAAATCGAGTTCCCTAAATCCTACAACTCCACAACACCCTAAACTATCAAAACCCCATAATTCCTCAACTCAACAACCCCAAAATTGGACATCTCAACTCAAAGTTCACTTAATACCGAATTTAAACCATAAATCCAAAATTTACTCTGATTACAAAACCAAAAGGCCTGAATCCTTACTTGAAGGAAACATATTCCTAAACATATTACAAAAATTGCGGAAAAACGTGCCCATTCTATACTTGAATCACCGATCATTCGAAGTATATTACGTAAACGAATATACCTTTTTTGCCACAGATTAAATGCACTTATCGTAGCCTCGAGAAAGAAAACAATCCTTGGATTGTTGAACAAAGTCCCTTCTTCTTTGTCCTTTTGTGAGAATTGAGTTTCTGATAAAAAAAAAAAGCAACACACACACACACACTCTTACGTGTGTTCTCACCTTTTGTGTCCAGACAATAATTGCCAAGTGCAGTTATTTTCCTTCATGGACCGGGTTAGCCCATCATAGGCGGCCCATTATTCACAAAGAAAAAATCCATCATCTCCCACTCGCACATGGTGGGCTAAACATTAAATCTCTCTTCTTTGCAATATTCATACTAGCAAATAATCTGTGCGACCAGCATACTTCGAGAGCTCGTTGCGATGCATCTGTTAGGAACGCATATTAGCTCAAAATTGGGTACAACGTTTTCCGAGTAGATATAATATGTAGTACCCTAGATCAATTAGTCACATTTATATCTCCTTTGATCTCTTTTAGTATCTCGTATATTGTATTCACAACTATGATTTACTTAAAATCATAATTGGTCGACCTATGGATACAAACATAGAATGTGATATCATAATAAATTGATCTTCCTCTTTCCTTCAACATCTCTATTTTAGTCTAGCTCGCTTTTCTAGAATTGCCCCATTAGATCGAATCATTCATAACCATTGGTAACATCCTAAGATAGCGAACACCGAATAGAAATTTTGAGAATAAGTTAGAGTCGTGAGGGCACTAAATGAGGAACTCATATCCTTAAGAGTCTCACATTACATAAAGTTGAGATAAAAAACTTTTGCCACTCTTATCAATCGTCTTATGCATACGTAGTATGAAAAACGTATTACGATATTAACTTCTTTCCCGTGGAGCGTATGTCTTTACATTCAATACCGTACAGATGATAGTTCAGACATACCCAATGCCTAAACTTGAGTTCACATATCTATTCCTCTGAAGAATTCATTAGAACTCACATCTGGCATCAAAGACAGATAAAGTAAAATATGTGGGTTATTTTACTTTCGGACATAATAAATATTATGTTCTCATCTTAGCACTTAGCTAAGGCAACATTTATATTTTAAGCTTGAGTTCTCGATTATCACCTAGATAATAAGCCTAAAAGTTGTTTTATCTTTATTTATCACACAGTAAATAAAGGCGATTACCCGTGTGAGTGGATTAATCTTATCTATCCGACATACTTTCTCGACATAATACACTAAGTATTAATATGCATAAATAAGAATATCATAGGCATTAACAATGATATAACAGTTTCATTTAAATGTGAACATTCAGGGAAATTACAAATTTCAGTACATCAGCATCTACGCAGTCCTAGAGATTTTACATGACCAATGAAAACATCTCTAGGAATTGGCTTTGTCATAGGATCTGCTATCATACTATGCATAGATATGTACTGTAAGTTCACATCTTTTCGTGCTACCATATCTTTAACAAAATTGTACTTAGTATCTATATGTTTGGTCTTGCCATAATATTTCGGATCTTTAGTGTATGCTATTGCTGCTTGGCTATTACAATTGACTAACAATGAGCTTGTAGCATGCTCAATAAATACCCAAATGATCCAAAAATCTCTTAAGCCAAACTGCCTCTTGTACTGTTGCTGACAATGCCACGAACTTGGCTTCCATGGTGGATAATGCTATACATGTCTGTTTCTTACTGCTCCAAGATATGGCACCATTATTCAGTAAGAATGCAAATCCAGAGGTAGATTCCTTTCGTCTAAATCTCCTCTCCAGTCAGCATCTAAGTAGTCTTCAAGTCGCAGATCCTTTCCTTGATAACTCAGAGAATAATCAGCAGTACCCTTTAGATACCTCATGATTCTTTTGACGGCTTTCCAATGTGCTTGACCTGGATTGGATTGGTATCTACTTACCATTCCAAATGCAAAACATATGTCTAGTACTCCCAATAGCACTAGCATAAGGAACACGTTTCATTTGTTCCTTCTCTTGTGGAGTCTTAGGACACAACCTACGGCTCAATCCTTCACCTTTTGCAATTTATCCATGAATTTACAATCATGCATACAAAATCGTTCAAGAACTTTATTGATATAAGTCTCTTGCGAAAGAGACAATAATCTCTTGGAACGATCTCTTGAAATCTTAACTCCAAGAATATATGCAGCTTCACCCATATCTTTCATCTCAAAATTGGATGATAACCAACTCTTAATAGTATTAACCAACTTCTTATTGCTTCCGGCAATCAGTATGTCATCATCATATAATGATAAGATCACAAATCACAAATTGATCTTTGGATCTTTTGATATATACGCAATGATCGTCATCAATCATTGTAAAATCATAGGCCACTATGGCATTATGAAACGCGTATACCATTTTCTTGAAGACTGATTAAGGCCATATATCGATCTCAAAAGTCGACATACTTTTTGTTCTTGGCCTTTCACAATGAAACCAACTGGTTGCTCCATGTAAATCTCTTCTTCTAATTCTCCATTTAGAAAAGCAGTCTTTATATTCATTTGATGTAATTCGAGATCCATACTTGCCATTATTGCCAAAATAAGGCGAATTGAGGTAAATCTCACTATAGGAGAAAAAGTTTTCTTATAATTAATTCCTTCCTGCTGATTATACCCTTTCGCCACGAAGCGAGCTTTATATCTTTCTATTGAGCCATCAGCTTTTCGCTTCATTTTAAGAACCCATTTATTCCCAATAGCTTTGCGTCCTTTTGGAAGATCAACCAGTTCCCAAACATGGTTTGACTTCATTGACTCCATTTCTTCTTCCATTACATCTATCCATTTTTCCTTATTAGGGCAACTTAGAGCCTCATTTACATTCCTTGGCTCATCTTCATCTTGTGGAGCGACGATAAAAGTTTCCCCTTCAATGTCAAAACGTCATCGGGGAACACTTTTGCGACTTGTTCGTCTTACGGGAGATTGTACACGTGGTATATCATTCTCCATTATGCTCCCACTTGGATTAGATAATGACGGTATCGTCTCATCAAACGGTTTCAATTGAGATTGAGTCGAATTTAATTTCTCACTTCTCACATTGCTCCTATTTAGATGAATTTCATCAATTTCATTATCAGGATCCAAAGTTTCAAATAGTGAATAGTCCTCACCTATTTTGCCCTTAGTAGGAAACTCATTCTCTAAGAATGTGACATCTAGTGATTCAAATTTAGTTATACTCTCACTTTCTTGTTCACTTATAGACACATACCCTTTTGAGTGCTCTGAGTATCTTATGAAAATACTCTTTTTGCCTCTGGGACCCAGTTTCCCATATTTATGAGAGGGCTCGTGAGTATAAACAGCACAACCCCAAGGTTTAAGAAAACTTAAATCAGGTTTTCTACCCGTCCATAACTCATACGGAGTGGAAGTAACTGATTTAGAAGGCACACGGTTAAGTACATAGGCAACAGTTAACAAAGCATCACCCCAAAAGGTGATAGGTAAGTTAGCTTGTGTCATCATAGACCTAACCATTTCCAATAGGGTTCTGTTTCTCCTCTCAGCAACACCATTTTGTTGAGGAGTATATGGAATAAACAACTGTCTTTCTATTCCTTTTTCATCACATAAATTTCTGAACTCATCATATAAATATTCTCGATCTCGATCGGATCTGAATGTTTTTGTTTTTTTATCTAATTGATTTTCTACTAAGTTCATAAATTTCTTGAAGCAACTCAATGCCTCAGATTTATGAGAAATCAAATAGATATATCCAAATCGAGTACAATCATTTATGAATGTGATGAAATACACAGCCATATGCCTTGTTCTTACATTCATTGGACTACAGATGTCAGAATGGATTAGTTGCAAAGGAAACTCAGCTCTTGTACCCTTTCCGAATGGTTTCCTTGTTGTTTTCCCAGCCAGGCAATGCTCGCAAATAGGCAAATCAACTTTTTCAATATTGCCTAATAACCCCTCTTTAGCTAATCTTTGCATTCGTTGTTGGCCAATATGACCAAATCTATCATGCCACACATTCACATCATTTTCATATGTAAATAGGGAATAACAAACATTAACACCACCACGGTCAACATCTAATACAATGAAACCATTCAAAAAGTATCCACAACCATAATAATTCGTATTCAGATACAAATCAACACCACTGATATGAAAGTTCAAATTAAAATCAAGTTTAACTAACACTAACACAGACACTAAATTCCGACGAATCTCCGGAGCATATAATACATCATGTAAGAACAATGTGCATCCACCACGCATCATCAACTGGCAGGTGCCAATTCCTTTAACTTCTGCTTTGGAGTTGTTTCCTACATAGATCCATTTCGCTCCGGTCGGAACTCGTGAGAACTCCACGAAGGCATCTCTGTCCTTCGCTACATGGTCTGTTGCTCCCGAATCTATAGTCCACAAAGGATTAGACTTAGTTAAAAATACAAAACTTGACACATAGACAAAGTTCTCAAAAATGCAAGGAGAGTTTACTTTCTTTGGCTCGCCGCAATCGTGAGCAAAGTGGCCTTTCTTGCTACACTTGTAGCATTTCACCATCGACATCTTCTTAACAAAAGAACGCTTTCCTTTGTCATGTTGATTAAATTATGGTTTCTTACTTGAAGAACTTGCTCCCTTGCCTTTCCACTTCGTGAACCTTTCGACGCGCTTGCACTTGGAGCCTGAAGCCCCATGTGAGCTAGAACCAGCATAATAAATGTCGGTTTCTGGTTTCGCCGCCAAGAGGCGATCCTCTTCTAACTCAAGATGGCGCATGGCATCTTCAAAGGTCTTTTTATTTCTCATTATGGGTCAGGTGCACCTTCATGTGCTCCCAGCTTTGAGGCAAGGAACGAATCACTACTTGTACTTGCTGTTCATCAGTCAAAATGTGTCCAGCATCTTTCAGCTCAACGATCATGTTCGACATCTTTCTCAGGTGTTGTTTCATGGACTGAGCATGAGGCTTCTTATACGAGTCAAATCTTATAGTGAGCTGTCTCAGCTTGGTCACCAATGTATGACCAAATCTCGCTGCTAATGCTTCCCACATCTCCTTGGCATTCTCAAAATGCCTAAACTCTCACATAATATTATTCTCCATGCTACTCAGCAATGTGATGCGAGCAATCGAGTTCTTCCTTTTCCATATAGCAAAAACATCTTTATCTCTCTTATGCTGTGCAGTGTTCCCATCCTCGGGTTCTTTCCATCAGTTGGTTAAGAGCTTCTAGTGCTTCTTGTTCTTCTAGCACGTATTGGATTTTCATGTTCCATATTTCATAGTTCTCGCCATTCAATTTCTCTCATTTGTTCAACTCAGCTACTATGTTCTTAGTTGCTGAAGCCATTGAATCTGAACATATCATACAAACAAACACGAATTATTAATGCCACTTATTTATGCATTAATTTTACACAAACTGAATATATTAATGAGTAATTTCACATAGTTTTTTAGATTCGAAAGTTCACTATGTTCCCGATCATCATCCAAAAACCTAATGTGAAATTATCGTTAATATAATCATTAAGGTAAAATTACGTTATTTAAAGTTACTAAAACTTTTAGAACTCCCACTCAACCACCTTATTCTAATAAGACAGATATCATAATAAAATAGTACCATAAACTATTCACGATAATAAATATCCATCAACATTAATTCACTAAGTACTATATATACATTAGGAACGAAACTAGCATAGAAAAGAAACATGAACAGAAATATCCACCTAGAATATCTTAAACCGAACTAAAATAACATAAAATCAACTGTCTATCAATTTCCTATACACAGAGAAAGATTCATAAAACTCCTTAGAAAAACCAATCTTCTTCTTTGGCAACCAAGAAAAGACTATCGAGTGTCTCTTAGGCTTTCTCCATGGTGCATTCATTCTACGCCAAGTTATATTAATCCCTAGGGTCGAAGTCTTTGTTGCCTCGATCCTATAATGTTCTCTCACAAAATCCACTGCAAGTTTTTTGTAGGCTGGGACCACGTTGACCTCCCATAGGCGATGCAACACATTTTTCCATTCAGATGGAAGAGTGTTGATCACAATATTCATTTTCTCAAAATCCGGCATACAGTAACCATTCCAGATGATGTCCTGTATCGTCGTATTGACCTTGACCACATGATTAGCCAAATCACCATCTTCCCATCGATAATCATCTAACTCGACTCTCAATGTTGCAAGTTTTTCTTTTTATTCAGGCGTCCTAGCCATAATGGGGATTCTATACCTTCGTACCATCTTTCCTGCAACAAATGCCAAAAAAAAATGATTACCTTTTAAAATCATGATACTGTTATGCAAGAAACACATTCTGCCCCCTTTAGTTTTTTTTTTTCGGTGGTCAACGACGGTCAACGGTGGTCAACGCCGGTCAATGGTGGTCAACACCGGTCAACGATCAACGGATGACCGGGTAAGGTCAACGGGTCAGCAGGGTCGGGTCATGGGTCAGAACCCGGGTCGGATTGGGTCAGGCTTGCCGGGCTGAGCCTTTCGGCCTAAAAATAACCGGCGTGGCTGACATCAGCGTGATGTTAGCCACGCCCACACGCGCACATATGGCGCGTGCGGGGCACGTGTGCGCGGCAACCGCTGCGCACGTGTGACGCAGGTGTCGGTGAAGCCGCTCCTTGCGGCGACGCGTGGAGGCGCGTCCGACCTCCCCCGGTGACGTGCCACCCGTCGTTTTGCTCGTCTCGACGAGCACTACGACCCTACACTTTCAAAAAATAATTTTGACACACGAAAATCGAGAAACTACCTCGAACAGTACGGCCGGGTGTCGGTTTCTCGTACCCAAGCGTTCGTCGGCGCCGTTTCACGAATTCCGGCCAATACTCCATGTTATAAGCATATTAAACGATCAGGAAATAAGAACACATGCTTTGATACCAATGAAGAAAACATATTCCTAAACATATTACAAAAATTGCGGAAAAACGTGCCAATTCTATACTTGAATCACCGATCGTTCGAAGTATATTACGTAAATAAACATACCTTTTTTGCCACAGATTAAATGCACTTATCGCAGCCTCGAGAGAGAGAACAATCCTTGGATTGTTAAACAAAGTCCCTTCTTCTTTGTCCTTTTGTGAGAATTGAGTTTCTAATAAAAAAAAATGCAACACACACACACTCTTACGTGTGTTCTCACCTTTTGTGTCCAGACAATAGCTGCCAAGTGCAGTTATTTTCTTTCATGGGCTGGGTTTGCCCATCGTGGGTGGCCCATTATTCACAAAGAAAAAACCCATCATTACCGGACGTGGCAAATCAAAGTAAACCCGACTTGGCAAAACTCGCTTGGCGTGTGCTCCTTTCTCTTTTCTTTCGTCTTTCTCCTTTCTTTCTTTTCTTCTTTCCCTTTGCTTTTCTCTCTCCCCGGCTGCCCTCCGCGTGCTCTGCTCTTCCTTTTTAAGGGTTGAGCGCCCGCTTTTTCTTTTTCTTCTCTTTTGCTTATTATCTCTTTGACTTTGACTTGGTAAAATTCCAAATATTCGTGGGCTGATGTTCCTTTCGCGTAAAAGTCACAGTGACGCGAGATGAGATGACCGCGAACACAATTCATTTATCAATCATGTTAAGTGGGTCAATACGATCATTACTATATAAGCCTGATTAGCACAAATCCCTACCTGCTAACTCCGTGTCATGTCCGAATAGTGTTTGTGTCCCGACCTAGAAATTGTCATCTTAGTACTTACAAACCCAAAAAAAGTTGCTCCTCGATTTTTTATGTTCAACAACAATAGGTTATTTTACATGAGAGTTAATACCACAAAAAATCTTAAACTGGTATACATGTGACAATTTTATCCTAAACTATTTTTTTTATCACAAAAAACCTCAAACTGGTATACCTGTGATAAATTTATCTCGAACTATTTTTTTGACCACCAAAAACCCCAAACTGATACACTTGTGACAATTTTACCCCGAATTATTTCTTTGACTATCAAAAACCCCAAACTGGTACACTTGTGACAATTTTACCCCGAACTATTTCTTTGACCACCAAAAACCTACACTGGTACACCTGTGACAATTTTACCCCCGAACTAATTTTTTGACCATTAAAAATCCCAAACTGGCATATTTGTGACAAATTTACTCTCTGTTAGTGTCCGTTAAATTATATTAATATCACAAAAAATCACAAATTGATAAACTTGTGACAAACAGAGGGGTAAAACCCAAAATCGGTATACATGTCGATTACCACGTGTCATTAAACTTAGCAATTTGATAGTAAAATTTAACGGAAATTAACGGAGGGTAAATTTGTCACAGGTGTATAGTTTAAGGTTTTTTGTGGCTAAAAAATTAGTTCGGAGGTAAAATTGTCACAGGTACACCAGTGTGGGGTTTTTTATGATAAAAAAAAATAGTTCGGGGTAAAATTGTCATAGGTGTACCAATTTAGGGTTTTTTGTGGTCAAAAAAATAGTTTGGGGTAAATTTGTCACAAGTGTACCAGTTTAGGGTTTTTCGTGGTATTAACCCTTTACGTAATCGAACTCAATCTAATCTAATTAAAATGTGTGTAAATGATTGGCAGTGCATAAAACAGCACACTAATTTGATTATGCAGGCTTTCTCAAGTTCTTTTAGCTCTTTCCACTTTTTACAAATAAAAAATAAATTTTATTACAAATATTGACATTATAATATCTTTTATTCAAGAAAATAGAGATATTTGTGTACTCTTGGAATGTATATGATTATCTTACCCCGTCTTTAGACTATTTTTTTGGTTAATACCATGAAAAACCCAAAACTAATACATATATGATAAATTTACTCAAGACTAATTTTTTT
This sequence comes from Syzygium syzygioides, assembly GCA_031216285.1. Classification (NCBI taxonomy): domain Eukaryota; kingdom Viridiplantae; phylum Streptophyta; class Magnoliopsida; order Myrtales; family Myrtaceae; genus Syzygium; species Syzygium syzygioides. The sequence goes on along the minus strand of JASUUD010000021.1, from coordinate 43,289 downwards.
ACTACAAAAAACCCCAAACTGATACATTTGTGATAAATTTACCCTATGTTAGTTTTCGTTAAATTAGATTAATATAACGAAAAATCACAAACTAATATACATGTGATAAACGGAGGGTAAAACCCCAAATCGGTATACCTGTCAACTATCACGTGTCATCCAACTCAATAATTTGACAATAAAATTTAACATAAACTAATAAAGGGTAAATTTATTATGGATGTATCAGTTTGGAGTTTTTTATTGGAAAAAAATCAGTTTTGAGTAAATTTGTCATAAATATATCAGTTTAGGGTTTTTTGTAATTTTAACCCTTTTTTTTCCATCGGTATATCAATTAAAAGTACATAAAAAAAATCATGTGTTGTTGTAACTTTCTTATTGATTTGCAAAAGAATTAAATTCTGCTCCTGATGTACTAATGTAATAAATTGGCCAGGAAAGCTAATCAAATTAACATACGGCGGTCCACAAGCAGTGGCACATGAAATGTTGACGCGTGGCAATTCTTGATGACTTTTTCTCCCATTTAGTTGACATCTGTCTCTGCTGTCGGAAGAAACAAAATTAAATGTTGAAAAGTCAAACTTTCTGACCTTTTCTATTACTTCCATATTTCATGACAAACACGCTAGAAAATGGACGTCCGACATGGTAACAGTAAGATTTAACGATGCTTTACGAGGTTATGTTCTTCGTTACGACCGACCGTTGCAAATCTTTGTATACTGTCATAATTTAAAAATTTTCAAGTTACGACGTTAAACTCTTGATTACAAGGGTGCGTCATAAATCTTTAGACATAGTGATAATTGTTAATATCACGAAAAACTCTAAACTGGTCCACATGTGATAATTTTACCTCAAACTATTTTTTTTACCATAAAAAACTCCAAACTGGTACGCCTGTGACAAATTTATCCCGAGCCATTTTTTTGACCACCGGAAACCCCAAACTGGTACACATGTGATAATTTTACCAAAGACTAATTTTTTAATATTATTTTTTTGAATTTTTTTTATTTCTTTTTCTCTTTATCTTCAACCTCTGACGGGTCGCCAGTCCAGCGACCGGCTAGAGGAAGAAGCTTGCGAGGTCGGCCTCGCCGACCGCTAGCGAGGCTCGACCTCACCGGCGTTGGGCAAGGTCGACCTTGCCCTGCAACGGCAAGGTCGGCCTTACCCAATGCCGACGAGGTTGGCCTCGCCCTGCATCAGCGAGGTTAAGCCTCGCCAGATCTGGCGAAGGCTTGCCCTGCCAGCTGCTGGCGAGGCGCAACCTCGCCGGCATTGGGCGAGGCTGACCTTGCCAAATCTGGTGAGGCTCAACCTTGCTGTTGAAGGGCAAGGTCGACCTCGCCAGTTGTCGGCGAGGACTCGGCCCCACTGGCCGTTGGCGAGGCTCGACCTCGCCGATGTTGGGTGAGGTCGACCTCGTCGTTGCAGGGCGAGACCGGCCTCACCCAACACTAGCGAGGTCAAGCCTTACCAACGGCCGGCGAGGCCAACCTAGCTGGCTTTCGCCTCTCGCCAGTTGCCGGTCCGGCGATCGGCTAGAGGTTGAAGATGAAGAAAATAAAAAATTCGAAAAAATAAAAAATAATATTAAAAAATTAGTTCGGGGTAAAATTGTCACATGTGTACCGGTTTGGGATTTTCAGTGATCAAAAAATAGTTCGGGATATATTTGTTATAGATGTACCAGTTTGGAGTTTTTTGTGGTAAAAAAAATAGTTTGGGGTAAAATCGTCACAGGTGTACCAGTTTAGGGTTTTTCATGGTATTAACCCTAATTAACCTAAAGTTTATGACATTTTATTCTTGGTTGCAACGTATCATCATAAACCTTTGGAAAGCATTGTAATTGGAAAGAAAAAATTACGACTTTTTGTCTTATTTACAACGAACCGCCGTAACCATTAGTAAATCGTCAAAATTGAAAAAAAATCCAAATTCATAACTTTCTACTCTTCATTACTACAAAACGTTGTAACCCTTTGTAAATTGTCGTAATTCAAAAAAAATACTCTCAATGGATTGAGATTGTTTCTTTGTGTGAGCTAAATTGTCATAAACAAAGACTGAGAGTATATGTAGTGTTAATCTTTTCATTGTTGTTTTCTTGGCAGGAGAGGACGATTAGACTGAACGTGAAGAACCCCTATCTTAGTACGTGACATTCTAATCATAAAAGATGTCCGAGTAACAAAATATTCTGTTTTAGATCGAATTTTCTAGGTCAAGATAATCCCAATATTTGGTGGGCTTTGATAAATAAAAAAAAAAGAAATCAGATTTAAGGTCAAACATAACAAGAATATTATCAATTAGATAAAATGAAATGAGTAAATACACTCGAACTAAGCGAAAAAGATTCAACGGTATCTGGTATGGTGCTCAAGCTGAGGCAGCCACAATCTCACGGGTGAATCTCGAGCAACAGCTTCTTGGAAGGATCATCTAGGACCAGATAATTCTTATTCACTTGGACAAGAAGTACAGTCACTCGAACGTGAGAAATTATCTAGGCCAGATAATTCGTCTTCAGGTTGATACTCCTGCCACCTTTTCTCAAAGCTAACAATTCCTTCAAGAAATAGGACTGCTTCAGCCATATAAGGTCGTTTTTTGGGGTCGAGTTGCGTGCAAAGAAGAGCCAGGTGAACTGTTTTATCCACTTCACTCTTGTTATAGCCACCCGGCATATTGGCATCGACTAGCCTTTCCCACTGTTCGTTTTCTGAAAGGGCATGTGCCCACGCACACAACCCCAGTTCATTTTCATCGAGGCAGGTTGTTTCCCAAGCTCTTCGACTGCTTATGAGCTCAAGAAGCGTCACGCCAAAACCATAAACGTCTCTCTTTACTGAGTTTCTTCCTGTAAAGCGCTCTGGATCGATGTAACCAAGTGTTCCCGCTGTGCAGTCGGTAAAATAAGCGTCTTGACCATTGGGTTCTCCTTCGGAAACAGCCTTCTCTTCGTACTCGTCCATGAACAAGGCCAGTCCAAAATCTCCAATGCGAGCCTCAAAATTCTCATCCAACAGTATATTATCGGGTTTAATGTCCCTGTGAATTATCCTCAGATCATGCAAATGGGGAATCCCTCTCGCAGCTCCAATTGCTATCTTCTTCCTGGTGGGACAATTAAGTGGGGGCTTCTCTGTTGACTGTCCTCTTAAATGGAAGTCTAGGCTTCCATTCACCATGAAAGGGTACAGGAGCATGTATTCTCCATGTTTCAATGACGAACAAAAGCCGCCAAGCGGAAGCAAATTCCGATGCCAGATCATGTTTCCCAATTTTGCTTCAGCCCGCGGTGTCAATCCTTGAGAGGTATGTCTAGTGAGTCTTTTTATCGCCACTCTGGAGCCGTCCCCCAAGACTCCTTCGTACACACAACCGTACCCACCCTGACCCACCTTCTTTGTCTCACTGAAGGTGTTTGGTAGCCACCTTCAGCTTGTGGAAAGTAAACCTTTTAAGGTGTCCTTCCTCCGGACATTGGAGGGATTTGCTTGGCCTCCAGCAACCAAACTTGGAAGTTGAATTGACCAAGCGCAGAGAACCACCGGCAGCAACCTGGCGGGGTGTTACAGCTTTGATGAAACTGCAGCCAGCAGGATTAAGCGGCAGACAAATCCTCGATGACCGAGAAGCAGGTGGCGAATGCAGATCGAAGTCAGGGGGAATCTTCGGTGAGGTCGAAGGTTGAAAACTTGAAGACCATAGTTTTTCGCTCTTCTAAAACGCCACACTCCTTGAAAATTACGTTCAGATTGTTCGAATTTATCTTTTCACGAACAGGAACAGGAGGAGGAAGGAAGAAGAGTTTTTGCTGCAGAGGTGAGCCTGAGGTGAGTCTGGATATTCAGACTTCTCAACCTTGATCTTTGTTAGAAAAATTAGTCCAACATTTAGAATTTCTATTCTGCTTCCGAATGCAGTTCAGCCATTTCTTTTAGGCTGACACCGACACCAGCCGTTATTAAGGTGAATTATAATCCCGGGCAACAAAGGTACTAATAACCTTCATCTGGTATTGTAATGAAAAACATTCCTTTGTTCCACGAGAAATGCCAGCCAAGGATTTGCATCTCGAAAACGAAAGGTAAAAATTTTACTTTTAGTCCCTGAAGTTATGCTCTTTTTCCAATCAAGTCCTTGTACGTTTGACTTGTCTAAACTGAGTAATTAAACTTGCATGAATTTCCTTATAAAGTCTCTCCTGCACCGGTTCCATAGACATATGATTCCGTAGACACCCAGAAAATTGCTTCTTTGGCCCTTCCAAATCAAGGAAGGAATCAAATGGAACTAATTATAACCTTCATTTGAGGAAACCTATCATCTCCTGCATCTCTAATGAAAGCTATAGTCGTTTTGAATTACCAAGGAAACTTTAGCATTTAGTCCATGAATGCTAGCTTATCTCATCGATTTTCCCTTCAAACATTATTTTCTTTATTATTTTTTACTTCAGCTCAATCTAGCCTAACAATCCGCCTTTTGGAAACAATAATGGTACTTCATCTTCGAGATTCATGAATGATTGAACATGTTTTCGCAGCAGGCGAATTAACAGAATGGATGTCGAATGAAGTCTCACTATATAACAACCTCAGAGTCAACAAATGAACATAAGCGGAAAGCATAAAAGCAGCACAATCACCATCCAGGTTACAACAGAAGTCACATAACTCTCGGAATCAGGACACTCTCATCGCCAATTTTTCAGCTGAGCACCAACTCCAGGTAACGATTATCTAGGATGTGTTATTGATAAGTCTTCGTGGCGGAGACAAGAACCACAGTCCGCCATGTCCATTTTGGTACTCGTCCCATCTCTTCTCCAAGCTACTAGCCCCTTCCAGAATTTGGACTACTTCCGCCATATCAGTTCGTCTTTTGGGTTTGATTTGCACGCAAACTAGAGCTAGCTGGATCATTCTCTTGATTCCATATGTCAGCATCGACTAGCCTTTCCATCTCTTTATCTTTGACAAGCACGCCTGCCCATTCAGGTAGCAGCAGCCCCGGAGGACTGATCCTTCTTTGAGCACTTCAACCGATGAAGAGTTCGAGAAGGGTCACGCTGGAACTATAGACCTCACTCTTCAGCGAGCACATTCCACTCTTGGAATATTCCGGATCAAGATAACTCTACGTCCCGCCTATTTGGCTGTGAAGAAAGCTGAGGCTAAAGAAGCAAATGTACCTGGAAACGCCCTTCTCATCATCCTTGTCCATGAAGATGGCCATCCCGAAATCGACAATACAAACCTCAAAGTTCTCACCCAGCGGGATGTTATGGGGCTTAATGTCCTGATGAATTACGCCGTGATCATGCAGATGCGAAATCCTTCTCGCAGCTCCGACAGCTATCTTCTTCCCGGTAAGCCAATCAAGGGGGAGCTTCACGGACGGTTGCCGTCTTAGAAATGAGGAGAAGCTTCCATTAAGCATGAAGGAATACATGAGCATGTCTTCTTTCATTTCCGACGGCGAGCAAAAGCTGAGAACTGGGACCAGGTTCCACTGCAAGGACATGCTACCCAATTTCACTTCTGCGTGGAACTCTCTCATCTCAAAATGGGAATGCTTGGCGATTCTTTTTATGCCACTTGAGAGCCGTCTGCCGAGTCCTTCATATACATGACCAAACCTGCCCCTAGCCACAATCTTTTCATCGTTGAAGTGGTTGGTAGCTGCCCGTAGCTCACAGAAAGCGAACCTTCCTTTTAATGCGTCCTTGGCGAACCTCCAGATCAGAACCAGGAAACTGGAGAGATTCACTTGGCCCACAACATGAACAACCAGAGTCGGAAGACTGAATTGTCTGGCACGGCAAAGCCCTGGCAGCGGCAGGATGTTATTGGTTTCTTGAAACTGCAACCGGGAGTATACGGCAGGCAACCACCGATGATCGAGAAGCAGGCAGCGAGTCCAAATCAACATTGGGAGGATCTTCTGTGAGATCAACCGTGGCGAATTTAAAGACCATGGTTCGGCTTTTGGACTCCTAGAAGGAAAATTGAAGCTCAGATCACTCAAATCCGTCACATACATAATGAGAACTTTAAAGTTGTTTTTGCAGGTCAGAACGTAAAGCTTAAACTAGCAATTCCTAGCCTGTCTTTCTGGGGCCCTTCCCATTTTCTTCTGGTGGGCCGCATGTCCGAAGAAGACTTCCCAGGAATGACATCAAAGGATCAATATGTATGACCTAAGTAAAAAATGATTCGCTCATATCACGCGGTTTCCGTTCCTTTTTCCTTGGGCAAAAGCAATCTGTTCCCATGCGTTGAGACTTGCACGACCATTCCCGCACCACTCAAATGCTCAGCAGACACTCTGCGATCTTTTTGCCAAAGTCTTCTGTTTATGAATGAAACGCCTGCGAAATGGATGAGGCGGATCAGGACGCCACCCTTTGCGGAAGAATCCACTTTCATAGAATGTTTCACTAGGATTGCACCCACGACTTCATCTGGAAACACCAATACATTCATCAGGTTCAGTACTAATTAGATATATGGCTTCGTGGGGTGATGTTCGTTTCGTGTCAAAGTAACAGTGACATGAGATGAACGCGAACACGATTCATCTATTGATCATGTCAAGTGGGTCAACACAATTATCATAAAGGTCTGATTAGCACAAATCCATACCTACTAACTTCGGGTCGTGTTGGAATAGTGCTTATATCCCATCCTAGAAATTGTCATCCTAGTACCTTATAAACCCAGAAAAAATTGCTCCTCGATTTTTGTGTTCAACCCAACAGGTTATTTACATAATTGATTTAATTTAATCTAATCAAATTGTGTGTAAATGAATGCAGGTGCATAAAACAGCACCGTGTGGAATGCTGGCACAAGGCACAGGACAATAATTTGACTATACCTGCCCTCTCAAATTCTTTTAGCTATCTCTAGTTTTGCAAATAAAAAATGAATTTGTAATTTGACATCGTATTATACTTTTCATATAAATAGCCATAAAAATAGAAATATTCATGCACCAATAAAATGAATATGATTATCTTACCCTGTCTGTGGACTAAATTTCTTTTTTTGTCCATCAGTATATCAATCAAAAGTACATGAAAAATCATATGTTGTTTCCACTTTCTTATTGATTTGCTAAAGAATTTAATTTTGTTCCTATTGAACAAACGTAATAAATTGCCCAAAAAAGCTAATCAAATAAATGTACGGCGGTCCACAAGACAGCAGCGTACGAAATGCTGACACGTGGCAATGTTCAATGACGATTACCCTCTTTTGGATTTTGAATCTTTCTCTGCTGTTGAACATATCAGCAATGGATGAAAGGACACAATAACACGGGGAATTTTAAGGTATAATGTTGTAATGTACCCCCTATGATATCAACCGCTGGATTGACAGAGAAAGATCGTGGCCATTGAATTTGCGCCCGTCGCTGCTAGTGGCCAATTTTCACATAAGACTGGATGTTCAACCCGTCAGAAAATGGATGTTTGACGCAATGAAAGTCAAATTTAATGATGTTTTCCGACCCTATGTTCTTGATTACGACGGGTCAGCGCTGTTGACCCAGTCCACTGCTAACTGTTTCAGGTTCCATCTCGTACCAGAATTAAGCATTATCTTCAACTCTCACCAAAATCAGAACACAATCAGAATATCTGCACGATAAGAAATCCGAGATTGATAATGTTATCTCCAGGTCATACTAGAATTAAAGCACAATTGGAATACCCGCATGATTATCAATCCGAGATTGATTCAATATCTCCATCGGTGGTTACCAATTCTGTTGTCAATGTTTATTACTTGAGATTCTTTCTAAAGTGTGTAAATATAGAGAAGTCATCACTGACCGGAAGACACACAATTCATAAATCAAAATATACAATTCTTATATCTTCTATATTCTCTATATTTCTACATCCCCATTTCTATCAGGTACAAATCTTTGTAAATTGTCGTAATTTTAAAATTTTCAAATTCACAACCTTAAAACCGTCGTGATTAAAAGAACTTCAAACACACGACGTCCTTGATTGCACGGCGTAATTGAAAATAAAAATCACAAAAAGGAAACCATGTTCAAACTACAAGTTTTGGTCAAAGAAGCAGCCTCTCCAACTTGGACTCTCCTTGTCTTCAAGGTGCGAGCTGTGCTCTCATTGTCTTAAATGATGGAGTCCGTTAAGAATCAAGATCCAATCTTGACTTTTCTTCTTCAACCAAAAATAAAATCAACTTTACTATTTCTAACAATTCTGCGATTACGGCGACATGCACGCAGGACGTCGGAAAAAGCAAATGCAACCGATGGGAAAAGTTACCAGTAAATAAGGTCACAGCTCGAGCCATTAAGAATCGCCAGGAGATGAAGAGATTTGTGAGGGAGGTGCGCATGATCGGAGCTTCGAGGGGTGTGACAACCGGAGAAAGAGGCGAGGAAATTTGACGAAGATGGGTGAGATGAATGGGAGAGAAGCAGCAAAACGAGAGAGAAGGTGGAAAAACAAAAAGGCACGGATAAATAAAAGTGAGATCATGTATTAAATAAATAAGAACGCTTGTTTTGTGAGCAAGAATGCAAATTATCCGCATTTTGAATATCAGATTCCATTCAAGTAGAATACGCAAAAAAAAACACACACACACACACACATTTCACTTTCAACTCAAAAGGTTCAGATCCAGATAGTAAATTTGGAAGGGTGAAAATCCCCGCTTACCATGAACTTTCTTCTTTAAAGGCACGAGCCGGGAACTCAATTGTATTCTAGTCATAAAAGATATCCAAGCAACAAAAAAAATTGGGAAATGAATTACCTGACGGTACCGTAATACTTTCAAATGAAACGGTGGCTTCTCCACCTTCAATTCTCCATCTCGAATGATATGAATGGATTTGTTTCTTGAAATAAAAAACATTACTCTTTCAACATGTGAACTGAATTGCACCGTTATTTAACAGTACCTTTAGGCTAGTAATGCTAAAAAAAAATTCTAATTTAGATCGAATTTTCTAAGTCAAGCTCTTCCCAATATTTGATGGGGTTTGGTAAAAAGTAAAATCATGTTTAAGGTAAAACGTGACAAGATTATTATCAACCTGATAACAAGATAGGAGTAAATACACTTGAACTCAGCAAAAATGATTCATTGGTATCTGGTATAAATGCTCAAGCTGAGGCAGCCACAATCTCAGGGGTGAATCTCGAGCAACAGGCTCTTGGAAGGATCATCTAGGACCAGATGATTCGTCTTCCCTTGGACAAGAAGTAGAGTCGCTCAAACTTGGAGATTATCTGGGCCAGATAATTCGTCTCCAGGTTGATACTCCCCCCATCTTTTCTCCAAGCTAATAATTCCTTCGAGAAATAGGACTGCTTCAGCCATATAAGGCCGTTTTTTGGGGTCGAATTGCGTGCAAAGTAGAGCCAGACGAATAATTTTCTTGACTTCACTCTTGTTATAGCCGCCTGGCATATTGGCATCTACTAGCCTTTCCAACTGTTCCTTCTTTAAAAGGGCGTGTGCCCATTGAGGAAGCCCCAGTTCATTTGCACCGAGGCAGGTTGTTTCCCAAGCTCTTCGACTGCTTATGAGCTCAAGAAGCGTCATGCCAAACCCATAAACATCGCTCTTGACTGAGTATCTTCCAGCACAGCGCTCTGGATCCATGTAACCAGGTGTTCCTGCTGTGAAGTCGGTAAAATAAGCGTCTTCACCATTGGGTTCACCTTCGGAAACAGCCTTCTCTTTGTACTTGTCCATGAACAAGGACAACCCAAAATCTCCAACACGAACCTCAAAATTCTCATCCAACAGTATATTATCGGGTTTGATGTCCCTGTGAATTATCCTCAGATCATGCAAATGGGAAATCCCTCTAGCGGCTCCAATTGCTATCTTCTTCCTGGTGGGCCAATCAAGTGGGCGCTTCTCTGTTGACTGTCCCCTTAAAAGGGAGTCCAGGCTTCCGTTCACCATGAAAGGGTACACGAGCATGTATTCTCCATGTTTCGATGATGAACAGAAGCCGTGAAGTGGAAGCAGATTCCGATGCCAGATCATGTTCCCCAATTTTACTTCAGCACGCGGTGTCAGTCCTTTAGAGTTATGTCTAGTGAGTCTCTTTATCGCCACTCTGGAGCCGTCCCCCAAGACTCCTTCATACACACAACCGTACCCGCCCTGACCCACCTTCTTTGTCTCACTGAAGTTGTTGGTAGCCACCTTCAGCTTGCGGAAACTAAACCTTTTTAGGCATCGTTCCTCTGGACATTGGTCGGATTCGCTTGGCCTCCAGCAACCAAACTTGGAAGCTATATTGGCCACGCGCAGGGAAGCACCAGCAGCGACCTGGCAGGATGTTACAGCTTTGATGAAACTGCATCCTGCAGGATTAAGCGGCAGACAAATTGTTGATGACCAAGAAGCAGGCGGTGAAGGCAGATCGAAATCGGGAGGATCTTTGGTGAGATCGAAGGTTGAAAACTTGAAGACCATGGTTCTTCACTCTTACGAAACACCACACTCCTCCAAAATTACGTTTGGATTGTTCGAATTTATCTTTTTCACGAACGGGAACAGGAGGAGGAAGGAAGAAGAGTTTTAGCTGCTGCTGAGTCTGGATATTCAGACTTCTCAATTTTGGTTGTCTGTCATGCCTGAAGATGTGCAAGCATCTGCACTTATCAAAGCCAATGAAAAAAAGCCTAGTGGATTTCGACGCGTTTTGTGGGGTATCATAGTCGTTTTCGTCGCTTTCGCTACTCCCCTAAGCTGTGTACCCTCCTGATAAGTCAAGCTTGGGAAAATCAGTCCAACATTTAGATTTTCTGTGCTGTGTCTGAATGCAATTCATCCAGTTTCCTCGGCTGACACCGACACCAGCTGCTACTAAGGTGAATTATAAGCCCAGTCTAGTAAAGTTGTTAATAACCTTCATGCGGTAGAAGAAGAACTGGAGAAGAGGTGTAATGAATCACATTCCTTTGTTCCAAACCAATATGACTTCCATCTCGAAAATGAAAGGTAAAAGTTTCACTTTTAGTCCCTGAAGTTGCGCTCTTTTCATAATCAAATCCTTGCTCCTTGGACTTGTCGAATCAAGTCGTTGACCTTGCATAAATTTCATTGTCAAGTCTCTCTTGCACTGATTCCGATCAATTCATCTAGCTAGTACAGACATATTATTCAGTATAAACCCAGAAACTTGCTCCACAAGGCCTTCCAAATGAGGGAAAGAATCAATTTGCCTAATTATGTAACTTCATATGAGGAAACCTTCCTCTACCTGCATTTCTAATGAAAGCTATTGTCGTTCTAAATTATATGGGAACTTTTGCATTTAGTCTATAAATCCTAGCTTATCTCATCGATTTTCCCTTTGAATGTAATCTATTTATTTTACCTCAGATCAATCTAGCCTAAGAGGCTGCTTTTGGAAACCGGTGTTGAATTACAACATCATAGAGATTCGTGAATCATTGAACATTTTTTTCGGAGCAGGCGAATCATGGGGTGCGTGTTAGCCAAAGAAAATGGACGAAGTGTCTCACTGTATACCAACCAAAGAATCGACAAATGAACATAAGTGTGTTTTGCAGGAGTTTGCGTCCGCAATGAAATACCTTTCACCAAAAGTCGTTCTTTGATTTTTTTATGGGATGAGATAGGTTCTATGGTGACGAAATATCATAGGTATACAAGGAAATTGATAATTTCACTTCAAACGGAACAGAAAGTACACAAACTTTGTCGAATTCAATTGATGACAAAGCTTTAAGAACATAACGATGCAATGCCAAAATTTAATTGAACTAAAATTAAGATACCCATCGGAATTTAATCGGCGACGAAACATCTTGGAACTAAAGGCATAACTACAATGCAGAAATTGAAAGATAATTGAAAGACAACCAATTGTTTGTATGTTATGTTGGGGTCTTTAGTAGACAAACACTAGTATTTATAGTATTCACAAAATTGACGCCTATAAGCAGTTTTTCAGCGGTTTCAGCTATACTTCCACATCTCCAAGAATCTTGATTCCATGTTCTCACGTTGCCATGATATTATCTCTAGGTGGTTATTCTCTCAAAACCGAGTCTTGATGATTCGCAGCTGTTTGCAGCCACTTTGAATTTCATTCAAGTTCTTTCTCCACAATCTGCTGAACTTCATGGCCCTATTCACAAACGATTTCACATTTCTATACCACAAGTGAGTTTAGTGTCCTCTAGACATTCAGGGTGTCACGCCCCGTACCCCATTGGAACGCAACATCCCGTCACGGTCGATTATGGTGCAACGCTCCCAGGAAGCGTTGCCGACCCACACCCATACAGAGATCAAGCACAAGCGGAAGTATAAAATAAATAAATAAACCCAGACAATTACAATTTGAGCCACGGATAGCCATACATCAAACACCGTTATAGAAAATGTTGGAAACGGATGCGGAAACGAAAAAGACAGAACACCAGAAATTTACGTGGTTCGATCACGAAGTGATCTACGTCCATGGGCGAGGCACGACAAAATTCCACTATAATCAAAGAGAGAGTACAAAATTTCAGAAGTCGAAACAACGACAAAACCTCACGGCTCAACGAAACTCTCTGAAAACAAAATTCTCTGTTCTACAATAAGAAAACCTAGCCACCGTGTAAAATAGGGCTCCCGCGCGTTGGTTCGTTTCCTCCAGCTTGGGCGGTCCGCTATGGAGATTTGTTCGCTTGCTGCGGGTTGGGCCTATCGGCCCAACCCTTCGCGTCGCGAACCAAATCTCAATTTCCTTTCCACTTTTCGGGTCGCACAAAAATATGTCGGGTTGGGTCATGGACCGGACCGAGTACATAGAATTCAAGACATATTTAACAGAAAATAATTACACATTTATATTACTATTAAAACCATTCGTACAATTTTTACAAGTACAACAAAATGACACAAACGGTCGGCAGCCACCTGGTCAAAAAGGAATAAGTGGCTAAGGAGGTCAGGTTAAAACTAAGGGAGAGGGCTACAGTCAAAAAAAGTTTCGGCCCTCATCACTAGCTAAGGACACTAGACAATCCTACGGCTCCCAGTCGGGATCGGATGACTCGGTGGGATCGTCTGATAACTCCTCGGAGACGTCCTCACTAGACTCTGACTCCTCAGAATCCATCGCCTGGGCTCGCTCATCCTCAGAGTCTGGCTCCAACTCCGGGTCCAGGTAAAGCCCTAACTCCTCCTCATCTGATCCTAGATATGCCATCTCACCATCCTCCTCTATGTCCTGCTCCATGGCTTCGGGTTCGTCATCCTCCTCCTCATCCATAGGCTCGAGGTCCTCTGCTAATACATTGGGCTCCTCCTGCATCATCCCCTCGGGTGCGACCTCAGGGTCTATCACCTCACCAGCAGCTATAATTGGTTGTAACAGCCCAGTATTATCGATAGCGATATCAAAGGTCCTAAGGGGCTCTCTCTCAATCCCATTGGCATCTCGATGACACCATGCCACATATTCTTGCTTCTGATAATAGACCGCACCTATATCCACAACTACCTCAGAATGATGTCTTACAAAAGCCTCCCCATTTCCTGAAGGGTAGGTAGTAGTATATGTCCGGATCTCCAGAGGGATCCCAAAAAGAGGCGGTGGCCACTCCATCCTCACGTCCGGGGGTCTGAAATATTTCGATTTACACAACCGTGAGACAAATCTCAATGAGTTCAACCCTTAAACCTAGGCTAGGCTAACATGCAATCTCCTCACCGGAAAATAAATATTTAAATCACAAATCAACAATAACCAAATCATTCTTAAACCCTGCAGGTTAGACAGATCAATATATAATAATCACAGTACACACGTGGCACTCATAATCACATATATGCCAATCACATGCTTATGCACCGATTCTCATACTCTCGCATGCCAGTCCATGCATGTTCATGGATGCAAATGTCATGGGCTTGACACGTGCAATTCCCGGCCCACTAGCCCACACTGGCAAACTGCCCAATTTATTATTATTATGACTCGCGTCCTCAAATTTTTCACGGCCCGGTACGTCTAGCCTGCTTCAAAGTGCATGAGGCGCAGCAACTGATCTGGCCCAATGTCTCTAGCCTGCTTCAAAGTGCATGAGGCGCAACACTGTTCTCCTTGCGAACCAGAGCCTACTCCAAAGTGCATGAGGATGGTCGCCTTCCGGACGTACCGAGCATCGTCCTGCTTCAAAGTGCATGAGGACGGTATCGACCCGAAGGTCACGACCCGAAGGTCCTTAGGTGATCACACAATTCATTATTATCTGAACCCAGCGTATAACGCTTCAGGGTAATTTAGGTGATCACACACTCATGGCAGGCACGCATTATCACACAATTTTACCACATGCCACATTCTAGGCATACATAATGCGTGTCCATGATATGCAATGCAATGCACCATGAGCACCAATAAAATTCAATCACAATCAAGCACAATTACGAACAACCAGTCATCCCAATCACACCTGGTAATTTTCAAAATGGGCATCTAAATTAATCAATTAATCCAATTCTCTTCCCAATAATTCCTCAATAATTTATCAAAATTTTCCAACAATAATTTCTATCAGTCAATTCTCAACCCAGTCTAAAATACACACTGACACTATCTAAGCCAGTCCAAAATGCACCGATAATACCTAAACCAGTCCAGAAAAATGCACTATCAGTCCTAATCTAGGTTTAGAAATTTTACTCACCTAATCCGAAGGTCACGATGACGGGGAATGGCGGCCGATGACTGGTGAACAGTGCAATCGGCGGCGGAATTCCCGGAGCGACGACGTGTACGGGCGGTGAACATTAACCGGTGAACAGTACTTCCGTATGGAACTATACAAACAGGCCGGAACTGTGGCCGGCGACGCGCTGGAGACGACCGAGACGTCCGCACGGTCCGGCGTGAACAGTGCCCGTACGGACGGTGAACAGTAACCGTACGGAAAACTGTACGGCCGGGGTGGGATGGCGACGTATGAAGGTGCTGGACGCCCGGGTGTCGACGGAATGGCGATCGGAGCTCCGGCGAAGCTCCGGCGGTACTGTTCACGGAATGGAAAATAAGAAAAAGAGAGAAAAAAAAGAGAAAAAGAGAGAGAAAAAGGAGAGAAAAATGGACTGAACCAAAGCTGAGCTGAGGCGGGGGACCAAGGGGGTTGACGGCGAGGCACGGCGGTCGGCGGCGTGCTCCGGCGAAGCTCCGGCGAAGGCGATTCGCGGCTGGAACTTTCTGTTTAATGCTGGAAATGGCTGCTGTATGTGGCTGTTTACGGGCGAAGAGGGCTGAGGCAGTGCGGGATGGTGGCTGGGGACGTCCAGCAACTCCGGCTGGTACTGTTCCGGCGTGAACAGTACCGAAAATTGCAGAAATGGGACTGCAGAACCAGAAAACAGAGAAGAAGAGGAAGAATTCTAGGAAAACAGTGGCTGAATGCTGCTGGTACGTGAGAGAGAGAGAGAGATATCAGGTCAAAATGGGTCAACATGGGTCAAAGAACTAGAGCCTATGGTGCCAAGTGTCAAAATCTAGGGCTAAATGACACTTTTGCCCTTGATCCAAGGGTCCATATTCATCCAAATCCAATAATTCAAGGGCATTTTGGTCATTTGTCCTTAACCATGGTTGACCAGACCTAGTTTAGCCCTAACTAACCTTGGTTAATCCCAAAATTAAATCCAAAATTCGGAATTTATTAAAAATGGCCTAGGGGCATTTTCGTAATTTTCCGATCCCGAACCGAAATTCCAATTTTCGTCCATACCGGTTCTATATATTCATGGTAAACATAATTCGGTGTCGGAATCGCGAAATTCACTTTTTAAGCCCTCGAAAATCAACTGCGAAGTTCCGGGAATAAAATAATATTATTTTTCCAATTTTTTCAAAATTCCACTTTTTGTCCGCAACGACTCCCAGTATGCGTGGCCACCCAAAAATGGCGTCGGTCTCGAAAAATAACTTCAAACGGCCCCAAAATCCAACACCGGCACCCATAGGAGCAAAATCGTAATTTTTCACCTCCGGACCGAAATTTCAATTTTTATCCGAACTAACTCCAAATGTGTGTGGACGGCGTAGTATGACGTCAGATTTCCAAAAATAGTCTCTTAAACCTTCCAAAATCGACATCGAAATCCGGGCCCAATTTCATGAATAAAACTCGCTAAACTTTCAATTTCAGGGTCTCTCACTAACGAGCGGCTTTTTAGAAGTTACGCGTATCGACCTAGGGTTCTCCGTGTCGTAATGGTCTCGATCATTGAGAGAATGAGAAATTATCACTAGTTCCAGAGGTCACGATCGTTCGGTTCAGGTTCAGGACTGGTTGGCCACGTGTACTTTCGGTCTTGCAGAATCACCTGCGTCCCTATTATACATCGTTGGCCTTGGCCAAACCCAATCCATTACCCTTTTCCTATGATCGGCCCACATTGGCCCAAAATATTCCCTCAGCGTCTCTCGTGATCGGTGTCCGTTTCACGATAGGGTCCCCGGTTCACGTACCGTTTTCTAGTTAGCCATACCCCATTGGTTAGTATCCCAAGAGTGATCAGCTCTGGGCGAGACTTACTAAAATGAAATGCGAATTAATATCAGTTTTATTGATCCCGAAAATTACATCGAAATTCGGGCTGTTACAATTCTTCCCCCCTTACAAAAATTTCGTCCTCGAAATTTGCAATCTACCCTTGTCTACTCAAATAACTGGGGGTGTTGACGTCTCATAGCTTCTTCGCTTTCCCACGTGGCACCTTCTGTTCCATGGTGTTCCCAGACAACTTTGACCATCGGGATCGTCTTGTTCCTCAGCACCCGTTCTTTTCTATCCTCGATCCTGACTGGTCTTTCCACATACGACACTTTATCGTCTACTTCTATTTCTTCATACCTCAGAACGTGGGTCGGGTCTGGCTTATACTTTCTCAACATCGACACTTGGAAAACATTATGTACTTGAAACAAATTGGGCGGTAAGGCAAGTCGATAAGCCATATCTCCAATCTTCTCCAAAATTTCAAATGGCCCGACATATCTAGGACTCAGTTTTCCCTTCTTGCCGAATCTAGATAATCCCTTCATAGTCGACACCTTAAGAAACACATGATCTCCAACCTGAAACTCTAAAGGTCGTCGTCTTTGATCGGCATAACTTTTCTGACGACTCTACGCCGTTCTGAGTCTGTCTCGAATGACCTCAACTGCCTCAACGGTCTGCTGTACCAACTCTGGACCTGTAATACTCCGTTCACCAACTTCATCCCAACACACTGGCGTTCTGCACGCCCTTCAAATGATGCCATCTGAATGCTCTGCTGATAGCTGTTGTTATAAGCAAACTCCACCAAGTGTAATTGTTCCTCTCATTTACCTTGAAAATCTATCACACAAGCTCTCAGCATGTCCTCCAGGGTTTGAATGGTCCTTTCAGACTGATCGTCTGTCTGTGGATGGTATGCCGTACTCAACTGTAACTTCGTTCCTAAGGCCGTTTGTAAACTTTTCCAGAAATTGGCTGTAAATCTGGGATCACGATCCGAAGTGATTGTTACCGGTACTCCATGCAACCTCACGATCTGCCTCACATACAAGTCTGCATATCTCTCTAACTCAAAGTCTTTCCGTACTGCCAGAAAGTGCGCTGACTTAGTTAGTCTATCCACTATTACCCAGATTGAATCATGTCTTCTCTGGCTTCTTGGCAGTCCCGTCACGAAATCCATCGTAATATATTCCCATTTCCACTCTGGGATTTCTAATGGTCTCAATAATCCTCCAGGCTTACAATGCTGTGCCTTCACTTGTTGGCACGTCAAACACTTAGCTACATGCTTGGCCACATCCACCTTCATTCCATTCCACCAGTAATGTTGTCTTAAATTCTGATACATCTTCGTACTTCCCGGGTGAATACTGTAGTTGCTCCTATGAGCCTCCGTCAAGATTTCTTCCTTTAGTTTTACATCATCTGGTACACAAAGTCGCCCTCTAAACTTCAAAACTCCATCCTCGGACATTTGAAAGTCCGGTTTCCTCTTAGCTGCATCCATCTCGATAATCTTTTGGATTTCTCGATCCGTAGCCTGTAGTTCCTTAATCTTAACCTGAATTTCTGGCTCAATCCTCAAGGCGGCTAGTAAATTCGACACTCGACTCATCTCGAACTTGAACTCGGAATCCCTGAGTCTTTCCAACAGGGTCCACTCCTTGACCATTAAATGCACCAAACTAGACTTTCGACTCAAGGCATCTGCCACTCGATTTGCTTTTCCAGGATGATACAGGATGTCACAATCATAATCCTTTAGAAGCTCCATCCATCGACGCTGCCTCATGTTCAACTCTTTCTGCAAAAATAGGTACTTGAGGCTCTGATGATCAGTATAAATCTGGAACTTCTCTCCACATAAGTAGTGCCTCCAGATCTTAAGTGCAAACACGATAGCAGCTAATTCTAAATCATGCGTCGGGTAATTCATCTCATGCGGCCTCAACTGACGCGACGCATATGCTACTACTTTTCCATGTTGCATCAGCACACAACCCAATCCTCTTAACGAAGCATCGCTATAAATCTCAAATCCTCCTAGGCCCGAAGGAATGGTCAATACAGGAGCAGTTGTTAACCGGTGTTTCAATTCCTGAAAGCTCCTTTCACACTTGTCATCCCACTCAAATTTCACGTCCTTCTTAAGTAGTCTTGTCATTGGCATGGCTATTGACGAAAATCCTTCTACGAATCGCCTGTAATAACCGGCCAATCCTAGAAAACTCCGAATCTCAGTTATTGATGTTGGTCTAGGCCACTTGGTAACTGCTTCAATCTTAGCTGGATCCACAGAAATCCCATCCCCAGAAACGATATGTCCAAGAAACCCTACTCTGCTGAGCCAGAACTCACACTTGCTGAACTTAGCATACAATGCATGCTCTCTCAAGGTCCGTAGCACCTCAGTCAAGTGTACCTCATGTTCCTCGGGGCTCCTGGAGTACACTAGTATATCGTCAATAAAAACTATCACAAACTGATCCAAGAATTCCTTGAACACACGATTCATCAAATCCATAAAAGCGGCTGGGGCATTCGTCAGTCCGAAAGGCATGACCGTAAATTCATAATGCCCGTATCGAGTCCTAAAAGCAGTCTTGGGAATATCCTCATTTCTGATTCTTAGCTGATGGTACCCGGTTCTCAAATCTATCTTGGAAAATACTGAGGCCCCTTGCAACTGATCAAACAGATCATCAATCCTCGGCAACGGATACTTATTCTTCACTGTCACTTGGTTCAACTGTCGATAATCTATACATAACCTCAAAGTTCCATCTTTCTTCTTGACAAATAGGACTGGCGCTCCCCATGGGGACGCACTAGGACGAATAAAACCTTTGTCTAGTAATTTCTGTATCTGAACCTTTAACTCTTTCAATTCTGATAAGGACATCCTATACGGCGCTTTCGAAATCGGCTCTGTTCCTGGCGCCAATTCGATCAGAAATTCCACCTCTCGCTCGGGCGATAAACCCGACAATTCCTCAGGAAACACATCGGGAAAATTGCTTACTACGGGTATAGCTTCCAATTTAGGTTCCACAACTGTTGGATCCACCACATTCACCAAATATCCTTCACACCCTTTATCCAACAGCTTACTCACCTCAAGTGAGGAAATCCAAGGGATCGAGGTTCCTCCTCGGTTTCCTTGAAATACAAAACTAGGGTGTCCATCCGAATTAAATTGGATTGTCCTATCGCTGCAATCCACTACAGCTCTCTGTTGGACTAACCAATCCATTCCAATAATCACATCAAAATCGAACATGGCTATTACTGCCAGGTCGATACTCTCTTCTCTACCTCCCACAATTATCTTACAATTAGGACATCCAAAAGAAACTAGCAACCAATCATTCACAGGTGTCGACTCACAAAGCACATGCTCAAGCAGCACTGGTTTCATACCAACCAACTCAATAAATTGCTCTGAAACGAACGAATGGGTTGCTCCTGGGTCAAACAGTGCATACGCGGCATGATCACACAAAGAAATCGTACCTGTGACCACGCCTGGCACATTCTCAGCTTCCTTGCGCGCCATTGCGTAAATCCTTCTTTGAGCGGGCGGTCGTCCCTGATTAGCCGGTGGGGGAGGTCCGGCTTGATTTCCAGCTTGTGGTGGCGGCACTCTGGACGGTTCTGATAGATGCATCTGTGGGCAATCACGGATCTGATGTCCCATACTCCCATACTTAAAACATGCCCCATATCTACCCAACTGGGGATTCGGTTTCCCAATATTCCGTCTAGCTAGCGGAACAAATCGCCTATTTCCAGTCATAGGCCTCTTTCCCAAACGGCGATTATCTCGATTTTGAGCAAACCGCGATCCTGAATTGGCTATCTTTCCTGCTGATCCCGTTCCATAATCTGCGCCCGTCTATGCATTTCCCCGTAATCTTTGATATCATG
This sequence comes from Syzygium syzygioides, assembly GCA_031216285.1. NCBI lineage: Eukaryota > Viridiplantae > Streptophyta > Magnoliopsida > Myrtales > Myrtaceae > Syzygium > Syzygium syzygioides. Next base: position 22,762 of record JASUUD010000021.1, on the reverse strand, counting down.
GGACAAAATTAGACTCCGAAGATCCGGCTTCAGTCCGTCCCGGAATCTTCGCGCTCTATCCCTCGGATTCTCCACCATAGTCGGTGCAAACTTAGCCAATCTTGCAAATTCCGCTTCGTATTGATCAACAGTCATTTGTCCCTGGCGCAAGCGCATAAATTCCATCAACTTCTTCTCTTGCGCATTTTTCGAGAAATAGTTTTCATAGAAATTTTCCACAAACGCAGTCCAAGTTGGGGCCGTTCCTACCGGAAACACTCTATTCTCCACAGCGTTCCACCAATCATTCGCACCTTCTTGAAGCTGATAAACTGCCAATGTTACCTTTTCCGCATTAGTGCACCCCAAAACTTTGAAGGTTTTCTCCAGTTCCTCATCCATCTTAGCGCAGCCTCGGGGTCACCACGACCATGAAATTTGGGCTGCTTCAATTTCATAAACTGTTCTACTAATTGGGACATCTGTCTAACCGCGGCTGGCTGAGCCTGTCTAGCATTAGCTTGATTCTCATCCACAGCAGCAGCAGCAGCTGCATTATCTCGCCCTTGAGCCTGTTTATCCAGTACATTCCCAATCCTTTCTAATATCCGCAGAACTCCTTCCATACGTAGATCTTCTACAGGTCTCACATCGACTCGGGGGTCTACTGCAGCTCCCACATTAATTCCCAGGTTGTCCACTGCTCTCACTCGAGCGCGACCTCCACCTTTGGTTCCTCTACCTGCACCCCTTCTGGGAACTCTTCCTATACCTCTCCCCTCGTTACTCATCTTGGCAACTCGGTTCTACGACTACCTACTATAATTCCACTAAGGAATTAAAAGACTTAAACGAATCCATCCCGGTCTAAGTCCTAGGTAGGTAAGAAAATAACAATCAAGCAATCAGCATGCGGCTTAACAATTATTCAATACATCACCCAAGGGATTCGTATACTCACCTCGGGTCCTGTCGCACCCGCACTTACGAGTCCCACAATTATAATTCAACACAATCACAAACTGTCAGGAGATGAATGTAGCACACGAGGTCACCCTACTGGCTACCCATGGTCTCATCGCTCCTTATCACTCCAGGCTTCGACCTAATTGGACCGAGCTAACCTTGCTCTGATACCAATTCATTACAAGATGTCACGCCCCGTATCTTATTGGAACGCAACATCCCGTCACGGTCGATTATAGTGCAACACTCCCAGGAAGCGTCGCCGACCCACACCCATACAGAGATCAAGCACAAGCGGAAGTATAAAATAAATAAATAAACCCAGACAATTACAATTTGAGCCACTGATAGCCATATATCAAACACCGTTATAGAAAATAATTATACATTTATATTACTATTAAAACCATTTGTACAATTTTTACAAGTACAACAAAATGACACAAACGGTCAGCAGCCACCTGATCAAAAAGGAATAAGTGGCTAGGGAGGTCAGGCTAAAACTAAGGGAGAGGGCTACAGTAAAAAAAAAGTTTCGGCCCTCATCACTAGCTAAGGACACTAGACGATCCTACGGCTCCCAGTCGGGATCGGATGACTTGGTGGGATCATCTAATAACTCCTCGGAGGCGTCCTCGCTGGACTCTGACTCCTCAGAATCCATCGCCTGGGCTCGCTCATCCTCAGAGTCTGGCTCCAACTCCGGGTACAGGTAAAGCCCTAACTCCTCCTCATCTGATCCTAGATCTGCCATCTCACCATCCTCCTCTATGTCCTGCTCCATGGCTTCGGGTTCGTCATCCTCCTCCTCATCCATAGGCTCAGGGTCCTCTGCTAATACATTGGGCTCCTCATGCACCTCCTCCTCCTGCATCATCCCCTCGGGTGCGACCTCAGGGTCTATCACCTCACCAGCAGCTATAATTGGTTGTAACAGCCTAGTATTATCGATAGCGATATCAAAGGTCCTAAGGGGCTCTCCCTCAATCCCATTGGCATCTCGATGACACCATGCCACATATTCTTGCTTCTGATAATAGACCGCACCTATATCCACAACTACCTCAGAATGATGTCTTACAAAAGCCTCCCCATTTCCTGAAGGGTAGGTAGTAGTATATGTCCGGATCTCCAGAGGGATCCCAAAAAGAGACGGTGGCCACTCCATCCTCACGGCCGGGGGTCTGAAATATTTCGGTTTACACAACCGTGAGACAAATCTCAATGAGTTCAACCCCTAAACCTAGGCTAGGCTAACATGCAATCTCCTCACCGGAAAATAAATATTTAAATCACAAATCAACAATAACCAAATCATTCTTAAACCCTGCAGGTTAGACAGATCAATATATAATAATCACAGTACACACGTGGCACTCATAATCACATATATGCCAATCACATGCTTATGCACCGATTCTCATACTCTCGCATGCCAGTCCATGCATGTTCATGTATGCAAATGTCATGGACTTGACACGTGCAATTCCCGACCCACTGGCCCACACTGGTACGCTGGCAAACTGCCCAATTTATTATTATTATGACTCGAGTCCTCAAATTTTTCACTGCCCGGTGCGTCTAGCCTGCTTCAAAGTGCATGAGGCGCAGCAACTAATCTGGTCCAGTGTCTCTAGCCTGCTTCAAAGTGCATGAGGCGCAACACTGTTCTCCTTGCGAACCAGAGCCTACTCCAAAGTGCATGAGGATGGTCGCCTTCCGGACGTACCGGGCATCGTCCTGCTTCAAAGTGCATGAGGACGGTATCGACCCGAAGGTCACGACCCGAAGGTCCTTAGGTGATCACACAATTCATTATTATCTGAACCCAGCGTATAACGCTTCAGGGTAATTTAGGTGATCACACACTCATGGCAGGCACGCATTATCGCACAATTTTACCACATGCCACATTCTAGGCATACATAATGCGTGTCCATGATATGCAATGCAATGCACCATGAGCACCAATAAAATTCAATCACAATCAAGCACAATTACGAACAACCAGTCATCCCAATCACACCTGGTAATTTTCCAAATAGACATCTAAATTAATCAATTAATCCAATTCTCTCCCCAATAATTTCTCAATAATTTATCAAAATTTTCCAATAATAATTTCTACCAGTCAATTCTCAACCCAGTCTAAAATACACACTTACACTATCTAAGCCAGTCCAAAATGCACCGATAATACCTAAACCAGTCCAGAAAAATGCACTGTCAGTCCTAATCCAGGTTTAGGAATTTTACTCACCTAATCCGAAGGTCACGATGATGGGGAATGGTGGCCGATCACTGGTGAACAGTGCAATCGGCGGCGGAATTCCCGGAGCGGCGACGTGTACAGGCGGTGAACAGTAACCGGTGAACAGTACTCCGTACGGAACTATACAGACAGGCCGGAAATGGTGGCCGGCGACGCGCCGGAGACGGCCGAGATGTCCGCACGGTCCGGCGTGAACAGTGCCCGTACGAACGGTGAACAGTAACCGTACGGAAAACTGTACGGCCGGGGTGGGATGGCGACGTATGAAGGTGCTGGACGCCCGGGTGTCGACGGAACGACGATCGGAGCTCCGGCGAAGCTCCGGCGGTACTCTTCACAGAATGGAAAATAAGAAAAAGAGAAAAAGAGAGAGAAAAAGGAGAGAAAAATGGACTGAACCAAGGCTGAGCTGAGGCGGGGGACCAAGGGGGTTGACGGCGAGGCACGGCGGTCGGCGGTGTGCTCCGGCGAAGCTCCAGCGAAGGCGATTCGCGACTGGAACTTTCTGTTTAATGCTGGAAATGGCTGCTGTAGGTGGCTGTTTAGAGGCGAAGAGGGCTGAGGCGGTACGGGATGGTGGCTGGGGACGTCCAGCAGCTCCGGCTGGTACTGTTCCGGCGTGAACAGTACCGTAAATTGCAGAAATGGGACTGCAGAACCAGAAAACAGAGAAGAAAAGGAAGAATTCTGGGAAAACAGTGGCTGAATGCTGCTGGTACGTGAGAGAGAGAGAGATATCAGGTCAAAATGGGTCAACATGGGTCAAAGAACTAGAGCCTATGGTGCCAAATGTCAAAATCTATGGCTAAATGACACTTTTGCCCTTGATCCAAGGGCCCATATTCATCCAAATCCAATAATTCAAGGGCATTTTGGTCATTTGTCCTTAACCATGGTTGACCAGACCTGGTTTAGCCCTAACTAACCTTGGTTAATCCCAAAATTAAATCCAAAATTCAGAATTAATTAAAAATGGCCTAGGGGCATTTTCGTAATTTTCCGATCCCGAACCGAAATTCCAATTGTCGCCCATACCTGTCCTATATATTCATGGTAGACATAATCCGGTGTCGGAATCGCGAAACTCACTTTTTAAGCCCTCGAAAATCAACTGCGAAGTTCCGGGAATAAAATAATATTATTTTTCCAATTTTTGTCAAAATTCCACTTTTTGTCCGCAACGACTCCCAGTATGCGTGGCCACCCAAAAATGGCGTCGGTCTCGAAAAATAACTTCAAACGGCCCCAAAATCCAATACCGGCACCCACAGGGGCAAAATCGTAATTTTTCATCTCCGGACCGAAATTCCAATTTTTATCTGTACTAACTCCAAATGTGTGTGGCCGGCGTAATATGACGTCAGATTTCCAAAAATAGTCTCTTAAACCTTCGAAAATCGACATCGAAATCCGGGCCCAATTTCATGAATAAAACTCGCTAAACTTTCAATTTCAGGGTCTCTCACTAACGGGAGGCTGTTTAGAAGTTACACGTATCGACCTAGGGTTCTCCGTGTCGTAATGGTATCGATCATTGAGAAAATGAGAAATTATCACTAGTTCCAGAGGTCACGATCGTTCGGTTCAGGTTCAGGACTGGTTGGCCACGTGTACTTTCGGTCTTGCAGCATCACCTGCATCCCTATTATACATCGTTGGCCTTGGCCAAACCCAATCCATTACCCTTTCCTACGATCGGCCCACATTGGCCCAAAATATTCCCTCAGCGTCTCTCGTGATCGGTGTCCGTTTCACGATAGGGTCCCCGGTCCACGTACCGTTTTCTAGTTAGTCATACCCCATTGATTAGTATCCCAAGAGTGATCAGCTCTGGGCGAGACTTACTAAAATGAAATGCGAATTAATATCAGTTTTATTGATCTCGGAAATTACATTGAAATTCAGGCTGTTACACAGGGTGCCTTTATTTTGCGGAAAATGGACCATTTTTGAAAAATACTTTTTAGGATAAAATTATCAAAAATTTTGTATTTTTTAAATTATTTCAAATTACTTGTTATTTTTTAATTATTTTTATTAAGAAAATAAAATACATGAATGTTTTCTTTCTTAAAAAGAAAAGAAAAAGAAAGAAAAAAAATCAATTCAAGATGAGCAATTCCGGAAAGTGTTTTCACATTTTTAGATTAGGGAATTCACTTTCATAAAATTAAACGTGATATTTGTGTAGATTGAAAAGTATTTTTCGTTGACCAATCATTTTCAAAGAACCAAATAGATGAAAGTCCGGAAAACACTTTCCGAGAAAACACTTTCACCAAAATAAACACATCCTAGGGGAGAACTTGATTGTGAGCCTTACCGCAAAGATAAATGTGACCGTAGTGTATGACATTGGGCGAAATATTAGCCATGCACTGGACAATTAACATCCTTTTGCGTTTTATATATAAAATGCTATGTTGTGAGCACATCGGTGGATTTATTGCTACAAATGTAGTGCTTTGGCTCCATAGGCTTCGTTAAATGTTTTTGGAAAATCCAACCCTGATGGTACGGTCATCGCCAACTAAAATGACGGCCCGTTCTCCGATATTGGTTGAGAAATGGATTACTGGAGACTTGATTAACAAGTTTCTCTCAAAGAGCAAAACAATAAGAGCGGCCTCACCAATTTTCGTGACTGAAAAACGAATGTACTAAGTTCCCTTTTTCACTTAGTTTTATTTTTCATAATTTGTTTTTAAAAACTCTAATGGAATAAAAATTAGATGGAAATTCATAAAAGTAATAAAGAAAAGGTTAGAACAATAATTTGGAGACTATAAAAGTGTCATGGCCAAATGTTAATTAATGAATAGTAAAATTTGAATTTATTATGGTAAGAAAGTCCATATCAGATGACCAAACTTTCAACCCTCAAAACTACTATTCCGGTTGTCCAAATCCCATGATGTGAAACATGCGGTCAATAGGTCTCTGCTACTTCCAAAAGTGACGGAGACCGTTTCCTTAGTACAACCCAGTATTCTTTTAGCGGAAGTAACGTTTACGACATGAGTATAATTGGTGTTTGATCCCATAATAAGATAAAGTATCGCTCATTTAGTTATGGCTCTCTAGTGGTAATCAAAAGATTCAAAGAAGAACTAACTCATTGTGGTATGGTGCACTTCAAAACGGAGGCAATGGGTGGTAGCATCAAACCCTCACATCGCAATCTGCTTACCATCCTCGGATTTTGCAGAACGTCAAAATCCTGGGACTCGTTGCTCGTCTTCCCCTTGATTGTCAATAAAGATGTGACATTGTGCTCGAGAGAGCGACCTGAGACACAACCCCCGCTGGACTGGCCTACCCGCATAAAAATATCCGCGGGAGCTGCGAGAGGGCTGGACCATCTGCATGATCTGAACATATTGCACCGAGATATCAAAGCTGCAAACATTATGTTGGATGAGGAATTTGAGCCTCACATTGGAGACTTTGGGTTGGCCTTGTTCGTCAATCGCAGTGACGGTTGATACTTTGTGGATTGCATCGAGGAGGCACCCGTACTTCCGAGGAACGAATCCAAAGCAGTACGTGGCACAATAGGACAGATTGCGGTAGAGTATCTTAGCATCAGGAAATGCTCGGTGCAGACTGATGTCTTTGCTTTTGGGATAAATGCTTCTGGAACTCTTGACCGGACAAAGAGTTTTCGATCTCGCAAGGCATGCAAATAACGAATAGATGATGTTACTCGATTGGGTAATAGGGCTTCTGGAAGAGCGTAGCTGGGAAATTCTAGTCGGTCCCGATCTGCAGGGTGCATATGACAACGAGGAGAGAGGGAAAGTGATCCAGTTGGCTCTTTTGTGCACACAATCTCCACAAAATCGGTCCCAAGAGATCGACCAACCATGGCGCAAGTAGTCCGAATTCTTGAAGGCCAAAGCATCGAGAAGAGATGGCAGGAGTATCGGGATCACTTGTGGCCTTTACGAACCGTTGATTGGATTGTGAATGACTCCTCTTCGCTACTTTGTCCTGAAGAATTATCAAGACCCAGATAATCATTTATTGATTCAATAATCCGATCGTTTTACGTGAATCAAGCTCTCAAAAAGAGTGATATATTAACTTATATATCACACAACAAGCTTCTCTCAAGTGTCATGGGACTTTAGATGTCATAATTGATATGTAACTAAGCCAAAGATACACTTATGCTTATAATGAGGAGAAATTGTTACCAGCAAGGACAAAACCTGCTTGCCTAGGCCGCGAGACTCCAAAAGTCTGCTGCTTTTCAATATATTTATTTTGACTTCATGAGAACCTCACCATGGTGAGGGTGCTGTACAATACTGTTGTCATCTATAGTAGACGATGTCACACCCAAAATCCACACAAAAAAAAGGCTTACAAGGCCGTGGATCGAGAGAAGGACGAAGCCTTAGAGTAATCATCTGATCACAAGGTCTCATAACACAAAAGTATGTCCCAAATCAGCTATCTCCCCCCAAAAAAGAAACAAGTATACCAAAAACATGTACATCTTGGCTAATGACTAATGCCAAAAGAATAGGCCAAAAAATCCTCATGTTGAAGTACTCCTCCTCCTAAGTATCACGGGGTAAGGAACCTGAAATGCTAAAAAAAAAAAAAAGGAGCGAGTAAACCATAACTAAATTAGTGATACTTTATCTCATTATGGGTGAATTGGTTGTGAGACTTGCCACGAGGATAAACATGTCCCTAGTATATGACATGGGGTGAGAAATTAGTCAATTGACTTCACCATTGACATCAATTTTAAAATGATATGTTGTCAAGAAATATTTGGACTTATTGTTACAAATGTACTGTTTTTGCTCTATAAACTTTGTTAAATGTTTTCCAGCAAAAGTGATGTTTATGAAATGTGCATAATCGATGTTCGATCCCACAATAAGATGACCATCACTTATTGAGCTGTGGTTCGTTTACTCCTTTCCTTCAACATTTCATGTTCCATACCGGGTGACACTAAGGAGGAGCGCTTCGACATGGGGAATTTTCGGCCGTATTCTTATGGTATTTTATTGGCTAAGATGTACATATTTTTGTTATAGTAGTTTTATGTTGTGTTTTTTAATGGTGATAGAAAGTTTGGGTACTTACTTTTGTGTAGATTTTGTACTATGAGACCTTGTGATAAACTTTTGTTGGCCTTTGTTAGGTATGGTTATTCTGAAACTATGGACGGCTATGCTACTTAGAGGTAAGCAAAAGAAATCACCCCAGTTTCTAGTTTCATAAAATTGGAATCAATAAATATCAGTCCGGTTTTTCGGTTTCAGGTGTCAAACCGCCCCACCCAAATAACTCAGGTCAGGCCATTTTTATTTATTTATTTTATAATTCTTATTATTACCCAAAAACCGAAGCCCTTGCCAAAATGACATGAAACCAACGATGGATTCCAATCCCAAGTGAGAATGGGTAAAAAGCCCCGTGGGCAATTTCGACCAATCACCCTCCTTCATCGTCACGGGGCATCCTCATCATTCCGTTTGACACAGGTACCCCGCCCCCTCCCTCTCTCTCTCTCCCGTCGTTCACGCCGAGAACCCTAGATCCTCCCCCCGATCGCATGGCGACGAAGAAGCACGGGGACCGCGGGGTGCTCGAGTCCACATATTCGATCATCGCCCTTGTGTTCGTGCTGGTCGCCTGCGTGGAGCTCCGCGGCGCCGCCACCGTCCGTCGTCGACGTCTACCGCCTCATCCGGTATGGAAACCTCGTTCGTCTTCGTTTCTTTGTCTTCGCGAGGTCACGCTCTGTTGCTTAGACCTAGAGATGAGAGACTCTTGTCTTCCTCTCTGTCGAACTCTCTGAGCGGCTGCAAGGAATTGAAAAAAAAAAAAATAAGCACTTCCCGGTTCCACAAATTGAGACCGGTCTAATTCCTGGATTGAGGGTGTGAACCGATCCGCCGGAGCCGGTCACCCCTAGCGTCACTCCCTTTTTCTTAAGTTGATTTGGGTTGGGACATCGTTGATCAAGGAAATAATAATACTGTAAAAGCATCCTCACTACGGTGAGGTTTTCACGAAGTCAGAATAAATATATTAAAAATAATAAAATTTGTGGAGTCTCGTAACTCGGGCAGATGGATTATGTCCTTGTTGGTAATGATTTCTCCTCGTTACAAGTGATTACATTTTGCTTGTCACTGGTGATCTTTAGCTCAGCTACACATAAACTATTACATCTTAAATCCCGCATCGGCTGGGATACCTATATGAGTTAACCTTCACCTTGAATCAGCACTTATTTTGAGAGCTTGCTCGACTTAAAATGGGCCAGGTTGTTATCCTAACGATTAGATTATCTGGGTCCAGATAATTCATCAGGTGGGAGACGCGAAGTGGAGTCCGCCACAATCCCATCTGTGCGTGGATTGTCGAAATCCTGCTTCAATTCAAGCTGATACTCGTTCCATCTCTCCTCGATGCTATGGCCTCCGAGTATTTGGAGAACTTGTGCCATGGATGGTCGTTTCCTTGGGTCTGATTGTGTGCAAAGAAGAGCCAGCTGGATCACTTTCTCTATCTCCTCCTCGTCATATGCGCCCTGCAGGTCGGAATCGACTATAATATCCCATCTACGCTTTACCAGAAGCCCCTTTACCCAATCGAGTAACATCACATTGTCGTCATTTGCAAGCCTTGCAAGATCAAAAGCTCTTTGTCCGGTCAAGAGTTCCAGAAGCATTACCCCAAAAGCAAAGACGTCCGTCTTCACCGAGCATTTCCCGGTACTGAGATACTCCGGTGCAATATGTCCTATTGTGCCACGTACCGCTGTTGTGACGTCAGAATATTCACTGTCGGATCTTGCTTTGGATTTGTCCCTCAGAAGTACGGGCGCCTCCTCGATGCAATCCACAGAGTGTCCGCCGTGCCTGCGATCAACGAACAAGGCCAACCCAAAGTCTCCAATGTGAGGCTCAAATTGCCCATTTAACAGAATATTTGCAGCTTTGATATCTCGGTGCACTATGTTCAGATCATGCAGATGGCACAGCCCTCTCGCAGCTCCCGCGGCTATTTTCCTGCGGGTAGGCCAGTCCAGCGGGGGTTTATTATCTTTTCGCTCTCTCAAGCATGATGCTAGACTTATATTGATCATGAATGGGTAGACGAGCAAAAACTCTCTGGATTTTGCGATTCTGCAAAATCCGAGAAGGGGAAGCAGATTGTGACATGGGAGTATGATGCTACCAATCGTTACTTCTGTTTCGAACTGAAAGACTGTACTTGGAGTTCCTCCTTCTTTCAATCTTTTGATTGCCACTAGAGAGCCATCAGCTAACTGACCCTTATAAACTTTGCCAAATCCACCTCTGCCTATAACTTTCTTGTCGCTGAAATTTCGGCTAGCCACCTTCAACTCCTTCAGAGTAAACTCTTTAAGCTGTCTTTGGTGAAATTCTGGATGGACATCGAAATTGATACTATGCAATGGCATCTCTGCAGATCGGTCTCGAATCTCATGACCGTCAATTTCAAAAGCTGGGCCTCTTAAGACAAGAGAAGCACCGGCAGCAAGTCGGCTGACAATGTCTCTGGTGAAAGTGCAAGTGTATTCGCATGGCTGACAGAGTGTTGCTGAGGGTGATGATGATGGAGTAGGTGGAAAAGCCGGGTTGAAATCATTGGGATCCTGGGCGGGATCGAAGGTGGCAAATTTGAACACCATTTTCCTTCCTTTTCTCTGGAACCCAAACCCGAGTTGCTTTGTAATGAACTTAGCAAAAAAAATTTGTGCTGTAAGAGATCGCTGTGCCCCGTCTTCTTGTGGGTGAGGACTGTTTTATAGAAGTTTCAAGAGCCAACTGAGAAGTGTTTAACAGAGGAAGCTGCAGAGGAACTGCCGCGGCAGCTTCCAGCTTCCAAGAGGCAGTGTGAATGGTTTTTTATTATATTAATTAAATAGGAGTCCAGAAAGGACTTCTATCATTAACTTATTAGGAGTCCCCTGCAAAGTGTGTGCCCACACGGTAATTGCCTCTTTACAAGCACAAAGGCCCCTCTCCTCGTTAAATTCTGCTTCATTGCTAAGAAAAATGGTCCAACAGAAGCTTGGATCCCACAACCATCTTAAGCGACCAATCAGTAATCACAAGTGTCATCATCAATCTAGAAGCGTGCGAGCGGAAGCAAAGCATAGATCTTGGCTTCATGAAGCAAATCCCAGCATAAACAACTCCCAAGACAATACTTCCGTGTGGGGCTCTTTCCGGTTCATGTCGCAAGTAGAAATATTTAAAAATCAAGATAAACCTACGCGACCCACCTCCCACTGCTACGATATGAATATTAGTACTTCTCGATCTTGAAAGATGCATTTCGGTAATACCATAATTCCAGGATCTACTGGAGCTCACCGTAGCATCTGGTGTAAAAGAATTCACCTTTTTCAGAGCCAATTTAAGATAAAGATCTGTTACTTTATGTATAATGTTTATTTTTTTGGGCCAAGAAATACTTTAATTAGGAACCGATAAGATGAAACCTGCGAGTGTATCATCTTCCACAATGAAAATTACTATGTGGAATTAGCGCTCTGATTATTTCTTTCCATGACAAAAGGTAACTAATTCTTTTTGCATGTGTTTGACAAACTTTTTTCGAACTCTCGTCGTATCAGAAACTTTCGAATTCACCCGCAATATCCATTTCTGTTCATTCTTCCCCTCGTCTGTTGCATTCCCTTTGCACTTGGGGTCGATAAGATGAGAGAAGCACTGACTGGAAACCAGACGATGGCTATCTCCTTTGTGCAACGGCGATCACGCTATTGACAACGGGCTGATGGTGATGTCGTGGAAGGAGGTTCGTGGAATCTTCAGTAAGAGTGATGGTGGCGAATACAACATGGAAGAAACTGTAGTGCAGCATATAAGAAGCACTCCGTTTGGCTTTTCTAGGGACTCTAATTGAATTCACACCAAGAGCAGGTTATTGAACTTGCTCTGGTCGAGTGGGGCATGGCATGTTGTGACCACTGTCCACACGGTGCTGCAAGAATCGTCAATGCAATTGATATCTCTCCACAATCACATCTAATGGCGATTTTTCCGCTTTTCGCTCTCCAGGACTCGGCCCATCTACATACTTCTTTTCATCCGTACTCTAATCTGTATCTTGATCAATTCAACCTTGTTGTTGAAATGCATATGCGAGTAGTGTTAAAGAAATTCCATGTCAGAAAATCGATGTGATATGAAGCAGTCAATAATTTTAGTTGGCCCATAATTCATTGACTTATATGACTAAGTGAAGGTGAGTCCAACATAATATCTCTCTCTCGGCCATCTCAAGCTTTTGGGACTCGTTTTATTCATGCTGTAGTCTGACAAGTTTTCCTTAACGCTGAGAGAGAGAGAGAGAGAGAGAGAGAGAGAGAGAGAGAGAGATGTCAAAAATAATTTTTTTCCGCTTGTTTGGGCGGTGGCAAATTTAATGATCATCTCTCCGACTTTTTCTCTATCAATGGTGCTACAACCAAATAGAATAATATGCACGTATAGACTGTTGATCTCCCCTTCAGGTGGGCGTGAGATGTTTCGCAGAAGCTTTTAAGACTTAAATTTTCTCTTTTGCAAGTTCAAGTGACTGCAAAGGAAGCTGCTGCCGCTGCTTCCTGGAGGCATCTGTGAAAAATCACTCCGTGAGAGGAGAGCGTAACTTCTCATCCAGAAAGGAACCAATCGGCAGTGTAAATGGCTTTTCCTTTGGTGCGCGTCAGCTGTTCCCGCGCTGAGTGCACGGATGCCACTTTCCTATCAATATGGCCCCTTTCTTGCCGTGAATGGAAGCTTCGAAACAGAGAGAACGGCTCGAGACAGGAAGCTGTTCTTAGCCACCCGTTTCGGAATAATACATGCCGTAATCCATTCCGTTCTGGATGAGAAGGCTAACTTCAGGTTGAAGCGAAATCGCGCACACAAACGGAATGACGAGTGCAGCTAAAGTCTCCCCTGCGACCTGCATTCTCATCCGGGTCTCCTCACTCTTTATTCTTAATCTTTAGAACGACATAAGCAGAAATAGAGAAACAGCGGATTTCTGAAAGAAAGCGAAAGCAAGAGGAGGGGTAAATTGATCTGTCCGAATAGCTCTGCCCAAGAGCCTAATACAATTGTTTAAAAAGTCTTAAACCTATTGCAGTTTTATCAATTCAATCCTAAACCTTTCAATTTGGTAAATGAGTCACAAATATTTTGATAATTTGCCAATTGAGTCCATTTGACAATTAATGGTTGGAATTCGGTAACATGGATGTCAGCTGTATTGTGTGGCACAACTGGCATTGACATAGATAGTTTTAATAATATTTTAATATTTTATCGATTGTTTTTATTTTTTTCTTTCTTTTTCCATTTTTCCTTCTTTTTTTTTTCTCTTGTCCTTCTTTTTTTTTTTATGTGGCCAGGGAGGGCCGTCGGGCCCTCCCTAGCCTCGCCTGGATTTGGACAAAGCCAATGCGAGTGAGGCTGCCTCGCCCAGTCTATAATATCAAAGTTAAAATCAATGGACCAATCCATTGATCTCTCATTAAATCACACGTTAATGGTCCACTCCATCTAATAGTCAATATCCATATATGGTCACGATTAACACTCCGTGACAAAGGCGATCAAGTTTCCCCTCTTGGCTAAGTCTCCACATATATTGACAATGACTTGAACCACAAGATACGCGAACAATATGCATACCTACAAGCCCCGGTTCATAACAACAATGAACATCAAACCACTAGCATCATCTTCCAATTATCCATAAAATTCATATCATAAATCGGTTTCACAAATCAAAACATATATTATTTCACAACTCAGTTTGTCAGTCAGAATACCTTTCGTAAAGCGTTTTTCAATTCATTTCAGAATTTATTTCATAAATCAGATTCGCAAAGCAACACATATAACCTTTCGCGATATCTTTCATAAAACGCTTCTCAAACCTTTCACGAATAACCAAAAAGTTGTAAATACTTGATCCAAATTTTTATGCAATAAAAACACTATTTCGTAATTCATAATAAATCAAATCTCAATTACTTTCAAGTCATGAGTTTATAAATTCTAAAAAGAGATAGGTACTACTCACCGACGTTGCAAAACCAAACAACTTAAGCTACTCAATCCAACGAAATTGAAATCCTATCAAAGAAGCATTAACCGAAAGTCAAATTTACACGCCAGCTAACTTGGACTAAGACTTTACTAGGCGCTATTTTTGGAGTCGAATCGTTCACTGTGGGTCAACAAAGGACCTCAAGAGCAGCCACTCGCACTACAAAATAGTCACCCACATGACGAGCAGTATATTTACGCTCGTGCAACGAACTTTGTTGCATCCTATTTCTTTCTACCAAACTCCAATTCAAGCAAATTACTATTAAATGACAGCTCTTTCGAAATATTAAAAGATATCCTAAACTTTGTCGACTTAATTGATGGCCAAAGCTAGGTGAAAACTATTTCCAAACATAGCAATTTGTAAGTGGACAGTAGCAAGTGTGAAACTTTAAAAATTCATTATGACCAAACCGTAACTCCAAATCGACTTTCATAAAATCTCACAACTCCAAACACCCTAAAGTTTCTTCACAACATAAATTAACAGCTTAAGAAGTATTAGAACGAACCCAACAACTCAAAATTCAAATTAATCCGAAGTTACTACTTAACTACGAAAACTCCTTTGATTAAATAAATGAAGGGTTCGAATCCTTGCTAGGCACTACTAAACAGAGTTAATTTGGGTTGTCGCGACGTTTCAAGCATGCATGTAGTGTTCGGTTTCCTTCTTTTCCCTTCCCTTCTTTTCGTCAGAAAAAATTGTCCAAAAAGTCTTAAACCTATTGCACTTTTGCCCATTTAGTTCTAAACCTTTTAATTTTGCCAATTGATACCTAAATCTTTTCACTTCTTGCCAATTGAGTTCATCCGGTCAATTTTGGCTAGAAATCGCTAGCGTGGACATTTTTAAATAATATTTTAATAACTTTAATAATTTTTTATGGTGTTTTTTTTTCCTTTTCTCTGTTTTTTTTTTATCTTGGAGTTGGGGTCGGTGAGGGTGGCCAACCGACCCTCACCGATCATAGGCGAGGTTTGGGATGCCCTCACCCTCGCCTGCCGCCAAGCCCTCCCCTAGCCAGATCCGACAAGGGCGTGGCCCTCGCCGACCCTAACTCAAAAAAAAAGGGAGAAAAGGAAAAAAAATAAAGAAAAAATCATTAAAAATTTTGATAAAATTATTAAAATATTTATCTTAAAATGTCCATATCAGTGCCACGTGGCCAGTCGGCGTTCACGTTAGAGATTTCTAGCCAAAATTGGCCGAATGGACTTAATTGACAAGTAGTGAAAATGTTTAAGACTCAATTGGTAAAGTTAAAAGGTTTAGGATTGAATTGGCAAAAGTGTAATAGATTTATGATTTTTTGGATAACTTTCCCCCTTTTTTTTTGTCTATAGTCTCTCTCCTCCCTGTCTCTCTATCTTAGTTCTTTTCTTCTTTGGTTTCCGATTCCGCACCACCCCGACACCTCGCGGGCATTTAAAGCTAGCGGAAGGAAAAGAACTAAAGGCTTATAAAGAAATAGCCTTATGGGCTTTCGGATTAGTTGGGCTTGTGGGAAATTGGTGCTGGGTTATTATTTTGTTTTCTTTACAAGCCCAATTCTTATAGTTTTAATAAAGTCTGAATAAATATGGGAGGCGCTATTTCCATCACATATACGACTAATTTACTCCATTTTCCATTGAAAAGATAAATTTATCCTCAATGATTCAATTACAATTTAAAGTGTGGCCCCAATCAATTTACTTTCCTGATTCTATTTTATTCACATTTTCTATTTAGGATTTAGTTATCATAATTAAGCAATTCATGTTTTTTTTTGTTTATTGTGGGTAATCCGTATATATATTGAAGGCACAATATTTTCCTTTTTATTTTTGGATTTTACTTCCGTAGAAATAAGTTTTGTTGAGCAAACAAGTGATGGTGATATACACAACAAAAGTGAAAGTTTATAAATAAGTGATCTTTTTAAAGAGGAGTATATTTTACTAGACAACACAGAAAAGAATTAGGTTTCTTAGAAAATTTTCTTTTCAACAAAACTAATTTTACTAAAGTGATTGCTTAGAATTAATCAATTTTGTAGTTAATCGCCCAATTCTGATTATAATTGAAAATTATGTTTTTATTGGGTTATTGTTTTTTTTCTCTAATTCTGTTTTCCCCATTTTCTAGTAGAGAAAACCAATGCTCCTTTTCAATTGAAAGTGTGGAGGATGACGGGGTTGGCATCATAGATAGAAAACAGAGGATGGCGGGGTGTATGGAAGAAGAAGGACGAGGAGGAGCAGGAGCAGGAGGCTTAAAAAGAAGAGAATAGCCTAAAAGAGGGAACAAAGAGACGATTTGCAAGCGTAGAGAATTGAGACGTCAAAGGTGTAGAAAGAAAAAAAGAAGAAGGAAAGTGAGACTCGCAAGAAATAAAAGAAGAAACAAAATAAAAAAAGTTGACCAAATAATAAAAAGAGGATCACTTTTGTAGAGCTGTACTTTTGGCCCCACGAGGGATACTATCGTCAAAATACAAAAAAAGGAATGTCTAAGCTAAAAGAGGATAGGAAAAGGCGCGGCCCATAAATATATGTGACCATAACATAAATAGCCCTAGAGCTTTAGCTCAATGTACAAGTCATGTTTGAATTTTTTATTTGTTCGATGTGTAAATAAACAAAAAGTATTAAATACCCGATCTAGAATTTATACAACTCAAATGTCATTCATAACTCATAATATATCTAATCCATATCGCTTTCAAAATATAAATTTACAAATTCAAAGCAGAGATAAGCATCACTCACCAGAGGAAGCCTAAAACCAAACAACAAAGGTTATTTGAGTCGATGAATTCATAATCCTATCGAATAAGTGAGAAACATCGTCAAAAGCAAGAAAACGCTACCTCAATTGCGAATAAGCTAAACTAAACTTAATCCCAGAGAAAACAACTCCCCAACAAAACGATCGCTCAAAGTAAATATTCAAAATTGTCTACTACGTGTAGCTCAATCGCAAAACTTTAAAATTTTGCTCCAACTAAACCATAACTCAAATCGATTTCCATCAAATCACATAGCTCCATAATACCCCAAACTATCATTTCCATAAAACTTCCTCAGCTTAACAACTTCAAAATTGGATCCCGCAATTCAGAACTCACATAACTTGAAAATTATACCCTAAATTTGAAAATTACTCCGATTAGATGAACAAAGGGCTCGAATCGTTACCAAGCGTTGCGAAACGAAGTTGATTCGGCTTGACGAGATTTTCGAAGCAGGTACTCCTTTCTCTTTTCTTTTTCCTTTCTTATTCTTTCCCTCTTTTTTCTTTTCCTTTTCTCCTTCTTTCTTTTCCGTGTGCTCTCCTTTTCACTTTATAATGAAAGTGCACCCTATATCTGACGAGGCAAATATTACAGTTACGTAAGTTAACATCCACCCTCATCACTCAGAGTTATCTATTTGAGGGATTGATCCACGAAGAACGGACCGGATTGTTAAGTCAACTAGATTATTTGGGTCCGGATAATTCTTCAGGACTGAGTAGCGAAGAGGAGTCGTCTAGAATATATTCATGGCTTCGGAATTGTCCCAAGTAACTCAGGCACTCCAAGTAACTCTGATACCCCTTCCAATAACGATACTGCTCCCATCTCTCCTCAATGCTATGGCCTTCGAGTATTCGGACCACTTGTGCCATGGATGTTCGTCCTCGTGGTACAGTTTGTGTGCACAAAAGAGCCAGTTGGATCACTTTCTCCATCTCCTCCTGGTCATACTCGCCCTGCAGATCAGGATCCACTAGAATTTCCAAACTACGCTCTACCAGAAGCCCTAGAACCCAATCGAGCAACCTCATGTCCACATCGTTTGCAAACCTTGAAAGATCAAGAACAATTTGTCTGGTCACGAGTTCCAGAAGCATTATCCCAAAAGCAAAGACGTCGGCCTTCACCGAACATTTCGCGGTACTGAGATACCCTGGCGCAATATGTCCTATTGTGCCACGTACCCCTGTCGTGACATTAGAATATTCACTGTGGGGTCCTGCTTCGGATTCGATCCTTGGAAGTACGGGTGCATCCTCGATGCAATCCACAAAGTATCTACTGTGCCTGCGATTGATGAACTTAGCCAACCCAAAGTCTCCAATGTGAGGCTCAAATTCCTCATCCAACAGAATATTTGCAGCTTTAATATCTCGGTGCACTATGTTCAGATCATGCAGATGGGACAGCCCTCTCGCTACTCCCACGGCTATCTTTCTGCAGGTAGGCCAGTCCAGCGGTGGCTGTGTCTCGGATCGCTCTCTCAAGCATGATGCCGCACTTTTATTGATCGTGAAGGGGGAGACGAGCAGTAAGTCCCTGCATTTTGATGTTCTGCAAGATCCGAGCATGGGAAGCAGATTGTGATGTCGGGGTATGCTACCAATCATCACTTCTGCTTCGAACTGGCGCATATAACCTGGAGTGAGTTCTTTGCATCTTTTGATTGCCACTAGAGAGCCATCAGCTAACTGACCCTCATAGACTCTGCTAAATCCACCTCTGCCTATAAGTTTCTTGTCACTAAAATTTTGGGTAGCCACCTTCAACTCCTTCAGAGTAAACTCTTTAAGTTGTCTTTGGTGAAATTCTGGACAGACATCGAAGTCGATACTCTGAAGTGGTGTCTCCGCCCATCGGTCCTGAATCTCATGACCATCAAATTCAAAAGCTGGGGCTGCTACAACAAGAGAAGCACCGGCAGCGACGAGCCGGCTGACAATGGCTCTGGTGAAAGTGGAAGTGTATTCGCAAGGCTGACAGGGCGTTGCTGAGGATGATGATGATGATGGGGTAGGTGGAAAAGCCGGGTTAACATCGTCGGGATCTTGGGCGGGATCGAAGGTGGCAAATTTGACCACCATTTTCCTTCCTTTTCCCTTCTCTCTAGAAACCAAACCCGAGTTACTTTATCATGAGCTTAACAAATGAACGTGTTGTAAGAGATCTCTGTGCCCCTTCTTCTTGTGGGTAAAAGATGTTGCATGGAAGTTTTAAGAAACAACATAGAGTTTAATAGAGGAAATTGCCATGGCAACTTCCAAGAGGCAGTGTGAAAGGCCTTATATGAAAGGAGCACTAAGTCAAAGTCCAGAGAAGACTTTTATCATGATGTTATCAGGAGACCCCCCGCAAGCGGTGTGTGCCTCTGTGTGCCCAAACGGAAATTGCCACTTTCCAAGCACAAAAGGCCCCTCTACTCGTGACTTAAGCGTCATAGCAAAGAAAATGGCACAACAGATGCTTGGACCCTACCATCTTTGGCGACCAATCAGTGGATCACAAGTGTCATAATCCACCTAGAAGCTGCTGACTCAGGTTACGGGTACAAGCGGAGGCAAAGCATAGACCTAGACCTAGGCTCCATGAAGCAAATCCCGACACAAACAACTTCAAGTCAATCGGTCGGTGTGGGGCTTTTTCCGGTTTATGTCGCAAGTAGAAATATGTAAGAACCAAGATAAAACCTACACAACCCACCATTCTCTTCTATGAGATTGAATATAAGTACTTTTCGATATTGAAAAGATGCATTTTGGTAATACCATAATTCCAGGATCTACTGAAGCTCACGGTAGCACGTGGTGTCGAGGAATTCAACCTCTTTAGAGCCAATTTTGGATAAAATTTGTTAATCTATCTGTAATGTTTATTTTTTTGGGCCAAGAAATACTTTAATTGGGAACTGATAAGATGAGACCTGCAAGTGTATCATCTTCCACAATGAAAATTATTGAGATGAATTAGCTCTTTGATTATTTTTTTCCATGACAAAGGGTAACTAATTCTTTTTGCGTGTGTTTTTGAATCCGTCTTATTAGAAATTTTGAAATTCACCGACAATATCCACTTCTGCTCATCCTTCCCCTTGTTTGTTGTATTCCCTTTGCAATTAGGATTGTTCAGATGAGAGAAGCACTGACTGCAAACCGGACGATGGCATTTGCCTTAGTGCGACGGCGATAACGCCATTGACGACAGGCGGATGCTGATGTCGTGGAAGGAGAATAGTGGGATCTTCAGTAAGAGTGATTGGGGCGAATATAACACAAAAGGAACTACAACGCAGCATCTAAGAAGCGCTCTGCCTGGCTTTTCGGGGGACTATCATTGAAGTAACAAGGAGCAGATTATTGAACTTGCTCCGTTCAAGTGAAGTGGGGCATGTCATGTTGTGACAACTGTCCACGCGGTGCTGCAAGAATCGTCAATCTGATTGGTATCTCGCCACAATCACATCCAATGATGAATTTTCCACAATTCTCTCTCTTGGAATTGGCCCATCCACATACTCGTTTTCATCCTGACTTTACTCTGTATCTTCATATTTGAAGATCAACTCAACCTCGTAGCAGTAGAGTAGATACATGCATCAGGTATCTTCATTTCACAAGGCACAAAATCGAGTGAGTTTCTTACCATTTCAACACAACTCGTTTCATTCATGGTGTAGTCTGACAGTTTTCCATAATTTGATAAATTTTCCACAACCAAGAAAGGTGTTTTCTGGTTTTTGGGTGCGGTAGCACGTACATGAGAGAGAGAGAGAGAGAGAGAGAGAGAGAGAGAGAGAGAGAGAGAGAGAGAGAGAGAGAGAGAGAGAGTTCAAAATAATCCTTTTCCGCTTTTTGGGTTCTCATCTTTAGCTATGATCTAGAAGAAGGATTTTGCTATGAAGCAATAACAAGAAGAAGAAGAAGAAGCTGGAGTAACCCCGACATACAAAGTGGACTTAATAGACATTTTCTTCCACAAAGGACAATAGTTAAAGTACTTTGACAAGTAGGGAATGTTGCTCGGGTTCTATTGAGAACCCCACTCAACACGATCAATCACAAAGACAAATATAGCTTATGGAAATCCAAATTTAAATACGAGTATGAACTCTGAAACATAAGCCACCACTTGAGTTCAGCACTAAACTGCTGCAGATATTTTTGCACCTAAAGTTGACATTTTCTAGTTAGTTAACTACCTCGGAGTGGCAGCACTAAGATGCCAATTCTATTGCTAAAGATTGCCTCAGTAATGCCAGTACCTGAGTTATGTCCGGCCTTTCTACTCCAATTGGCCGTGTACAAGACTTTGCAATCTCTATCGCTTTCCAAGCCGAGTCAATGTCGAACTTTCCTTGTAAACTTGGATCCATAATCATCTGTATTTATTTAGTTTCAATGATAGGAGTCATCCACTAGAGTAAAAACACGTTGCGCACTGCGCCTCTAGTTACTACTGGATGTCCTGTAATTAGCTCAAAGAGTATGATTCCAAAACTATAAACGTCACTTTTCGTGTCTGGCCTTGAATATGGATAAAACCTGCGTATACATATGAGAATATGGATGAGAAGACAATTTCTAGGTCATGATAAGGCTTCTCTTTGAATCTCTAAGTCATTTATCCTCTTTGACCTTTTTTTGTCGAGTCCAAATTTTAATCACTTAAGAAGTGGAAAAGATAAGACCTATAAACATTGAAATGTCTCACCAGTAGTTTCGTGTGTATCCCAGTAGTGAAAAAGGGATGGATATTAATAAATGAGAAGTGACACACGAAATCTTAGGGAATGTCTGATTTTGTGCATAAAGAGATTGGACAAGATTGAGCTTTAGTCATTACTCTGGGTCGAAGTAGCCTGGAGTGCCCAGAGGACAAGTTGGATAAGAATCAAGAGCTTGGGGTTCAAAAGCTGAGATACCAAAGTCAGCTAATTTAGCTTGCATTTCCTCATTCAGCCAGATGTTTGCAGCACTCAAGTCTCCATGGATGATGGGTGGGTGGCAATCATGATGGAGATAATCCAAACTTGCAATTCTTTGCAAAAACTCCTCAAACCATGCCAGAGCAAAAATTGTAATAGTGGATATTTCATGTACAAACCTTGTGCTACATCCACAGCAATTTGTAGTCTCTTACTCCAAGTCAAGAAATTTGGAGTGTCGCCTGTTAAATCAACACATCTACCACCGTTTTATATGAAAAACAGGCATCTTCGGGATAATTCTATAGAAATGACTGTAAAAGAGAATGATAAAATACCTGTTAAGTTTTGTTGTAGATTTCCACCATCCATAAATTCATATATTAGCCCCTTGGTTTTGGTGCCATCACAATATCCAAGCAGAGAAACCAAGTTTTCATTGTGAACAGCCCTCAAGTGTTTGGCCTGCAAAATCACAAGTGTGCATTACCGGTGTTTATACAGACATTAGTTTAGGACCAAGTTTCTAAACATGCATCATTTGCCTTGTTCTATCTAACCTTGGCTTGAAATTCCCTAGAACCTCGTATAGAAAAACAAAAGAAGACCTTCACAACAACTTTGGTGCCATCCTCTAGTGTGCCAAAAATATACATTTCCAAATCCTCCTTCAACGAGAAATTGATACTTGTCAAGCAAAAAA
>JASUUD010000020.1:0-184490 GCA_031216285.1 Syzygium syzygioides | reverse complement strand
TTGCCAATTTTTTTGGCCTTATAGTTGTGCGACCATTTGTGCAAGTTTAAGTGTCACAATCTAATATTATGTATGTACAGCTGTGCACTGAAGTAGACTTATGGAAGGCTGACATATGTCCTTTTAGACATTATCATAATCTCTCTTTCCCTTTATCTTTTCGTCTTTGTCTGTTTTTCCTTACATATAATAATAGGTCAGGACGATACTCTACTCACTCCTTTTTTATCTTTTTTTTGTTATTGTAATCCCAGTTCACTTTTATGGCAAGGAAAAATCTGCATTCACTTTCAGTCTTTACATTTCCCTAATTATATTGCAATTAATCTTAATATAATTTTCAGTTCAGTGAAAAGATAAAAAGAACTATTGGCCAAAAGATTATAAGGGTCTGTTTAGTAACGTTTCTGATTCTTTTTTTTTTGTTCTTTTGTTCTCCGGAGCAGAAAAAGAACATAAATCCGTTTAGTAAAAAAAATCTATTTTTTTGTTTCTGGAACAAAAAAGTGTTGCATAAATAGATTTGGAACAGAAACAAGAAGCAAAAAAAATCTGCTTCTTGTTTCTGGAACAAGAAAAAGGAAACGATTTTTTTTTCTAGAATTATCCAAAAAAAGAAACAATTCATCGACCGCAACCCACCCACCGTCGCCTCTCGCCGTCCTTCATCTCCACCTACCACCCACCTTCCGCCGCTGCCGTCGCCCACCGGCCAACACTCGCCGGCCGCCTCCTGCCCGCTGGCTGTCTCTTGTCGTCAACCACTGTTCTCCGGCGCTCGACGCTTGTTGCCACTCACCACTGGCTGCCGTCCTCCACCGCTGGCTGCCATGCTCCATCGCATGACACCGACCGTCACCCGACGCTGGCCGCCTTCCCCCGCCAACCACTCGATGCTGGCGATCACCAACCACCGGTCGCTGTCCTCCGCCGCTGCCGGCCACCCACCTCCGGCCGCCATCCTCCGCCGCCGACCATTATGCTCCATCGCTTGATGCCGGCCACCACCCAGCGCTGGCTGCCCTCAGCCGGCGGCCACCTGCCGCCTCTGGCCACCTGACACCGGCGGTCACCCACCATCGGCAGCCATCCTTCGCCACTGGCCGCCGTGCTCCATCGACTGACGATGGCCACCCTCCGTCGCCGGCCACCTCCTGCCGCCCCCCCTGTTGCCGTCACCGTCGCCCGATGCCACCGTGCTCTGCCATTGACCGCCGTGCTCCACTGCCTCCCACCGCCGACTGCCATCCTCTACCGTCGTTGACCACTGTCCTCCGCCCCCCACCGCCACCCGTCGTCCTACACTTGTAGCCCAGAAAGGAGAAACTTGTCCATGGAATAGAAATGGATCATTCGCGCCCTAAACGCATTTCTATTCTTTTTCTATTTCAGGAATAGAAATTTTATGTAGTTACTAAACGCTATTTTTTACTTAGAAACTGTTCCAAGAAATAGAAATAGAAAAAACTATTTCTGATAAAAAATTATTTCTGGGAAGAGAAATATTGCTATGCAGACCCTAATAGGCCCGGAAAAAGCATCTACTTTCACTCTTTCTTCCGTTTTTGTAATTTAATCTTAATTTGATATGATGGCAAAAAAAATCAATTTGCTTTACTTTCTCTTTCTTTCTAGTTCATTTTAATCAGTTTAGATGTTAAATCGGAGTGAAAGGGGGAAAGACAAACCGATTCAAAACTCAGAAAATACCACATCTTCCAACCCTGATATTATTACTTATAAATATGATAAAGGAATGGAGAAACACTATATTAGTCAAATTCATCAAGAACAAAAAGTTCTTATCCAAATCCTTACCAAAAAAAATAAAAAGTTCTTATCCAAACCTATATGAGAGGATCACAAGATCAAGAAAGAAGTATTAGGGAATTTACTTGATAACAACTTTATTGTAGAACAAATTGTTTTTTTTTAGAATGAAAGAATTTAAATTGTTTTGTAAGTTTGGTACTAATAAACCATGATGAAAAACACTAGCTAGCAGGGAATATTTAAGCTATATTAAAGGCAACAGAAATAATTAGAACTTTTTCATACTTTTTACCTAAACTTTACAAATTAATGGCTTAGACTAAATTAATATTTTAGTGATCAACCGCAGTCGCATATAATAATCTCAAATGACAGTGTAAAAAAGTAGTCTCAAACTATTCCTTTTAATTGATTTGCGTGTGTAATTTGAGCCAAGCATTATTTTCAGGGTATTCCAAGAAAAAAACAATCTCTTATCAAAAGATTGAAAGCAAAAGTATTTCTTGTATTTTACCTTCGTGTAATGCATCTTTGCTCTATTTCTATGGGTTCCTCATATACCAAGTCACCACAATCCCTCGTATCATATTGAAATTGAAGTCACGGTAACGCCCCTGATGGACGACGGAAACACCTTCCACACGCGGCAAGCTCCTCACATTTTGCTCATTCCTAGGATTCAAAAATATTTATTTTTCCATACTGTTTTAAGGTTTTTGATAGCCACATCTAGCACCACACGTGGTGCTAGAATAGCAATTAACTGCAACTTAGTGCCTTGTTAGCAGCACTTTCGTAAATTTTTTAATTAGATGGAGCAATACAAATTATAAAAAAGAAAAGAAACAAATACCCTGAACGACCTGATCGAAAAGCAAAAATCACGGCCTTGATTTTAGAAAATGACAGTTTCCAGAGTGAAAATAATAATAATTCTCTACAGAGATAATTGTTAATACTGTTTTTTATTATAGACATACATTTGTACTGGTACGAATTCAACCTTCCGGTTTCGCAAGGTACATTTGTACTAATATGAATTCGACTTTTTCAGTTTTGCTTTATTCAAACCACTCGAAAAACCTATAAAAGTAGCATAATTGAACTAACAGTGATCTTATTGGCGAGAGCTCGTTGAAAATAAAAATAGAATCTTGTTATATGGTTTTTCGGATGCCGCTGTTGTTGTACTTCATCATCTAGCTCTGAGACCGAGATATCATATCCTGTAGGGTTAGTAAGAAGGCTGAGAAACACATTGTGGATGCCCTGTGCTCCTATTGCTATAGAGAATGGTCGAGCGACGACCATTTCTCGTAATGCACATTTCGTCCTCGAGAAAGGTCATCATCCAGATAGATCACGGGGAACCCACGATGTCTTTTCTGTATGCCTTTTTTTTTCTCTAGCATGTTGTCTTGTTCTCCGAAAGACTTCGAGACGACTTGAAGTCTTCATGCACCAAGTCTCCCCTTTTGGTCACCAGGCGTTGGGCCCGGTGGTTTTAGTGCGGATCCAAGCCGCACTTGCATGAACCGGGTGCACAAGATATCAATGAATTTCAACTGTTGGATGAGATCAGTTTAATATGGGGCCCACATAAATTAACGTCGGAGATCAACTGGGCTCGTTACCGTGCGAAGCATGTTATTAATATTTCTTCCTTTGGTCCAGGTCGGGGCCCACTGGGGTCCGAAGCTAGCACGAAAAGGTTAGGTCTCTCCATGTATTAACCCAAGGTGCTTTTCTATGTTTAATTTTGGCAAAATGACACTATTGGTGCCATAACCTGTGTATTTTTTTTTTTGGTAAGGCCATAACCTGTGTATTGATATCACTTTGATGCCATAATTTTTTTTCGGATCATTTTGGTGTCAAAATCGGAGAAAATAGATCATTTTAGTGGCTCCGGCCAAAATTCTGGCAAAAAATAGAGCCACTTCAGATTTCCAGTGAGCCACGTCAGATTTTTGGTGAGCCATGTCAGCATCGGAAATTAATAAAAAAGGAGCCATGTCAGATTTCCAGTAACCATGTCAGCATTGGCACTAAAGTAATCGTTTTATAAAAAAAGTTGGCACCAAAGTGATTCGAAAAACTTTACCAGAAAAAAAGCGATCCGAAAAAAAGTTGTGGCACCAAAGTGATCTCCGTGCACAAGTTATGGCACAAATAGTGTCCCTTTGCAGTTTAACTTTTGTTGTGTAACACATGTTACTGTAGTTTGGTTAAGAGAGAGGGGCGTAAAAGATTTTGCATCTAATATGAAAAATGGCAGCTCGAAAGGACTCTATAATCAAAACCATTCGGGGACAACTTTCGGTCAAATTTTTGTTTTACAATCTCAAATTATTAACTGAGTAATTAAACATTTGATTTGTATGCAATAAATTTTGTCACATCTCACAATCGTAATAGCCTAATAGGCCTCACCGGCTAAACTGTTGAGGAACTTTAGTAGATGCATGTGAACAAACGAATCGAGTGTAATTTTAACATTTATTTAATACCACAAAAACTCCAAATTGATATATCTATGATAAATGTATTTCAAATTATCTTTTTTATCATAAAAAATCTTAAACTGGTACACCTGTGACAAATTTACTCCGAATTATTTTTTTGATCATCAAAAACTTCATATTGATACACCTGTGACAATTTTGAGAGAAAGCAAGCGCATAGAGAGAGTTTTTTCTGGCAAGTGGGCTCACGAGGAACACGTGGCGTACGAAGAATGAACTTGTTTTTTGATGACCTGGAATTACAGGGTACCCAATATTTTCTCATTCCCCCTTTAATAGCTGAAGGTCCACTTTTTTTCCTTTTGTTGACTGGTCAACATTTTTTTTTTCGGGCGTATACTGTTTTGACCCTGCCAACACTGCTATTACAATCCACGTCAACGGAAAGTGCCCACATTTGCTTGACCTTTTTCCTCTTCTCCGCAAGCAAGCATAACCCGATCACAGCCATTGATAGAAAGAGACGCCCCGCAAGAACCGTCACAAAGTATGGTCAACCTGCGAATTTTGCGGTTCGATTGAGAGAGGTTTATTGTTTGAAGGAAATTTCCACGAATTGATGCTGTGTCTTGGTGATGGATGTCACAAGAAGCTGAAAACCCAATTCCGACCTTTACAGGAAAGTACTTCATGAGATGAATGAGGCAGGAAAGCGAGAAGTGGGTTTCATAGTCAAGAAAAATTATGTGGTCATCCAATGACCAAAACACGCTAAGGTTCCCTGTAGCTGGAATTTAAGTCACCAAGACATTAATTGCTTTCCATTGTATATAACTCAGGATCCCAATTGCCATGTACCAGCGAGGAAAGTGAGACTTTGATCCCATTGTGCGGGTATAAAGGCTTAACTTCTCTCTTTCCAAATTTGTCAAACTTGACAAATAAAGTTTTGGCTCTTTGTGCCATGACTGCCGAACAATTCTAAGTAGGCATGACTGGAGTTGGGTGAGCTTACGAAGCCAACCGGCACGAGGAAAAATGTCAAGCTATTGTGGATGGACTAAATCTTCTATGGGTGAAAGAGAATCAAGTCGAGAAATACTTTTAATAGTGTCAACTTTTTTAGGGGTCTCATTTTAATGCCATAACCTTCCAAACGATTAATAAACCGTCACAATTTTAAAGAAATCGATTATTCAAATGACGTTGACCATTTATCGCATGAAAATCTTATTTGGCTTTATCTTTAGAATAAATAATCCAGTTCGTCTCATTAAAGATGTCGTCATTTAAGATACAAATCAAACGACGCTCGGCAACACAATTTTTCTCTGGATTGAAAAATTAGGTTCAATTTGCTCCATAACTAAATCCTAAAAGCAGCTGACAATGTGTACGCGTGGTTTTCTCGTTCAAATTTTCCCCACTGAACACGTGATCGATGGAGCCCACATTTCAGATTTTTCAGAAATCCCTCTCTCACTCACCCGCTCTTTTCCACACCTTCTTCATCTTCACATCTTGGACAAAAGTGCCATAGCCAATCCAACAACCAGGCTTCAAAGCTTGTGGAGTTTTCCAGTGTTGGATCAACTCCTCTGCAGCCGCATGACAGAATATACACATCGTATAATTTTTTCTTTCTTTTTTTTATAGAAAAGGACCTTACACAAAATTATTTGGGAAAAATTGGCACACGCTGTTTGGGAGAAGGGGGGGAGAAAAAGCGAAACCCTGTAGACGCCAAATTGGCACACCTCACTGCATTTAAATTGCCTCGCCATTACACAGCTTCTTCGTCTTCTTCATTTCAAATTAGTTCAGAAGATAGGGTTTCGCTTCTCTCGTTGCAAAGATGGAGCCTCCGTAGTTAGGGTTCCGTTGTGTTTTTGCTACTTGTAATCTGAAACGACAAAGTCAATTTCGCATTTCCCTCATTTTTGTTCCTGTTTTCTTGCCGATTTGGATTTTCCAGTCGCTAGGCAAAGAGATTAAGTGGGATGGATGAACTTAACAAGGAGCAAGAGCAAAAGATGTGAGCAGTGTTTATTTATTTATTTTGCTTGAAGTGAGGGGTGTTTATGGAAAAGAGCAAGTGAGTGGCAAAGAGATTCTGAAAAATCAAAGAATGGAGTGATTCATTGTTGACACGGACACCGAAGACAGGGGACCACGCGAAGGAGTGACATTTCAAAGGCGGCCACTTTGGAGAGCAATGTTATTTAAGTTACGAGAAAGACCAAGCGACCGAGTAGATATTTTTCTTAGTGAGAATGTCCCTTGTCCAAGGAGTTCAGCGGAAACTGCGAAAAAGCTATCTTGAACGGGTCAAAAATTGCATTTAGGAATGTGTGGTTCATTATAAAGCACACTATCTCAAACCAATTGAATGGTGCGAACCTCATCTTTAACAGTCGTAGAATACAGTTCTCCCCACAACCATGTCTTGTTCTCTTTCTTTGTGCACTCTCTTAATCCTTTTCTCCCTCGTCTGCAGTCCTGCTATCCCCTTTGTCAGTTCTCTTTCCTTCAATATAGGTAGCTTTGACGTGAATAGAAGCGACATATTGCTCGAAGGAACTGCGAGAATTATGTTTGGATCCGTTGACCTAACCGATAGCGCTCTCCCACAACCATTCTACCCAGTAGGCCGCATTCAGTATTCCAAACCCCTCTATCTATGGGATTCTGTTACAGGGAGACAAGCAGACTTCCTTTCTCGCTTCTCAATCACCATCACTGCTATGGAACCCAATGGATATAGTGATGGCATGGCCTTTTTTCTTGCTCCTGTTGGCTTCACAATCCCCTCTAACTCAGGTGGTCCATATTTAGGATTGTTCAATGCAAGCACAGCTGATGCTGGGCTTCGGAACCAAATCGTCATGGTCGAGTTTGATACTTTGTCGAACTCGGAATTTGATCCTTCGGGGCAGCACATAGGAATCAACATTAACTCACTCTCATCTCTTAGATCCACTAGTTGGAACGCTGAATCACACAATGGTAATGCAACAAATGTTTTGGTGACCTATAATTCCACTAGCAAGAATCTTAGTGTATTCTGGTCATTTGATGACAAGCCGGTTTCTTCAGATAACAAAAGTTCCTCGCTTTCTTACCAAATTGATCTTGCTAAAGTTCTTCCTGAAGCAGTAGCAATTGGATTTTCGGCTTCGTATGGCCTCGCTAAGGAGAGACACGTCCTCAATTCATGGGAGCTCACTTCAAACTTGGACGTTGTGCATCCCCCATCAACAGATACATCAAAAAAGGTGGTAAAATCTAACATATATAGGTTGATAACATTTATCACAATTCCCGTAGCATGTCTCTTGCTAGTTCTTTCAGCAGGTTCTTGCTTATTTATGATCAAGATGAGGGAAAAATGTGAGTTGCGGGCTCTGGCTCACATTGACAAAGAGATGGTAGCATTGCCACTGCAATTCTCTTATCAAGAGTTGCATGTTGCTACAAATTGCTTTGCAAATGATCGAAGACTAGGCCAAGGGGGGTCCGGCCAAGTTTACAAAGGATTTTTGAACCATTTAGATCGCCTAGTCGCTGTCAAAAGAATCTTTGCAGAATCCAAACATTCAGAAAAGGTTTTCACCAATGAAGTGAAGATAATAAGCCGCATGAAACATCGAAATCTGGTGCAATTCATTGGATGGTGCCAAGAGGAAGGTGAGTTTTTGCTTGTTTATGAATACATGCCTAATGGTAGCCTTGATAATCATCTCTTTGGAACTCGAAAAAGTTTGCCATGGGATGTGAGGTACAAGATAGCTTCAGGGCTGGCGTTAGCCCTCAACTATCTCCATGAAGATCTAGAGCAGTGTGTTCTCCACAGAGATATAAAAGCCGCCAATATATTACTCGACACGAACTTCAACACTAAGCTCGGAGACTTTGGAGTGGCTAAGCTCGTTGACCCCCAGTTCAAGACACAAAAGACGGACGTGGTAGGGACATATGGTTACCTGGCACCTGAATATTTGAGTGAAGGTAAGGTTACTAAAAAATCCGACATGTTCAGCTTTGGGATAGTGGCTCTAGAAATTGCATGCGGTAGGAGGACCTATCAGGAAGGAGAATTTCACGTTCCCCTACACAAGTGGATTTGGCAGTTGTACCTTGCTAGAAACATGCTTGCAGCGGCTGACGAGACATTGGGGTCAAATTTCGATAGGACAGAAATGGAATGCTTGATGATGCTGGGACTGTGGTGTGTGCATCCAAATCCAAAGAGAAGGCCAGAAGCAGGACAAGTTATCAGATTTCTTAAGGGAGAAGTCCCAGTGCCTAAGCTTCCACTTGACACATACGAGGCTCCCTTTTCATATCAGCCATCAACACAAAGAACAAAATCTTCTTCTATTGAAGAATTCAGTTCCTGTTCAGCAAGATAGATCATGGCTCCTAATGCTATACTGCAACGCATTTTGACTTTTTGGAAAATAAAATATATGTTGTGACTGAATATTTATGATCAATTGACCTACTCTTTACTGTAAAGATGTATCATATGTATTGTATGAGTTGATTGATTCACAAAAGATAATAGCGAATAGGGATCGCTCATGAACTCTTGCAGGATCACCCCAGGAAGTAAGCAAGAAAATCTTCGGAGTGTGTTTGACATTTCTCAATGATGCTAAATGAAGCTACTCTAGTTCTCACATTTGTCAATGTGCTCCTGCCTCTTCAGTAGGCAGTTAAAAAAAACCAGTGTATATCTAATATCCAAGACTGAGTATTTATTAATCACAGAAATGTTGCCGTAAACATTGCCATAACTAAATGTTCGATGCCCCATTCAAGCAAATTACAAAGTGACTGTTTACAGTTTATTCTTACTTCTATTGAAATTCTGAATCTTTTTGTTGCGCATCTCAAGTTCAGCATACTTGTGATCTGTTTCCTAATATGGAGTTTGAGGTTCATCCATCAAACAGAGCAGCTACCTCTGTGAGATGAATTCATAGAACTAAATCAACAGCGACTTCAACTCCTTTCAGCTGCAAAACCTTTCAATCTTATGGGAGTCAGACAAGTAAAATTCGCAAGTTGACCATACTTTGTGACGCTTCTTGCAGCACGTCTCTTGCTATCAATGATTGGGACTGGGTTATGCTTCTTGCGGAGAAGAGGAAAAAGCTCGAGCAACTGTGGGCACTGCCGTTCACATTGATTGTAATAGCGATGTGACCGGTTCAAAAGAGTAGACACCCAAAAAAAAAACATTGACTTGTCAACAAAAGGAAAAAAGTCGACCTTAACCTATTAAAGCGGAGAGCACGCGCAAAGAGAGAAGTAAAAAGAAATGAGAAGATAGAAAGAAAGGAAAGGAAAAAGGGAAGAGGTACACCTCACGAGGGTCTCGCCAAGTCAAATTAACTTTGTTTTGTCTAATTGGAATAGCTTTCAGAATTAAGGCACAAATTCAAAATTATGTGAAATTTGAACTATGAGATCTAATTTTGAAAAGAGAAAATTATTATTCCCTCTTCTTTCTTTCATTCAGACCAAGCACGTTCTCTTGCGTGCACTCCTTTTAATTATTTTTTATTTTTATTTTTTTTTAAAAAGTAGAATTTGTAATTATTTTTTATTTTTATTTTTCCTTCTTCTTTGATCAACCATCACTGGAAACCACCGGGCGAAGAACAAGGAAAAAGAAAAAGAAAGAGAAAGAGAAGAAAAAAATAAAAAGAAAAAAAGAGAAAAAGAATTAAAAATTTGGATTTTTTGAAAGAAAAATTAAAAAGGAGTGCACAGAGGAAATCAAATGAGATTTTTCATACCAAATGGTAGAAAATATTTTCTAGTTCTTTTTTAGGTTTCAACCAAACATCCTAAAATATTGTCATTTTCCATGAAAATGCCCTTTTGAAAAACATTTTCTAGAAATGTTATATTTTCTGCAAAACAAATTAAGCCTAAATATTGACATCCCTAGCTTAACGAGTTGCCCCATAAAATTTTCGCGCGACACAAATGGTCAATGTCATTTGAATGATCGATTTCTTTAAAATTGTGGCAATTTATTGATCGAAAGTTATAACATCAAAATGAACGCCATAAGAAAGTTATCAAACTGTTAAAAGGATTTCTTGACCCAATTCTCTTTCCCCCAATCAAAGATTTACTCGCACAAAAATCCGCAATGGCTTGGCATTTTTTCTTGCACCCCACCTAACTCCAGTCATGCCTTCTTAGTATTGTTCGGCAAGAGCACCGTGGATCATGGCACAAAGAACCAAAACTTTATTTGTCGAGTTTGACTAGTTTGAAAATAGAAATGTTAAGCCTCTATACCATCACATTGGGATCGAAATTTCACTTTCCTCGCTGGTATATGGCAGTTGGGATCTTGAATTATATAATAGTAAGCAATTAATGTCTTCTTGACCTACAATGCTATCAAGAACCTTAGCGTGTTTTGGTCATTCAATGACGACCCAGCTTTGCTTGACTATAAAACCAACCTTTCGCTTTCCTGCCTCATTGATCTCATGAAGTACTTTCCTATAAAGGTCGTAATTGGGTTTTAGCTACTTGTGACATCCATCATCAAGACACGGCATTAAATTTTGGAAATTTCCTTCAAACAACAACCCTCCCTCAATCAAGCTATAAAATTCGCAAGTTAACCATAGTTGTGACGCTTCTTGCAGCACGTCTCTTGCTATCAATGGTTGTGACTGGGTTATGCTTCTCGCAGAGAAGAGGAAAAAGCTCAAGCAACGGCGGACACTGCCTTTCACATTGATTGTAATAGCGATGTTTGACTGGGTCAAAAGAGTAGATGCCCAAAAAAAAAAAATTAACCAGTCAACAAAACGAAAAAAGTGGACCTTAAGTTATTAAAGGGGAGAGCACACGCAAAGAGAGAAGAAAAAAGAAATGCAAAGATAGAAGGAAAGGAAAGGAAAAAGGGAAGATGTACACCTCACGAGGGTCACACCAAGTCAAATTAACTTCATTTCGTCGAATTGGAATAACTTTCAGAATTAAGGCACAAATTTGAAATTATGTGAAATCTGAACTATGAGGTCTGATTTTGAAAAGAGAAAATCATTTTTCCCTCTTCTTTCTTTCACTTAGACCAAGCACGTTCTCCTATGTGCACTCCTTTGAATTATTTTTTTTTTTATTTTTATTTTTAAAAAAGTCTAATTTGTAATTATTATTTTTTATCTTTTTACTTCTTCTTCGATCGACCGCCGCTGGTTAATGCCAGGCGAAGAACAAGAAAAAAGAAAAAGAAAGAGAAGAAAATATATATATATATATATATATATGTAAACTTGGATTTTTTAAGAGAAAAGTTAAAAAAAATTAAAAAGGAGTGTATAGAGGAAAATCAAATAAGATTTTCCATACTAAATGATAGAAAATATTTTTTAGTTCATTTTTAGGTTTCAACCAAACATCCTAAAATATTGTCATTTTCCTTGAAAATGTCTTTTTGAAAAACATTTTCTAGAAATGTTATATTTTCCATAGAACAAATAGAGCCCAAAAGTCGAAATCCCTAACTTGATGAGTCGCCCCATAAAATTTTCGTGCGACACAAATGGTCAATGTCATTTGGATGATCGATTTCATTTAAATTGTGGCAATTTATTGATCGAAAGTTATAACATCAAAATGAGCGCCGTAAGAAAGTTATGACAATGTTAAAAAGACTTCTTGACCGGATTCTCTTTCCAACAATCAAAGATTTAATCCCACAAAAATCCGCGATGGCTTGGCATTTTTTCTTGCACACCACCTAGCTCCAGTCCTGCCTTCTTAGTATTGTTCGGCGAGAGAACCGTGGATCATGGCACAAAGAACCAAAACTTTATTTGCCGAGTTTGACTAGTTAGAAAATAGAAAAGTTAAGCCTTTATACCCGCACATTGGGATCGAAATCTCACTTTTCCCGCTGGTATATGGCAGTTGGGATCTTAAATTATATAATAGTAAGCAATTAATGTCTTCTTGACCTACAATGCTACCAACAACCTTAACGTGTTTTGGTCGTTTAATGATGACCCAGCTTGGCTTGACTATAAAACCAACCTTTCGCTTTCCTGCCTAATTGATCTCATGAAATACTTTCCTGTAAAGGTCGTAATTGGGTTTTCAGCTTCTTGTGACATTCATCAGCAAGACACGGCATTAAATTTTGGAAATTTCCTTCAAACAACAACCCTCTCTCAATCAAGCTATAAAATTCGCAAGTTAACCATACTTGTGACGTATCGACCAAAAAAAAAAAAAACCATACTTGTGACGTGTCTTGTAGCACGTCTCTTGCTATCAATGGTTGTGACTGGGTTATGCTTCTCTCAGAGAAGAGGAAAAAGCTCAAGCAACGGCGGACACTGCCTTTCACGTTGATTGTAATAGCGATGTTTGACTGGGTCAAAAGAGTAGACACTAAAAAAAAAATATTGACCAATCAAAAAAAGGAAAAAAGTGGACCTTAAGCTATTAAAGGGAAGAGCACGCGCAAAGAGAGAAGTAAAAAGAAATGGAAAGATAGAAGGAAAGGAAAGGAAAAAGGGAAGAGGTACACCTCACGAGGGTCTCGCCAAGTCAAATTAACTTTCTTTCGTCGAATTGGAATAAATTTCAGAATTAAGGCACAAGTTCAAAATTATGTGAAATTTGAACTATGAGGTTTGATTTTGAAAAAAGAAAATCATTTTCCCCTCTTCTTTCTTTCACTCAGACCAAGCACCTTCTCCTCCATGCACTCTTTTTAATTATTTTTATTTTTATTTTTAAAAAAAGTCGAATTTGTAATTATTTTTTATGTTTCTTTTATTTTTATTTTTCGTTCTTCTTGGATCGATCGTCGCTGGAAACTGCCGAGCAAAGAACAAGGAAAAAGAAAAAGAAAGAGAAGAAAAAAGTTTAAAAAATTAAAAATTCGGATTTTTAATTGAAAATTTAAAAAAAAAATTAAAAATGAGTGCACAAAGAAAATCAAATTAAATTTTCCATACCAAATGGTAGAAAATATTTTCTAGTTCATTTTTAGGTTTCAACCAAACACCCTAAATATATTGTCATTTTCCTTGAAAATGTCTTTTTGGAAAACATCTTCTAAAAATGTCATATTTTCTGCAAAACAAATAGAGCCTAAATGTCGACATCTCTAGCTTGACGAGTCGCCGCATAAAATTTTCGCGCAACACAAATGATCAATGTCATTTGAATGATCAATTTCTTTAAAATTGTGGCAATTTATTGATCGAAAGTTATAACATCAAAATGAGCGTCGTAAGAAAGTTATCACACCGTTAAAAGGATTTCTTGACCTGATTCTCTTTCCCCCAATCAAAGATTTAGTCCCATGAAAATCCACAGTGGCTTGGCATTTTTTCTTGCACCCCACCTAACTCCGGTCATGCCTACTTAGTATTGTTCGGCGAGAGCACCGTGGATCATGGCACAAAGAACCAAAACTTTATTTGTCAAGTTTGACTAGTTTGAAGATAAAAAAGTTAAGCCTTTATACCCGCACATTGGGATCGAAATCTCACTTTCCCCGTTGGTAAATGGCAGTTGGGATCTTGAATTATACAATAGTAAGCAATTAATGTCTTCTTGACCTACAATGCTACCAAGAACCTCAGCGTGTTTTGGTCGTTCAATGACGACCCAGCTTTGCTTGACTATAAAACCAACCTTTCACATTCCGGTCTCATTGATCTCATGAAGTACTTTCCTATAAAGGTCGTAATTGGGTTTTCAGCTTCTTGTGACATCCATCATCAAGACACCGCATTAAATTTTGGAACTTTCCTTCAAACAACAACCCTCTCTCAATCAAACTGTAAAATTCGTAAATTGACCATACCTTGTGACGCTTCATGCAGCACGTCTCTTGCTATCAATGGTTGTGACTGGGTTATGCTTCTTGAGGAGGAGGAAAAAGCTTGAGCAACTGTGGGCACTGCCGTTCACGTTGATTGTAATAGCGATGTTTGACTGGGTCAAAAGAGTAGACACCCAAAAAAAATGTATTGACTAGTCAACAAAAGGAAAATGGTGGATCTTAAGCTATTAAAGGGGAGAGCACGCCCAATCAGTAAGACAAAAAGAAAGAAAGAAAGAAAGCTGTATGATTCTTAACATGACTTCGACTTGCTCTAATCCTTGCTTAAATTTGAGTTGAATATACATTTGTCAAGAAAATTATCCAAAAAGTCCTAAACTCATTGCACTTTTGTCAATCTAGTCCTAAACATTTCAAGTTTACCAATTGAATTCTAAATATTTTCACTTTTTGGCAATTGAGTCCAACCGGCCCATTTTGGCAAAAAATCACTGATGTGGACACTGGTCGGCCATGCGGCGCTGACGTAGACATTTTAAAATAATATCTTAATAATTTTCTAAATTTTTTATGGTTTTTTTCTTTTTCTTTCCTTTTCTCAGTTTATTTTTGGCTTTTGGAACTAGGGCCGATGAGGGTGGCCAGCCGACCCTCGTCTGCTCTGGGCGAGGGCGTTGCGGCCCTAGGTAGCTTTGGGGTCAGTGAGGGCTGCCATGACCTCGACTAGCTAGATCTGGCGAAGGCATTGTGGCCCTCGCTAGATCTAGGCGAGAGCTTATGCGCCCTCGCTTTAGCCGACGAGGGCGTCGCGGCCTTCGCCCTGAGCTAGCGAGGGTTGGTTGGCCACCTTCGCAGGCCTTAACTCTTAAACCCAAAAAAATGGAGAAAAGGAAAAAAGAAGAAAAAAAAATCCATAAAAATTCATAAAATTATTAAAATATTACTTAAAAATGTCTACGTCAGCGATTTCTGGCCAAAATTGACTGGATGGATTCAATTGATAAGAAGTTAAAAGGTTTAAATATAAAAAAAAACTCATAGGCATTAACAATGATATAACAATTTCATTTAAATGTAAACATTTAGGGAAATTACAATATTCACTACATCAGTATCTACGTAGTCCTAGAGATTTTACATGATCATTGAAAACATCTATAGGAATTGGCTTCGTCATAAGATCTGCCATCATTCTATGCGTAGATATGTACTGCAAGTTCATATCCTTTCATGCTACCATATCTTTAACAAAATTGTACTTGGTATCTATATGTTTGGTATTGTCATGATATTTCGGATCCTTGGTGTATGCTATTGCTGCTTGGCTATCACAATTGGCTAACAATGATCTTGCAGCATGCTCAATAACACCTAAATGATCCAAAAATGTGACATTCTGAATTTCGATCCATTTTCGGGATCTATGAAATGAATATTTCTTCAATGCGCTTTCAGTGAAATCTCGCTTGGAATTGATCACTCTCGAGTAGACTAACCGTTAGGGAATGGCTAGCTAAGAATCAAGTACGTGGACCTAAGAACTTGGCTATGGATTGACATTTCGACCATAAGGATTGGCGAGGGAATATTTTGGGCCGTTAAAGGCCGATCCAAGGATGGTTATGGAATGATTCGCAAATGCTGTGCAATTGGGTCGCGGGTGATTCCGCTTAGCCATTGTACAAATTTCAAACAATCCTAAATATAATCCGAACGATTGCGCCGTTTGGAACTAGTGATTGACCCTCGCAATTATATGACAACTGAGGTTGCCATGGCTTGAGTAATTTAAATGTGGCTTGATATCAAATCAGCCACGAGTCAATACGCGTAAATTCCTAAAAGCCGCCCATTAGTTCGAGATGCACTAAAGTTGCGTTTGATTGAATTTTTCCGTTAATTGGAATCCAAATTGGGTATCGAAGTTTCAAGATTTTCACGATTAATTTGTCGGACGTCGTCTCATTGAATGTGGCTAATCGTCGGGTTGATCGGAAAAAGGAAAAAGGTAAATTTGGCAAAATATTTTGTGAAGATAATGTTGAAAATCTCTCTCTCTCCTCTCCTCCTCCCCTACTGAACCCCCTACGTTGGTTGACCTCTTTCCCCGCTGACTTCCTCCTCCTTTCCCGCCGAACACCTTACGCTTGCTGACTTTCTGCTTTGCTGACCATTTGCTGTTGTCCCATATCCTTCACGTTCTGCTGCCTTGCTACTTCTGTTTCTGGCTTGCTACTACTGACTTATTCATTTCTGCTGCTTCTGCTACCGTGCTGCTTCTTCCTTTGCTTATGTTTGTTGTTGCCTTTTGCTTGCTGACTGCTGCCCCACTTGCTGACTCCCTGACCTTCTCATGCCGTTGCTGGCTAGCCCCATGACTCGCCACTAGCCCTCATCATTGCTTCTTCTTTCCCTTCTTCTTCTGCTTTGTGGCTTGCTGCTTTGTTCTTGCTTCACTGCTTCGGTTTCTTGCTGCTACTTACCGCCAGACCAACCCCTTTTCCCCCTCGCCATCACCACCACTCGGCCATCACCACCACCCACGATCACCCTCACACCATCATCGACCACCTGAGCTGCCATCAGTTGTTCGCCCTCACTGTTGCTTCGCTGGAGTAGCCGTTGCCATGTCGAGGTTCTCTATTGCTCTCGTTGCTCGGTTTTCTTGCTTAGGCTAAGAGTAAGTGCTCCCTAAGCCTTGGTTAGGATAATGGGTTACTAATGGACATGTTTAGGGGTGGATTAGGGCTATGGATAGTTGGTTTAGTGGCTGGGTGTGCTTGGTTTGCTTAGTGGTACTTGTTGGTTGATTTCCGGTAAGGTTGCTGCTGCGTCGCTGGATTTTGGTATTTTTATTGTGACTTGTGTGGGCCGAATTTGAGGAAGTGTTCTCATGGAATTTGTTCTCAATATCTTTAAATATAACATACTTTAAATTCAGAATTTTTGGAAGTTGTTTGGGGTCATTCGGAAATCAGTTTTTAGACTGTCACAAAACTGTCCGATTTATTGTTCACCCGACCTTCTTGTCTTTCCGAATTTTTATAAAATTTTCTAAACCTTATTTCAACAAACTTCATTCACAAAAATTGTTAAAAACACTTGTGTCTATGACATATAAAAATTTCAGAGCTTTCCAAAGTGATTTGGGTACTAAATGAGTTGTATTTTTTATGGTTTGAGGGGCTGTCCGAGCGAACCAGATTCTGTTCAGATTTAAGTGTCAAAACGAGGCATTTACAGTTAGAACTGGAATTTGTCTTTCATGAAAAGTGTTTATCAAGATGTTTTATAGAACATATTCAAATTTCAAAAATTTTGGGGTTGATTTACTATTTATTTCAAATGGATTTCTGTCACTGCGCAACTGCCTAGTTTGGACCTGATTTTGTATATTCTCGATTTTTCTTTTTTTCGAGAATTATTCGGTGTTATCGTGGTGTTTTGATGGATTTAGTTGACATTGGACTAATTTACAAAGATAAGAATTGGTAATGATTGCTGAGGTGTGTGCATGGTCACGACACGTTTCGTCTAGGCGGGAGTTCTAGACGATGCCTGACGGGGGTTCAGATGTCATATAGGCAGGGGTTCTAGATGTTGCTGATCGCGGTAGAGGCCGGATCGATACTCCTTTGTGGAATGCCGTCTGGTGTCTGGCGGGGGTTCTAGAAGTTGCCGTTGCTGAAGTAGCGAGAAGTTGCCTGGTTAAGCTAGAAAACCGGCGGGAGTTTGATGGCCCGAGGAATTGTTAATAATCTGGACTTAATGAATGCGATTTGCATTAGGGAATGCTTTGTTTGATTTAATTGATGAGCACGTCTAGATTATTAACCATGTTATACTTAATCATACCGTGAATTGCTTTGCGCATTCTTGATGGGCAATTGGCCATGTTATTTCCATATTCTAACGTGCAAGCTCATGTATGTGCCGAGGCAAGGTAAGGGCACCTGTGATTGTTATGACATATTGGATGTCGATATTGCATGTTTATAATTGTTCGGAGGTACGCTTTGGCCTAAGCGAGGCTTAGGTAGTTGCTTATTGAGAAAAGTTCTCATGGTTGTATAACTAAACCATTTCAGACCCGTAACAATGATTGATCCGGAGACGCTGCCAGGATACTACGGGGATTGAGCATAGGTCGAGTTACCTCGTCTTTTGAGTGCCCCTTTTTGTAGAGGAGTTAATCTTACCAACCACCTGATCTTTGTTGTTGTGCGTTGTTCGTAGATAGTGACCTCGTAGAAGGCTTGTAAATGTATGTGTTGTAATTGATGTTATGTTTATAAAAGTGTCTTGTTGATGTGTATTCTTTATCTCTCTACTATCCCATTGTTTATATATTGTACGGAGAGTTTGAGGTTGCTTCCGCATGCATTACTTGTTAATGTTTCGATTGGGTTGGCGACAAGTCCTAGGATGTCGCGTACATTACGACTACAAAGGGATGATCGCGCTCTCGTAGGGTTCGGGGCGTGACAAAAAATCTCTTAAGCCAAACTCCCTCTTGTACTACTGTTGACAATGTCACGAACTCGGCTTCCATGGTGGATAATGCTATACATGTTTGTTTCTTACTGCTCCAAGATATAACGCCATTATTAAGCAAAAATGCGAATCCAAAGGTAGATTTCCTTTCATCTAAATCTCCTCCCCAGTCAGCATCTGAGTAGCTTTCAAGTCGCAGATCCTTTCCTTGGTAACTCAGAGAATAATCAGCAGTACCTTTTAGATACCTCATGATTCTTTTGACGGCCTTCCAATGTGCTTGACCTAGATTGGATTGGTATCTACTTACCATTCCAACTACAAAACATATTCAGGTCTTGTATACATTGTAGCGTACATCAAACTCCCAACAGTACTAGCATAAGGAACACGTTTCATTTGTTCCTTCTCTTGTGGAGTCTTTGGACACAACCTACGGCTTAATCCTTCAACTTTTGCAATAGGAGTATTTATGGGTTTACAATCATGCATACAAGATCGTTCAAGAACTTTATTTATATAAGTCTCTTGCAAAAGAGACAATAATCTGTTGGAACGATCTCTTGAAATCTTAACTTCAAGAATATATGCAGCCTCCCCATATCTTTCATCTCAAAGTTGGACGATAACCAATTCTTTACAGTATTAACCAACTCCTTATTGCTTCCCACAATTAGTATGTCATCAACATATAATGATAAGATCACAAATTGGTTTTTGAATCTTCTGATATATACTCAATGATCTTCATCAATCATTGTAAAATTATACGCCACTATGGCATTATGAAAACATATACCATTATCTTGAAAACTGCTTAAGGCCATATATCGATCTTAGAAGTCAACATACATTTTGTTCTTGGTGAAGCCAACGGGTTGCTCCATGCAAATTTCTTCTTGTAATTCTCTATTTAGAAAAGCAGTCTTTATGTCTATTTGATGTAATGCAAGATTCATACTTGCCACTATTGCCAGAATAAGACGAATTGAGATAAATCTCATTACAGGAGAAAAAGTTTTCTCATAATCAATTCCTTCCTGTTGATTATACTCTTTCGCCACGAGGCGAACCTTATATCTTTCTATTGAGCCATCAGCTTTTCACTTTATTTTGAGAACCCATTTGTTCCCAATAGCTTTGCGTTCTTTTGAAAGATCAACCAGTTCCCAAACATAATTTGACTTCATTGACTCCATTTCTTCTTCCATTGCATCTATCCATTTTTCTTTATTAGGGCAACTTAGAGCCTCATTCATATTCCTTGGCTCATCTTCATCTTGTGGAGTGAACATGAAAGTTTCCCCTTCAATGTTAAAACGTCGTCGGGGAACACTTTTGCGACTTGTTTGCCGTATGAGAGATTGTACACGTGGTACATCATTCTCCATTATGCTCCTTGTCGCGACCTAAAAAAATCGGTGATGTCCGATCTTAGGCTAATGGATTACTAGATCAATTAAATTAACTAACTTAGCTTGAGTTCTCCCAAACTCTACCAATTCGTAACTTAAGTCCAATTGTGAGCATGTAAATATTTTCAACGGGAGTCACCACTAATCATTTAAGGTAGGTTGATTAGAAATCTAAATAAAATAGCGGGAGTACTATTTTATTTCTGCGAACCTGAAATTATGAATTCGGGGACTTGGTTACGCTAGATTCCTTAACGTCCTTTCGGTACCAATTTCCAAAAAAAAAAATACTCAATTTGACAATTTTGATGAATCTTGACTTAAAGTTCAAAGGTACAAAAATTCTTTTTTTGATTTTTTATGAAAACTAACCTATATGTAATGACGTGTAAAAATTAACATGCGATTAATGCAACATAACATGCAAACTATATGTCATGCGACAACGTGTCCTATTTCTAATGACGGGTATATTATTTTATTTTTTTGATGAAATTCGAAATTAAAAAAAGAGCCTAATTATCTAAGCATGCAATTTTAAACTAAAGAAATTAACCTATTCCAGAGCCATCTTTTTGGTACTTTTTTTTTTATCGAAATTCGAAATTAAAATCAAGTAAAAAAATAACCACTAAATCTTTCGAATTAAGTTTCGATCTGAAGCCTGACAGATCGATCATAAAATTCGAAATACCCGCTATGGAAATGACTCTATCTAAAGCCTGATAGATAGATTTATTTCCATGTGTGCGGTTGCGGATTAGGAAATTTTCCTAATCGATCACATCTTGAAAAGATTTTGATATCTCAAATATTTTGGATATATTCAAGAGATTTTGAAAATTCTGATTTCTATCCAAATTTGAAAAGTAATAGATATCTGAGATTTAAAAAAAAAGGAAATAAAATCCTAATTGGAATATGCTTATTACTCAAATATGCAAAATTGGATATCAATAAGCACAAATTAGGCAATAAAATATTTAAATCAAATCAGGATAAGATAATTACCTAATTTGCAGATTTCTTTCCTAATTTGCAGCGGATTGGGATTGCGAATCGGATGACCGGCGGTGCGTTGGGACTAGCGGCGGCGCGGCGTCGGGAACGATGGCGCTCGCGGCAGTGACACGGCGGTGGATGATAGTCTCGGTGTAATGCTCGTTGGACAACCTGGACTCCTTGATGATTGTGTACAAAACTGGAACTAGCGAAACTGGAAGAATACTAGGTGATGATGAAGAATGATTGGACTGAGACCACGACAGAATGGTGGGCTCATTGGCCTGTTAACATGATGAAGGTTTCATCCAAGAGACCTGCAACAAAAGAAATTGCTGGAGCGTACATGAGCAGATTGGACTTCCTTTGGGTATTCCATGTGACCACTGGAACGTTGTGCTTGTTTGAAAATTTCGTTGATGTGGCTGAGATTTGCTCACGACAATGGCAAAGAAGAACGGCACCAGTAGGAACAAAGCTTGACCAAACACAGGGGACACCACATGCGACTCCAGTAACATCTATCGTGTTAAAACCATCAGAGAAAGAAAGCCAGGCTCTCTTCACGTTCTCCCTTTTCTTTGCGTATCTTGCATGGACAGATTGCTAGACTACACGCCAAAGGAGCTTCACGGCCGCCAATTCTTGCTCAGGAACTTCACTGGTGCAACAAAGACCAGACTTCAAAGACTCGTGGCACTGGATTTATCGGGATTTGCTTGCTGGATGCCGGAATGACGAGACTGTGGAACTGCTGTGGTGTGGGTCACGGGGGCGGCAAGTGCAGCGAAAGACCCGCGACTTCGTCGATAGAGTAGTCGGCAAAGTTAGATGTGGGGCTGCTGCTTCATGATTCAGCAAGGCCCGTCACGCCAAGAGGAACAGGCGGAGATGTGAAGCGGCAACGACGAGCGGCAGCAGGGTCGTTGTCGCAGAAGGTGAAGCTCGGTGGGGTCGCAGCCGTGAAGGGACTCAGCCGCGATGCTCCTTTCTCTCTTTGTTTTTTTTCTCTCACTTTGTGGCCGTGTTTGTAAGTTGTCTCTCTGACTTTTCTCTTTCTCTCAATTTTTTCTTTTGGCCTCCTCTTTCCGTA
This sequence comes from Syzygium syzygioides, assembly GCA_031216285.1. Taxonomy (NCBI): domain Eukaryota; kingdom Viridiplantae; phylum Streptophyta; class Magnoliopsida; order Myrtales; family Myrtaceae; genus Syzygium; species Syzygium syzygioides. The sequence continues at coordinate 162,407 of JASUUD010000020.1, read as the reverse complement.
TCCTCTCCTCTTTCTGTCTCCGTGAAAGCCCCTCTCTCCATCCAGAACCTGGAGTCCCCTTTGACTCTCATTTTAAAAAGAAACCCACCCCTATAGCATCGTATCTTCAATCTTTCCTTTCCTTCTTTGACCGAGACTTCCCCCTCCTCACGATTTTTCTTCTTTTTTTGCGTGTCAACGTCAGGAAATGTATATTTCTTCACTGATTCCTTGCGGGACGAGTGAATATTTTCCTTCCCTTTTCTTTCAATCAAATATTCTCTTCAATTTCGTTGACCGAATTCTTCCAATGATTGATGGGCTAGGTCAAATTTTTATTACCGCGGGCTTAGTTCAATTAAGCTCAAAATTATTTCAGTCAAGTCCATCCACTATTGGTCTAATGCAAATTATATGGGCCTAATTAACTATGAAATGTTCCTAATATCTATATGCAATTTTAACTAATTACTTACTTAATTAATTAATTTTTTTTCTAGGGACCGAGATCAATCCCTAATTTTTATGCAATGAATGACTAATTGGGTTTTCAAAATTTAGGTGTCAACACTCCCACTTGGATTAGATAATGATGGTATCGTCTCATCAAACGGTTGCAATTGAGATTGAGTCGAATTTAATTCATCATTTCTCACATTGCTCCCACCTAGACGATCTTCATCAATCTCATTATCATGATCTAAGGTTTTGAAAAGTGAGTAGTCCTCACCTATTTCGCCCTTCTTAGGAAACTCATTTTCTAAGAATGTGATATCTTGTGATTCAAATTCAGTAATACTCCTACTTTTCTGCTCACCTATAAACACATACCCTTTCAAGTGCTTTGAGTATCTTATAAAAATAATCTTCTTACCTCTAGGACTCAGTTTTTCATACTTGTGAGAGGACTCGTGAATATAAGCAGCACAACTCTAAGATTTAAGAAAATTTAAATCGAGTTTTTTACCTGTCCATAACTCACATGAAGTGGAAATAACTGATTTAGAAGGCATACGGTTAAGTACATAGGCAGCAAAGCAGTTAACAAAACATCACCCCAAAAAGTAATAGTTAAGTTAGCTTGTGCTATCGTAGACCTAATCATTTCCAATAAGGTTCTGTTTCTCCTCTCGGCAACACTATTTTGTTGAGGAGTATATGAAATAGACAACTGTCTTTCTATTCCTTTTTCATCACATAAATTTTTGAACTCATCAGATAAATATTCTCGACCTCGATCAAATCTAAATGTTTTTATTTTCTTATCTAATTGATTTTCTACTAAGTTCATAAATTTCTTGAAGTAACTTAATGCCTCAGATTTATGAGAAATCAAATAGACATATCCCATCGAGTATAATCATCTATGAATGTGATGAAATACACAGCCCTGTGCTTTGCTCTGACATTCATTAGACCTTAGATATCAGAATGGATTAGTTGCAAAGGAAACTCAGCTCTTGTACCCTTTTCGAATGGTTTTTTTGTTGTTTTTTCCGCCAGGCAATGCTCACAAATAGGCAAATGAACTTTTTCAATATTGTCTAATAAGCCCTCTTTGGCTAATCTTTGCATTCGTTGTTGGCCAATATGACTAAGTTTAACATGCCACACATTCACATCATTTTCATAGGAATTGAAAGATGCAAATAGGGAATAACAAACGTTAATATCACCATAGTTAATATTTAATACAATAAAACCATCCAGAAAGTATCCACACCCATAGTAATTCGTATTCAAATACAAATCAACACCACTATCATGGAAGTTCAAATTAAAATCAAGTTTAGCCAATACTAATACAGACATTAAATTCCAACGAATCTCCGGAGCATTAAATACGTCATGTAGGAACAATGTGCGTCCACCACACATCTTCAACTAGCAGGTGCCAATCCCTTTAACTTTAGCTTTGGAGTTATTCCCTACATAGATCCATTTTGTTCCGGTCGAAACCCGTTGGAACTCCATGAAGGCATCTCTATCCTTCACTACATGGTCTATTACTTCTGAATCTACAGTCCACAAAGCATTAGACTTTGTTAAAAATACAGAAGTTGACACATAAGCAAAGTTCTCAAAAATGCAATGGGAGTTTACCTTCTTTGGCTCACCACAATCGCGAGCAAAGTGGCCTTTCTTGCTACAGTTGTAGCATTTCACCCTCAATATCTTATTAACAAAAGAACACTTTCCTTTATCATGTTGATTAAATTTTGGTTTCTTGCTCGAAGAACTTGCTGTCTTGCCTTTCCACTTCATGAACCTTTCAATGCGCTTGTGCTTGGAGCCTAAAGCCTCATGTGAGCTAGAACTAGATGTCGGTTTCTGGTTTCGCCGCCATGAGGCGATCCTTTTCTCATTCAAGATGACGCATGGCATCTTCAAAGGTCTTGATGTTCTCATTATTGGTCAGGTGCACCTTCATGTGCTCCCAGCTTTGAGATAAGGAACAGATCACTGCTTGCACTTGCTGTTCATCAGTCAGAATGTGTCCAGCATCCTTCAGCTCAATGATCATGTTCGAAATCTTTCTCAGGTGTTGTTTCATGGACTGACCATGAGGTTTCTTATACGAGTCAAATCTTATAGTGAGTTGTCTCAGCTTGGTCATCGACTTATGATCAAATCTTGCTGTTAATGCTTCTCATATTTCCTTGGCATTCTCAAAATGCATGTATTCTCGCATGATATCATTCTCCATGCTACTCAGCAACGTGATGAGAGCAATTGAGTTCTTCTTCCATGCAGCAAATGCATCTCTGTCTTTCTTATGCTGTGTAGTGTTCTCATCCTCAGGTTCTTTCCTAAGTTGGTTAAGAGCTTCTAGTGCTTCTTGTTCTTCTAGCATATATTGGATTTTCATATTCCATATTTCATAATTTTCACCGTTCAATTTCTCTCCTTTGTTTAATTCAGCCACTATGTTCTTAGTTGCTGAAGCTATGGTATCTGAACATTTTAGACATATAGCACGAATTATTAATACTACTCATTTATGCATCAATTTTACACAAACTGATTATATTAATGAGTAATTTCACATAGTTTTTAGATACAAAAGTTTACTATGTTCTCAATCATCATCTAAAATCCTAATGTGAAATTATCATTAATATAATCATTAAGGTAAAATTACGTTCTTTAAAGTTACTAAAACTTTTACAACTCCCACTCAACCACATGATATTAATAAGACAGATATAATAATATAATAATACCATAAACTATTCATAACAGAAAATATCCATCAACATCTATTCATTAAAAACTATTTACATGAGGAACAAATCCATCATAGGAAAGAAACATGAATATCAACATAAATAGTAATATCCACCTAGGATATCTAAAACCAAACTAAAATAAAATAAAGTCAATGATTCCTAACTTTCCTAAGAACTGGGAAACGATTTAAGAAATTCTTCAATTTCAAAACCCTTTGAAAGATCAATGGTCGTATCGGGCAGCCATGAAAAGACCGTCGCAAATCCCTTGGGTTTTCCCCATGGCGCATTCATTTTGCGCCAGGATAAGTTCATCCCAAGGGTTGACGTCTTCTTTGCCCCAATCCTTATGAATTCCTTAAGAAAATCCATAGCAAACTTATGTATTCTGGAATCCATGGATCACCCCCGTCATCCCATCCACCATCCTCACAAAATATTATCTCTGAACCCTTCCACAAATCATCAATCAGCATTTTTCACTCATTTGGAAGAGTGGTTCTTAGGGCATCAATCTTTTTTGAATACAACATATGGTATCCATTCGAGATGATATCCCGTATCATCTTGTTAACCTTCATGATGTGCATTTCCATGTGACATCCATCCCACTGATAGGCAGTTAAATCAGCTTTCAACTTCGCGAGAGTATTCATTTGTTCATCCATCCTCACGACTATCGGTGTGTGTCAATGACGCGCCTTTGTTCCCGCAACAAAAGTAGAACAACAAAGGATTAACACATAATCCATTGAACATCACAATAGACATTCCAATATGCACATATCGCTGCCGAAAACGCTCCAATTGGAGCTTCCACGCAACTAATCACGTGGACAGAACCCCTTTTTTTTGGGTGGTCAATGCTGGTCAACGTCGGTCAACAGATGACTAGTCAACAGGTCGGGTCAAATGGTCAATGGGTTGGATCGAAACACCCGAGTCGGGTCAGCCTATCGGGCTGGGCTAGGCCTTTTGGCCCAAAAAAAAATATTCGGCATGGCTAACGTCAGCCACGTCCACATGCACACGCATGGCACGTGTGTCGTACGTGTGCGCGGCAACCACTGTGCAAGTGCGACGTACATGCTGACAAAGTCACCGCTTGCAGTCGCGCGTGGAGGCGTGTTCGACCTCCCCCGGCTGCGTGCCACCCGTCGTTTTGCTTGTCTCGACGAGAACTATGACCCTATGCTTTCAAAAATAAAATTTATCACACAGAATTTCGAGAAACGATCCCAAACGATACAGTCGAATGTCGGGTTTTCGTACCCGAGCATTCGTCAGTGTCGTTTCATGAATTCCGGCCAACAATCCGTTTATAAACATGTTAAACAATCAGGAAATAAGAACGCACGCTCTGATACCAATGACGGAAACGGATTCTCAGAAATTGTGGAAAAACGGGAAACACATTCTCTAAAACACATTGGAAAATGCGGAAAACATGCCCATTCTCTACTTGAATCACCGATCGAACGAAACATATTACGTAAACGAATATACCTCTTTGCCACAGATTAACTGCACCTATTGCAGTCTCGAGAGAGAGAGAGAGAGCGATCCTTTGATTATCGAGTAAGGTCGCTTTTTGATTTCAAGTGAGTGAGAGTTTCTGATAGTGAACCAAATCCTCTTATAGAACACATGTTAGTTTTTTTTCTTCTTCTCACTTTTGTTTCCACAAAATAACTGCCATTTGCGGTTATTTTCTTTCATGGGCTCTTTCAAGGTTAATGGGCTGGGTTAGCCCATCATGGGCGGCTCATTTATTCAAAAAATCCATCACCATTACACATGGCCTCTTATGCAAAAGCTCGTGTTCTATAATCTGATTTTATGAGAAATCATGCCAAAGGAGTTGCTTTGACTCTGTTTCAGTTACACTCTGGAGATGCCTTTTAGCCTCTACTGGGGGATAATTTAGTCGATTAGGTCATTATAATAGGTAGAAAGTTTACAATCAGAAAATTGTTTAATTTATGCACCGAGGATAGTAGTGAAACAAGAGCTTAAGAAGAGTGCAATTTAGAGCTGAACCAAGGGAGAAAAAACTATGCTGGGGACAGTTTACGTTGCCTGGCCGCCGTTCAAAGAATACTTTTTCAGAATCCAAAAATCCTGGAAAGATCGTCATCGACGAAAAGCAAAAAGAAAAGTGATCTTTAGGTTAGTTACTGATTTTATGGCATAGGTACCCTTGCTAATAGTACATTGGGCACATGAAGTCTTGGATAAAAAAAATAGAGCTACTTGTTCATTGTATGCATGTAAATCAGCCAAAATGTCATTGGACTCAGCTTTCAGCACTGCCCTCGGGTCAGTAAACAACAGGTCATTGGTAGGTTCTTGATGAGTCCTTTTTTTATAACTATCTAGTTCTCAACACTAAGAATATCAAATCTAGCTGTATTACCTGTAATTAGTGTTTTCCTGTTTGCAAGTAAAGCGGTCCATTCTGCAAGTTACCGTTCATACATACACAACTTGGTTGGTGTTACCCACAAAGTTCTTGTTTCTATTAACTCCCTGTGCTTTGCATCAGGAACTTGTCACTAATTGTGATATTTCCTCTCCAAAAGAGAAAATGCTATGCTCGGACAAATGTTTCCAGTCCCACCATAGTTTGGCATTTTTCAGGAAATAATGGTCCATAAAGACGTTTTGACAGGCACTTAAGGGGAGTCAGTTTTAGCAAGAATCTATGCCCGCACTGATATTGGAAGAACAAGGAGGCTTCTGACTTATTTTATGGAGGCAACATGTTCAAGAGAAAATTACAAAGGTTGTTCTTTTATCTCTACCCTTTAAGAATAGTGATAAAAGAGAGCTGTCATTGGACAGGACGTCGTAAACTAATTTCTATCGACTTTTTTGTCCCGAGGTTGAATAATTGAACCAAGAAAATAGGGCACTCGGTTGCCTGCATTAATCGAAACAGATGAGAAATAGGTTTGCTTGTTGATAAAGTCGAATCTATCCTAAGATGGCGTTCTCTGCAACGACTCAGTCTATTTGCATGAACTGATTGCCGGCAGAAGCAGTCAAATCACAAGTGATAGCTGCAAATATTGTCGTTGTGGCACTTCAATCCAAACATAATTATGATTAAGGATTACCACTATTCATGTTAAATATGTCTTGAATTTTATGTACTCGGTCCGGTTCATGACCCGACCAGACATATTTTTGTGCGACTCGAAAGTGAAAAGAAAATTGAGATTTAGTTCGCGACGCGAAGGGTTGGGAGCGAATCAATGCGCGGGGGGTTCGGGGGCTATGCCCCCGAGAAAAATTTTCGGGAACTCTATTTGTACTGTGGCTAGGTTTTCTTATTGTTGCGTTGAGAGAGTTTTGCTTTCAGAGAGTTTTGGTGAGCCGTGAGGTTTTGTCGTTGTTTTGACTTCTGAAATTTGTACTTTCTTTTGATTATAGTGGAACTTTGTCTTGCTTCGCCCGTGGACGTAGATCACTTTGTGATCGAACCACGTAAATTTCTGGTGTTCTGTCTTTCGTTTTTCCGCATACGTTTCCAACAATTCATAAGTTTGTCCTTGACGCAATTCAGAACGTCTTGCCTTCATTCTTTCTCCACTCACTGGCTTGTCCTTTTCAATTTCTGCTGTGCTTTTTTGTCGCATGTGTGTCCACTTTCCTTCAATATAAGTAGCTTCAGTGGTGATTCAACAGTACACTATGAACAAGATGCCGTGCGTATGAACGGAGCTGTAGAGCTCACTTCAATGGCCCAGAACTTGTCTCACCATCTCGGTGGTATCATTAACTTGGAACCCATGAATACGAGGAGTTCTTCCACAGGAAATCTATCAGTTAGGATGGATCAATGTATTAGCATAACAAGATGTATCCAACACTCACTCATTGAATTTGTCTCGGTCCATTTGTGAGGCATCAGCTATATATAATCGAGTCAAGCAGCCAAAAGAACTTGAAAAGAAAGACTCTTTATGTTTCCAGATAGTGAGGTATGACCCAAATGCATGTAGTTTAAGCCAATTCACTAGAAGATGTACTTTTTCGAGTCGTTCAGTAAGATTCTCTTGTTCGAGTCCAAGAAGATGGATCGTGTCAATTACTTAGCAAGAGAAAAATTGACCATGGAATAGTGATTCATCATTCATCGGTAGATTCTGTCAAAAAAGACACTACTAGTGATAAATACAGAAGTAAGCCAACGGTAGAAAAACTACTTTCTGAAGTAAGCACGTGTATCTAGAGGTTTTGTGTTATACATGGGGAGACATAAACTTCAGGATCGTGAAAGGCTCCATCTCTGTGCTAAGAGACACGTACAAGAACCACACAAGATTAACAGATGCAAATACAACATAACCTTATTCGTCTATGTACCTAATTCTGCAGAATTAACTCTCTACTACTTTGGCCGTTGCAATACTTATGATATACTCGATTTCTTTAGCAACTTCTTTCATAGAAGGACGGTTCTGCCAACGTTCCTCCAAGCATCCCACGGCAAGAAATCTGAGCGCCTTCATGGTCTCCACGATCGATGGTGCTCGCTTTTTCCTTCAGCATCGGATCCACGACATCCATTATCCGCTCCTCCTCCACCATCCTCTACACATAGATTGCCAGATTCACATCATTGGCCGCTCTGATTGAAGTCTATCGCCTTTTGAGATATCAAGAGCTCCTACAGCACTACTCCGAAGCTGTAGATGTCACTCTTATTAGTCAGCAGGTAGTTACGATAGTACTCCGGGTCAAAATATCCAAGCGTACCTTGAGCACACGTCGATATGTGGCTCACATCAGTGTGAGCCAACCGAGATAAACTGAAATTCGAGACTTTGGCAGTCAATTTCTCATCCAGCAATATGTTGCTGGACTTTGACATCTCGATGACATATCGGAGGAACTGCCGAGAAATGAAGGTAAGCAAGGCCCTTGGCTGTGTCATGTGCAATCTGGAGACGGTGAGTCCATGAAAGTTTACCCCATCCTTCACCCCACCCTGGAGATGATCGAATAGAGAGCCATTTTCAATGTACTCGTAAACCAAGAGCGCCTGCTCAAGCTCGACGCAGCAACCGATTAAACAAACAAGACTTTGGTGATTGGCCTGGCACAGGATTCGAATCTCATTGAGGACCTGATCAATTCCTTTGGTGTTCCCAAGTTTCGCACACTTGATGGCGATGACAGCGCCATCATCTAGGATGCTTCGATATACTTTGCCATAACCGCCAACGCCAAGAAGCCGGTCCTTGGAAAAGTTGTCTGTTGCTTTCTCTATTTCTTTTCTAGTGAATAATTTGGCTGCTTTGCCACCATTGGCATTGAGGATAACCTCACGCTCTCTGGCGAGGCGTTCTCGAGCCTCTTTAATGCACCAATGACGCTTGTATAGCAACAGAGCAACAATGGTTGCAAGAAGGGCCGTACCTATTCCGGATGTTAAACCTATACCAATTACAAAGTTGTCAGACAGTAGGGGACTACTGCATTCGATCTCCAAAGACACCGGGACAAGATACTTCAAGGTAGCTCAAACCGTAACAGTCATCTTCATACGTTCTAAGAGTTATAACATGAACGAGGAATTCAGCTAGATGCAAATACTAATGATCAGCAAATTAAACATTAAAGGTTTAAACATTTTGTTCCTGAACAATCTTGTTAAATTGGGCTGCTTGGTCTGATTGAGTTCGTGATTTCCTAGGCTGAATTCAATGGAATCAAAGCCATGCTTTCAAATGTTGATGTCAGCTTATGATCTATAAAGTAAAACCAAATTCCAAATAGAAAAATATGAAGATGTTATAGTTAGAATAGTAAGCAGGTACATGCAATAAAAGGAATCTTGTCCGTTCCACAACCATCTGGATCTTGACATGTCACATCTGCTCACCAGAAAAACAAGAAAATCCACTTCTTAGCCATTTTCCTAGAGTCATCCAAGAATCATAGACTATGCAATGAAGGGATTTATCGAGAACCGAAACAGAACGATCACGCAGAAATCAGAGAAAAATAGATGATGCACGAATTTACCCAAGTTCACCCTCAAATAGGGCTACATCTTGCAAAGCGATTTCACTATATTTTCGGTTTACAGCCACTCAACTCGTTACAATGATCAGAAAAACGAGCAAAATATATATATGTCTCAAACAGGCCCAAAACCTAAACCTATATGAAATCTCTTAATTTCGCACCATAGGGGCTAGCCCAAACCCGTTGAGGTTTCAGGGGCGCTGCTCCCGAGCCCCCGCCGGCTCACCGGCGAGCGATGATCGTAAAATTTTGCACGTGTCAATGAACGTGTTGAACAAGTAATATAATGATAAGAAGAGTATCGTCCCATAGAGATTGATGATAATAAACCAATTAAATATTAAAAATACTATTTGGTCAGTATCCCAAGAGTGATCAGCTCCAGGTGAGACTTACGAAACTGAAATGATAAATAAGACTCGTTTTATTGATTCTGAAAATTGGGTCGAAATTCGGAATGTTACACAATACCTCTTGATAACATCATGCCAAGTGATTTTTATGATATAAAAAAGCTAGTGTATTGATATATATAGTAGGGGTTGTATGTTTTTTTTTTGGTAAAGTAGTAGGGGTTGTATGTTATATTGGAGAGATGATGAAAATGCAGAATCTTGCAAATTCTGTAGCCAACTTAGGTACAAGATTAACAGGAGACCGGGTCGTAATCAAAAGCGTAGATCATGCAGGCAAATGTTTTATCTGTCCTTAATCCCTAGATTGCAAAGGCTTTATGCGTATAAACTAACTACTGAACACATGACTTGGCATGTAAATCATGAAATAGAAGAGAGTCTAATGTGCCATCCTTCAGATGCAGAGGCATGGAAACATTTTGATAGAACATACCTTGAGTTTGCGATGGAGCCTCGAAACATCAGGTTAGGTCTCTGTGTTAATAGATTTGCCCCATTTGGGAAATCAGGAAAAAGTCATTCATGTTGGCTTGTTATCTTAACGCTGTACAATCTTCCACCTGGTATGTGCATGAAGACATCTTATATGTTTTTGATATTGATCGCGACAGGCCCGTAAAATCCGAAAAAGTTTATAGATATTTATATGCAACCATTGATTGAAGAGGTACAACGGCTATAGGTTGAAGGTGTCCCTACGTATGACGTTTCTACCGATTAAACATTTGTAATGAAGGCTGCCCTTCTTTGGACGATAAATGACTTTCTAGCTTACAGAATGTTATTTGGATGGAGTACAGCTAAGATCTTAGGATGTCCGATATGTTTAGAGAGATCAAAGTCATTTAGATTAAAACATGGAAAGAAGCCCAGCTATTTTAACTATCACAGATAATTTTTACCATTGAATCATCCTTTTAGAAGGAATGAAAAAGAGTTTATCAAGAATAGGACTGAAAGAACACATCCACCATTGAAGTTGATCGGCAATCAAATTTGGGAGTGTGTGCAGGACTTTCCAACTATTATTGAGAATCCGCACGGCATGACTTTTGCGTACGGAAGTACACATAAGTGGACAAAACACAGTATATTTTGAGATCTACCATATTGGAAGGCTCATCTTATTCATCATAATCTTGACGCCATACACATAGAGAAGAATGTTTTCGATAATGTCGTAAATACTGTGATGGATGCTGTTGGAAAAATAAAAGACAACTTAAATGCAAGAAAAAATATGAGAGATATTTATGATCGACCAACACTAGATGTGGATGAAAGCAACAAGGGACCAAAACCAAAAGTAGTTTATACATGGATAAAGAGCAGAGGCGAGTTGTTTGTCAATGGTTGAAATCTGTGCGGTTTCTGATGGATATGCTTCGAATTTCGGGAGATGTGTTGATTTGAATGAATGCAAGTTAACAGGTTTGAAAAGTCATGATTGTCACATATTAATGGAAAGACTAATTCCAATAGCTTTCAAGGAAGTTCTACCGAACTTTGTATGAAGTACCATTATAGAGTTAAGCAATTTCCTACATGGTATTTGCTCGACAGTGTTAAAAGCATCGCACATGGAGAAACTAGATAGAGATATTCCAATTATTCTTTACAACTTAGAAAGGATATTTCCTCCATTGTTTTTTGATTCGATGGAGCATCTCTTAGTTCACTTTCCTTATGAGATCAAAGTTGCAGGTCCCGTCCAATTTCGATGGATGTATCTATTTGAGAGGTAATTTTTTTTTTAAAAATAAAGTTCCAATTACTTTGTTATATATTATGTTCCGATAAGCTTCTTTCTATTACAACTAGATTCTTATATCATTTGAAGAAAAAAGTGAAGAATAAGGCACGTGTTGAAGTTTCAATTTGTAATGCATATATTGTGAAAGAAGTGACAACATTTGCATCATACTATTTTGAGCCGTACATACAGTGCAAGAGGCGGAGAGCAGGCAGAAATGATGAGGGCCCCATTGATCCCAATTATAAAGCATTCTCTATTTTCAATTATCTGGGTCGATCAGGCGGCACATATCAGTTTCGTTACTTAACAAGCGAGAAATTTCATGCAGCCATACATATATTTTACTGAACTATCCAGAAGTCGAGCCATACTTCAAGTAAGTGTAAATTTGCAAATTTATGTATTGTGTGTCAAATATTTGCTAATATGTAAATGGTTTTTATTATTAGGATTTTCCAAACTTCAATGTATGGACTACAACCAAATGAGTTTGACCGTTTGTGTGATGAACAATTTACAGCATGGTTCAAGACATATGTAAGTTGCATATGGATCAAAACTAAGTTATTAAAATTTTATACATCATTTATTAAAATATATATTATTGACTTTGTATGTGTAACCTTAGGTTCATAGTAATCATGATGAACTTGGAGAGCAAGGATTGCTATATCATCTGTTATGGGATTCACAGTTAAGAGTTTGAAGTTGGCTAGCATATTTCATAAATGGATATAATTTTCACACTCAAGAATATGGAATGGGAAAAGCCACAATGAATAGTGGTGTGTCTATTCGGTCATCCAATGGGGGCAGTTCAGAAGATGATTTTTATGACTTGTTGGATGAAATCATAGAGATAGGGTATTCTAGACCATTAATGATGCAGGTTGTGTTATTTAAGCGCACGTGATTCGACCCCGTCAAAGGAATGAAGGTCCATATGAAGTTTAATTTGATTGAAATAAATCACAAGAAAAGGTATATGAAATATGAGCCATTTGTCTTGGCACAACAAGCAATTCAAGTATGTTATGTATCATATCCCAGTTTGAAACGTGACAAAACTTATTGGTGGGCTATATGTAAAATCAAAGCACGGAGAAAAATTGAGGAACATTGGAAGGATATAGCCTACTAATAATAGGAAGTGTGTAACACGGTTGAAATTGAGGAATATAATATTCTAACTTTACGAGATCCATGTGAAGTAATGATAGATGTGGATCCAATTGAAATTGCAAATTAAATGTACAAGAATGTTCAGAATCTGATTTTGAGACAGATGATGAAGATGAAGATGAAGATGAAGATCAAGATGAGGAAGAAGACAAAGATGAGGACAAAGACGAAGACGAAGACGAAGACGAAGACGAAGACGAAAATGAAGATTAAAATTTTTGTAACAAAATACTAATGATGTGTAATTATTATTGCGACAAGTGTTATTTTAGTTGTCATCATTATTATTATTATTCTTGTTATTATTGTTATTGTCGATTATTATTATTAATTTAATTGATCGTTAGAAAATTTGTCGCTAAATGAAGACAAATCAAATATTATTCGTGCGATGACATTTGCGATATTCTATTTTCTATTGCATTTGGATCGTTGCTAATTTCGTTGCTCATTTTTAGACAACAACTTATTCGTGGCTACTGTTCATCGAAGAATTAGCGACGGAAGTGAAATTCACGGCAATTTTTTGAAACCATTGCAATTTTCCGATAGCTTTGAAAATGTCCTTTATTTTTGCAATCCGAAATAAATGAGATGCAAAATTTTGGACCGAAAAAAAAAATACGTCCCAAATTGACCATGATCAAAAACTCCATCGCATAATTTCGACGGACAAATATTATTTGTTGTAAATTTGCGACGGAAAAAAACAGTTTGTCGCAAATTTGTGACGGACAAATACAATTTGCGATGGACAAAGCAAGTCCGTTGCAAATTTGCGACGGAGAAAATATCTGTCGCAAATTTTGGATGGAAAAAATTTCCTCCCAAATTTGCGATGGACAAATATTTTTCGTCGCAAATTTGCAATGGACGTTTATGTTCCGTCGCAAATTTGCGACATATGTTTTTGGTCCGTCGCAAATTTGTGACGGACGTTTGTGGTACGTCGGAAATTTGAGACCGACATTAAATATTCCCTCTTAAATTTGCAACGGACTTTTTTTTTCTGTCGCAAACTCGCAACGGATTTTGTTATCCCGTCGCAAATTTTTTTGTCGGTCTAAAATTTGCGATGGAACACAATCATTCGTTGCAAATTCTCCTCTTCTTCTTCCCATACCTTGCCCCACCTTGCAACTCGTCAGCTAGATCTGCTTGCTCGTAGCTGCCTAGCGTCCCCGCCCTGCCTTGCAGCTCGCCGGCTAGATCTTTTTGCTAGCAGCCGTCGTCGCCATCACCGTCGCAGCCCATCCTCCCCGCTCCGTTGTTGCCATCACCAACTCTCCCGCGTGTCTCCTCGCCTCGCTCCGCCTCGCAGCTCCCTTACCAGATCTGTTTGCTTGCAGCCGCCGTCGCCATCGTCGCCCAACCTCCTCGGCCCGACGTTGCCGTCACAGTCGCCAGCTCGCTCGTGTGCCTCCTCGCCCCGCTGCGTAGCCACCGAGCAGCGGACTGAACTCGTTGCTATTGCCGCCCTCGCCTGAGCACTTGCCGTCGGTGGCCAGCCGCTGCCAAACGCAGCTTGAGGCCGTCGCCATCGCTCGTTTGAAGGCGGCGCCCAACCGCCGCTCGACCATCGCCGGTCGCAGTCGCAGTCGCCGTCGTCGCCGCCCAGCTGTCAGCCAGCCGCCTCCCAGCTGCGGCTCGATACCGTCGCCGTCTAGCCGCCGCCTGACGCCATCGCCATCGCCGCCGCCACCCTATGCTGCCGAGCTCCACCGTTGTTCGCCTAGTCGGGGCCAACCACCTGGCCGACTAGCCACCATTTGGGCCCACGCCTGCACCGGGTCCGCCACTGGCCAACCGGCGAAAATATTGTCATTGTTTGGTTTTTATTATTCTTGAACCAAGTAAGCAACTCCCTAAACCCTACTCAGTATAATGAGTATTAATTGGACTTGTTTAGGGATTGTTTAGTGTCTGATTGGTTGGCTAAGTTAGGGGTCGATTTAAGAATTGCATGCGACTTTGATCGATGTTCAACTGGTTAATTTGTCTATTATGTCGCCGATTAAGCGTTCAATGACGATCGGGTGCTTGATTATGCGTTTCCTCAGAAAATGCATGAAAATTGAACAATTCTACAAAAATTCATAAAAAATTCAACAAAATTTAAAAAAGTCAGATTTGGAGAAAATATTAAATTTGGTGCTAACTTTTTTTTAAAAATTTAAAAAATCAAAATTTCAAAATATCACAAAATGGAAAAAAAAATTACTGTGGCCACCCACTTTGAGTGAAATTTAGATTTTTTTAGGTGGCAAAAAAAAAAGAATAATAATAAAAAATTCAAAATTTTCATAACTTTTTAAATTGATGGACAATACCTGTGGCCACCCATTATGAGAGAAATTTTAATTTTTTTAGGTGCACAAAAAAATTAAAAAAATTAAAAAATTTAAAATTTCAAAACTTTACAGAATTGCTTAGAATACATGTGGCCATCAACTTTTAGTGAAATTTAATTTTTTTAGGTAGCCAAAAAAAATTAAATATTTAAAAAATTTAAAACTTCACAGAATGGTTTATAATACTTGTGGCCACCCACTTTTAGTGAAATTTTAATTTTTTAACATGCCATAAAATATTTAAAAATACAAAAAATCAAAAATTTTCATAACTTTCCGGAATGGCTTAGAATCTGTGGCCACCTACTTTTAGTGAAATTAAAATTTTTTTAGTTCCTCGAAAAAGTTTTTAAAAAATATAATTTAAAAAATTAAAATATTTATAAATTTCAAAACTTTACAAAATATTTTAAAATATCTGTGGCCACCCATTTTTAGTAAAATTTAATTTTTTCGGTGCCCAAAAAATTTTAAGAATAATAAAATTATTTTTTTAAGGAAATTTTACAGAATGACGTAGAATACTTGTGACTACTCACTTGTAGTGAAATTTAAATTTTTGTAGGTGCACAAAAAAATTTTCGTGGGCAAAAAAATTCAACAAATGAAACATATTTCTCCTTCACAAGTCAATTTCTGGCAAGAATGCGAACAATTAATTTCTGGCAACATTTTGATTGACGGAGCAGAATGGTTACCATTCGCACCCTTAGTTGTCTAATGCCAATCGTATGGTTAATTAGGTTAATCGTGTGGTTGCTTTGCTTAAATGTGTGTGATTGGTTAACTATGGCCCGATCGTGTGGCCGAGAACGAAGATCATGTGGCTGAAATTGATGTTTCATGGTTGATCTTGTACTTGATGAATTATCGTGTGGATCAACAAGTGGATCGTGTGGTTAATTATGGCTATTGTCGGCTTAGCATGGCATATCATGCTCAGATATTGATCTTTGATATCAAAATGAATGCGATTCATAGTATATTTGTTCGTAGGAAATTACACGTCATAAACACTCGGCATTAGTTCATTTCGAGGAAACATTTTCTGCTTATACACCAAAATGGTAAGCTTCGTCATGTATGTCATTATGTGTTCGTAATACGTGTTAATATTTTTTTACATATTTGCTTAACCTTCCTACTTGTCAGTATAAACATGGAGGCCACATGCATAAAAGACCAGCCTCTTTCTCATCCTCATCCCTGTCGCTTTCCTCTTCCCCTGTCCTTTCATCTAACCCTCAACCACAATATGCTCCATCACAATATGGACATGTTGGCCCTTCCTCCAACGCTCAAGAACATGTTAGGGGACTTGGGCACATGCAAACTGAATCTCCTCCAGTTCTATCTTCTTTAGCTCCCTCTCCTTCCGTTCCACCTTATTATTCAACGGAACAATCGAATAATGACGGAAACACAAGTGAAGAAGATAACCGATTCATGATATGCCCATTTGAAGATTCATAAGTACTTCATTTTTATTTTAGTATATATAATATTTATGGCTTTACATATGGATGTCAATTGAATTGTTGATGTTGCACAATATCCGTATGATTGCAGATTCACAGATGCTCCGTTTGTTGTGAGGGAAATAAATAAAATAGTCAAAAACTATTGGATGGAGCAATATATTAATTACAGAAGTATTCCACGAGAAGTGAAAGATTTATGGTGGAATGAGTTCAAGGTAAGTTTTACATATTCTATTTTCTCACCAACTAAGTTCGGTATAGTATATTGATGGTCAAGAGTGATGTAAAGAGACAAGAACAACTCTGTAGTTTTCGGTATCTAAGGGACTAGATATTTTCCCTGAGATGAACATGACAAAATCTGTCGTCGAATTGTCTGGTGCATGGTAACGGATATGTGACCATCATAATAACTTTCAATTTTATTTTTATTGATTGCAGTGGAAGTTTAAGTAGGATGAAGAGGAAGAGAATGAAGTGAGAAGAATTTTCCAGAAGAAAGTTGGTGATTTTATATGAAATGTAATGAATAGAGCGAAGATCAAGCAAGTGAAGCCGGCTATTACAGCTGACAAATGGACAGAAATTAACAGAATTTGGAAAACTGAAAAGAGTCGGCAAATCAGTGAGCAAAATAAAAGAATCGATTTTCTAGTTCTAGTGAAGGGTCTGTCACATATGCTGGAGGCTCTATCAACATTGGGGAGCATCACAAACGATTGATAAGTCTGTTAAATAAGTTATAAGTTAATTTAATTCAATTACTCATGTTTACATTTTGTAGGTACAGGAATTGGGGATGGAACCGACATTTGCAACAACATTTGAACGCACATTTCAAAAAAAAGATAAGACATGGACTGGCGATCGAGCAAAAGCTATTAAGGTATATAAGGTTATACTTTAGGTTTTATAGAAACTAGAATGAAAACCGTGAATGCTTTCAATATTTATGGTAGATACATATAAAGTTATTTTATTTTTCATCTATATTGTTAATGTAGGTAAAATATAATGAATTTTTAATGAGCAATGCTAGTGGTAGTGATAGTTGTGCTGCGTCTAAGCTATCAGTTGACAATAAAGCATTATAGGTGGAGGCAATAGGTGGGATGAAAAAAGGAAAAATATTTGGGATGGGATCCTTGTCAAGGATGTACATGCCGAATCATTCTGGAACTTTATCATCCAATGTGACTGGTCGAAGGAGGTCACGACATGACGAGCAATTGACCCAAGAAGTGAACCATTTGAAAAATATACTTGTACAGAAGGATGAACAAATAAATGACTTGCAGCAACAAATGGAAATCGTTATGCGACACCTCAACCTTAATGGCTATGAGGTTCCTCCTGTACCTCCCACCAATCCAATAGGTGATGGGCACAATGATGAGCGACATAATGATGCTGAGATTGATGATGATGATTTTCTCGCTCCTTTCTAGTTAAAATGCCCAAAATCAGGGGTAAGCCTGCTTCACAATCTTTTATGACATAAGTTGACTCATATTCATATGTAAGAACATTGATGTTCGTCCTGAAATGTTTTTTTGTTAACCTTCTTACTTGTTTTTTTATACCTAGTTCCACATCCATGCATAAATACTTCTTTTATATTATAGACTGATTGAATATTTTTATTTATGTATCCACATTTCATCAGGTGTCGATAAAAGTGACTGCTTTTGGTGTCCTGCTGAGTACCAAAGCTGCCCAATCTTGCGTCTGATTTGTCGATTTTTCATTTTTTAAGCAGAATCTATGGTTGTCCTGCCTCCTATGAATGTTTTGAATGTATTATAAGATTGGATATCAAATAGCATCATGTCAAATTTTGCAACTTTGCACATATCATTATTTTTTGCGGACTAGTATCTTTCCTTCAGTTATTTTTTTCAATTATATGTCATTGTGTTTGGTTTGTTTGTTTTCTGTTTCTGAAGCGGAATCTATGGTTGTCTCGTGTCCTTTGTTTGTTTTGAATGTATTACATGATGTTCATTAATGCATACCTATTGATATGGACAAGATTTGATGGCCGAAATGGTGTAAAATTTGTGATGAATATTTAGAGACGAATTTTGCGACCATTACAGTTCGTGGCTAATTTGTGACGAATCAAGTTTGTGGCTAATTTGCGATGAATACAATTTGCGACGAATTTAGCAATGAATTTTGCGACGAATTTGGTGACAAATTTGGTGATGAGTAACGTTCGTGACTAATTTGCGACGAATTATTTAGCGACGAATTTTGCGTCGAAAGTTGCCACGAAATTTGCGACGAATTTTGCAACTACATTTGAGATGAAATTTGCGACGAATTTTGCGACGGATAGTATTCATGGCTAATTTGCGACGAATTTTGCGACAAATTATTTGAGGCGAATTTCTTTCCGTCGCAATTTTGCGACGAACATTGAAATTTTCCATCACAAAATTTTGCGATGACCTAGTAGCGACGGAATTTTTTCCGTTGCTAAATTCGTCGCAAATTCTATTTGCGACGGATTTTGCCAAATTTTTCGTCGCAAAATTCGTCGCTAATCCGTTATTTTTTTGTAGTGCTGATTCTGTTGGCAATGCAGGAGGAATGTTGAGTTCTCTTCGAAGCTTTAGATTTTGGAGACATAGCAACTTGGAAAACGATTTGAGAGGAAAAGTTTTGATCTTTTTTTAGAGAGGAAGGGACAGTGTAGTCGGGTCTGAAGTGCTTAAATCCCTAAAGAGATGAACAATCGCGTCCAAAGAAAAAAATAGGTAGTTTTTTGAAATATGAAAGATAAAAACTGAATTTTGGCAGTTTTATTTTAAAGAGCCAAAATTATAGGAAATTTGAAATTGACAGTTTTTGAAAGTAATCAATCAATCAATTAATTCAATCGATATTTGTTTAAGAAACATATCTGATTTCCTTCCAAAAATAATACTTAGCCACCAAAAATTTGAATGTCAATTTTTGGTAAGTTTGATCTTTCATTTGAGACTTAGGATCTGGTAGTACTTCTAGACTTTGTATAGTCTGCTTGTCAGAATCTGATCCTGTTTCTATCTAATAACTTCAAGCAAAAGGATAAGTAATATGTAATTTATTTCTAATAAACTCAAATGAATTTTTATCAAACGGTTTTGTAAAAATATTAGCTAATTGATTCTTTGAATCAATAAATTGAATATTCACATCACCATTCTGAACATAATTTCTTATGAAGTGATGCTTGATTTCAATATGCTTTGCTCGAGAATGAAGAATTGGATTCTTGGTCAGATTTATAGTGCTGGCGTTGTGTGCACGAAGAAGACCAAATTAGGGCTCGTTTAGTCATCGTTTAGGCGAAAGAAGTTCCCATCATCGTCGTTGTGCTCTATGGCCGTTGCTATGCTCCATCGTCGTCGTCGTTGTGCTCCGTCTCTATCATCGTCATCGTTGGCTGCTGCTCGCGTGTTATCTCTTACCCTCAGTTATTCAGGTTTGTCATATTCTCTCCATGGCTCCATTGGATGGCAAAATTAGGGCTCTGAGGGGACAATTAGGGCTTCAAGGGCACAATTATGGCTCCAAGAGCAAAACTAAGGCTTAGGGGAGAGATAAACTAGGCATGACAGTAATAGAGAAGGAATTGCGAAATAGTGATTGTGGGGACCTCAAGTTCTAATTGTGAAGGAAAAAGTAAGGCACGGTGCCAGCTGTGTTGCTTCATTTGTACTAAACGATAGCGACTGAGGTTATTTTATTTCGACAATGGCAATTTGTTTAGTCATTTAGTTGTGGTTGTGGGCTCCTCCATGTGAACTTGTTGGCTTTTGTGTGTTGTGGTCCCAAAAGGTAATTATTTTGTTTTCTTTTGGGATCCTCCAGAGTGTAATACACACGTTTCTTTCTTGTATTTTACTCACATGAGGCCAAATAAGCGGCAAATTCCACATGTACATAATCGTCAGGCTTGTAGTGTCATAACAAAGAATTAGTCAACAATTCAGGAGGTTTGCAGGCGACAGAAGGATTGAATTCCTTATGGACAGGGTTTCTCCAGAATGGCTATGCACTCCAGGGATATCTGAAATCTGATTGAACTTCAGAAGTGTGTCAATTTGTCCCTATGAAAGTAACAAAAAACCTTGTCAAAAGCTGGCTATGTTTTGAGGGTTTAATTTGAATAACATCAATGATCAGGGCATACTCAAAACTGCAAATCTAAATGTTATTTATCAGGTTCTAGCACAAGCATATGAATTATGAACTTAGATGTACTCCTACATATCGTACGAGATTCGGCTGACCTATGAACATGTTTGATCTAGTGCATTGTAACTATGAGCTATCTGTTTCTTCATTGGGTAAATTTCATTGTGTCATTGTGCATTGAAACAGCTTGCAAGGGTCTTGACTCAGTCTAACGAGACAATTAGAGCAACTTGTTGGCTTTTGTGCGTTGTGATCCCAAAAGCTTATTATTTTGTTTTCTTTCGATGCAGCATGGGCCTAGGGGACAATGTTGTCGCCATCATTATTTGCTGTGGTGGGAAATTTGTCATTGGCACCGAGGAATGGGAATATGGTGGTGCAAATGAAGGTACTATTTTTTTAGATGTAAGGAGGCCATCATATATTGAATTCATGAGGGATATAGTGCATTATTTACGATGCAAAGTAGATAAATTGCATTATTGTGTTCCTGGGAAGGGCTTGAAGGATGAATTGAGATTTTTGAATGATGATAATGGTGTTAAGGACATTATTTACCATTATCTTCATGGCGAAGAAGCTAAAGTCTACGTTGAGTATTACAGTGACTGTGAAGACGATGAAGATGTTGAGAGCACTGAAATAGGATAAGTAGGAGTATGTACTTAGGCTGGGGACGAAAGGCAACAGCTGAGGCCAGAGACGCTGGCAAGTCATATAGAGAGAGTTGAGCAAATGGGAAGATGTCCCCAAGTTTCTAGTGAAAACATACCTGATAAAGAATTGATCGAATTAAATTGGGAATTTGCCTAATCTAGTGAATCGAATGATGAAGTTTTGGGAAATGTAAATTTCCTAAGTGATGATGATGACGATGAAGAACTTGTAGAATTAAGGCAAAAACAGAAAGACTTTCTGAGTGCTTCATTGAGAGAATCGCATGAACCACAACCAGTGAATAGCCACCAAGAAGCTCCAGCTGATGGTAATTAGACTAAATATGAATAGAGTGGCGGTAAAGATGAGAGTGTTAGCTCCGAGAACGAGCTTGAAGATGACGAAGTACTTGTCCGTAGAAGGAAAAGTAAGTATCCTTCCTATGATCCGACTGATGCATGTTTTGTTTTATCTATAGGAATGAAATTTGACAATGCGAAACTATTTAAAGAAGCTATTGTCAAGAACTCCATTGCTGAAAAAAGGAGTGTCGAATTTATGGAAAATACGAAAGAATTTATGAGAGCTAAGTGTTCGCAACCAAATTGTTCATGGAAGATCTATAGTGCACTAAATAGGAAAAGTGGGTTATTCTAGATTAGGTCATTGCAAGAGGAACATACTTGTTCCATTATTTTTGACAATAAAAAGGTAACAAGTGTATGGTTGTCGAAGCACTTCTTCAATACTATTAAAGCGATGCCCGAGATTAAGAGTCCTCAGTTAAAGCAGTTGGTGAAGGAGCAAGTAGGGGTTAATGTATCGAGAAATCAGTGTAAGAGAGCCAAGTAGAAGGTGATGAGTACACTTATGGGTCGGTACAAAATATGGCCAGGTTTGGGATTATGTTTACGAATGTATGCTTCAAAACCCATCCAGTAGAGTATATGTAGAGGTTATTGAGAGGCCATTACCTTATTATAGGACTACGGTCGATAGGTTTTATGTTTGCTTTGATGCATGCAAATGGGGATTTTTGGTTGGTTGTAGAAAAATTATAGGATTGGATTGATGTTTTTTGAAGGATTTATGTAAGGGAGAGTAGTTAGCTGCTATTAAGAGAGATGCCAATAACCAAATGTTTTCAATAGCTTAGGCTGTTGTCAAAGTAGAGACCAAGGACACTTGGTCTTGGTTTCTAAAAACTATAATGGCTGACCTTGAGATAACCACTGGAAAAGGTTGGGCATTCATGAACGACCAACAAAAGGTAATGCCATTTAAAACTATTGGCTTTTTAATATTAATCGCATATTTTTTCTTACAAGTATTTTTTGGTTTGAATTATTGTAAGGACTTGTTCCTGCATTAGCTGAGTTAATGCCATATGCTGAACATAGAATGTGTGCAATGCATATATATGCAAACTGGGCAAAGAATTATAAAAGGGATAAGTTGCAGAAGTAATTTTGGCATATAGCAAAGAGCACAAACATGGCTGATTTTAGAATAGCCAAGCAAGAGTTGTTTCAGTTGTCAAATGAAGGTTTTGAAGCATTGTTCGAAACGGAACCTAAACATTGGTGTAGGGCCTTCTTCAGCAAAGAGTTCAAGTGCGATATCATTGACAACAACCTCAGCGAAGCTTTCAATGGCAGAGTACTAGAGGTTAGGTGCAAACCCATCATTAACATGCTTGGAGACATACGAGTTATGGTCATGACTCGGCTCCAGAGATAGAGATAAAGCTACAAAGTGGACTAGACAATGTGGTCTCAGGATTGCAAAGAGATTGGATGAGAACATAGCCACTAGTAGGTTCGGTCATCCAATTTGGAATAGAGATGATGGATATGAGATCATAAACAATGCTGATAACTATGTCATCCATCTAAAGAGGCGAAAGTGTTCAATTAACTGGAATTCCTTGTGCACATGCCATTTGTGCCATCCAGTTGAAGCAACTAAACCTAGAGGATTACGTAAATGATTTGTACAAGAAAAGCACATATGTTGCTTCGTATCAACTCATGAGGCAACCTATCAGAAGTAGCAAATTCTGGGAGCCAACAAACCATGAAGCGCCTAAACCTTTGCCACTAAAGAAGAAAATTGGAAGGCCAAAAAAGAAACGAAGAATACAGGAGGGAGAGATTTCAACTCAGAGGATAAGCAGGATTGGTGTATAGATGATGTGCTCCTATTGCCAAAAGGAAAGGCACAACAAAAAGGATTGTGCACTGAAGAAACAACATCAACAACAATAACAACCATATGTAGGGGATGACACAGGGCTAGCCCAAGGGCTAATTGAAGGGCATGCTGTAGAGTCAGATGTAGGGGTCGATGCAGGGCCAGCTGGAGGGCTAGCTGAGGGGGCTAATGCAGGGCCAGCTAAAGGGCGAGCTAAAGGGTCAATGCAAGCACCAACTGAAGGGCTAGCCTAAGGGCCAACCACTAAGTCGACTGTTGAACAGACGATGAGAAAATATCCTGTAAATTGTATAATTGGTGTTTGTGTTATTTTTTGGGCTAAAGTTTAACATTGATATGTCTTTATTAGGTGAAAAGAAGACCACCTGCAAAAGTTGCTGAGAGTGAGGCGCCATTGCGAACAAGAGGGGCTCTCGGGAAAAGGCTAAGACAATATGGTTATGGCCTTTTTACAGACGAGCGCACCGGAATGACTATTTTGAATGTAAGTTTTGTAGGACTCCTGCATTTAATTTATTTATGGTATTTCCTTTTTATTGACAGTATCGTTATGTTGTTGTAGCATGAGAGAAGTTCGGAAGTACTTTTCTCTTAAGATGGCCGAACTCAAGAGTCAATGGCTGCATCGAAAAGAGGAACCCCAAGTGGTAGGAAGAAAGACAAGAGGGACAGCGCCAAAGACCATTGCCCCAAAAAAGAAGATATCAGGTGCAACTCCAAAACCACCATCAACAAGGAACTCAACACCAGTTGTATCTCAACCAAGTGATCCTAAAATTAACATTGACCCTACTCAGAGCTCTCATCAAATGACACGGCCTATAAAGAAAATGACAGCTACTAAGAAGAAGGTACATGGGACAGAAAGCCAGTTGAAGAATCTACACAGCTAATTAGAAAGAGTGCAAGGATCATGAATCAAGTCAAACGTCTATTTATATGAAAAGGAACTGGGGAGATTGTTCATATTAACTAATGGAAGGGTGCTAAATATGGTAGTTTTTATTTTTTGTTGGGATTTTGTGCATATTGACTCGTGGAATTGACATTGTACGACGTTGAGTCAGTTTAATGTTTTTGTTTAGTGGGAAGCCATTCCTTAGATGTGGATGTTGTAGTTGGTTATTCATATTGATCAAATGTAAAAACTAAGTTTAATGTTAATGCATCGATATTTATTTTGTTTATACTTTTGAAATTTCTATATTTTGTTATTGGTTATGCTAGTTGTGCTGTTAGTATGCTAGTTCTGTTGGATGTTCTAGTTGTGCTAGTTGTGCTAGGTGTGCTTGGCTGGTGCAATGATGGTGCTTTGGTGATGGTGCTGGTGTAGTGGTGGTGGTGTAGTGATGGTCGTGGTGCAGTGGTGGTGGTAGTGGTGTAGTGATGGTGTTGGCGGTGTAGTGGTGGTGGTAATGGTGCAGTGATGGTGTTGGTGGTGCAGTGGTGGTGGTGTTGTTTTTGCAAATTTAGGTGGTGGTGTTGCAGTGGTTGTGGTGGTGTAGCAGTAGTGGTGTTGCTTGGTTGGTAGTGGTAATGGTGCTGTGGTTGTGGTGGTGTTACTTGACTCATATAGGTGGTAGTGCTGCTGTGGTTGTGGTGGTGTAGCGGTGGTGGTGCTATGGCTATGTTGGTGTACTGGTGATGCTAGTGGTGCACTAGTGATGGTGGTGGCACATTGATGGTGCAGTGGTGATAGTGGTGGTGTATTGGTGGTGCAGTGGTGATAGTGGTACTTGGTGGCTAGTGCAGGGCTTGCACTAGTAGTTATATATGCTGGTGCAAGGTGCAAGTTGTTGGTGCACTAGTCCACCAGCTATGTGTTAGTGCAGCTCAAAGGCATCTTATGCTTACACCAGCTATGTATGGGTGCAAGCACAAGATGCACTCTGTACCAACACATAGCTGGTGCAAGCAAGCACACCAACTATGTGATTGTTGCTGGTGCAATATCAGTGAAACGAACATATCAACAACTGGCATTTAAGTGCTCACTTTTGAACAATAATTAGCACTTAAGTGATCAGTTTTCACCACAATTGACACTTAAATGATCACTTTTGATCACGATTGGCACTTAAGTAATCAGTTTCAGAAAAACTTGGCACTTAAAACGATCGCTATCTACAATGTATGACACTGAAATAAGGACTTCTGAACTTTGTACCACTCCTTCATTTGACAAGCATCTGCAGCAACAATTGCAGCAAACCAGCATCCTATTACCAGCAAATACTATAGCAAACAATTACCAGCAATACCAACAAACCATTGCAGCAATCCAAACATCTCAAGTAAAATCAAGCAAATAAGAATTGAGAATACACAACTAAGCAAGAGAACTTGTCAATGGTCACAACCAATGAATTTCAACCTTCCATTTCCACCATAGATTGTAGCAAACTTTTGTTCCATACAAAAATAGGCTAATATAATTATACTTACAAATTAGCCAATACAAGTACATATTCCACTCATCTTCAACTATGGTAGACTGAGAAACTTCTTCTCATCACTCACTTTACATTTTCCCATAAAATAGGATATACAATAGAATAACAACACAATCAATGCTCGATAACACTTCCTTTCAATTTTCATTCTTGAAACTTCCTTTTTCAAATGATTGGCCACAGATGCTAATGCCTTCATTTCAGCTTGTATTGAGTCAACATCCTCCAATTCATCCACTAATGTAGGTGGGTGTTGATGGCGTCCTTCAAGTAGGTCCAAGATCACCTTTATCCCTCGACCGGAGAATTTTGCATCAACCCATTTGAAATATTTGTACTTCGAGCCTTCTCTATACCTGGCGCAACCATTAAATCTTCTTTCGGGATTCAACCGAGTCCAAGATGTTCTTATTGGACTCGGTAACCTGCAAAAACAGTAATATTTGGCCTCTTGTTCGCTTCATTGAAACGAATTTGAGTCGTTGCTGAAGTTGCTGCTTTCCATTTGCAAGATTGAGCTTGTAACTATGGAGGCGAGTCAAAATAGAGTTTCAATTGGGGAGAAGATAGCTAGTTAGGGTTGCAAATTGAGGGATTCTCTCAATTTGGGGATTTAGGGTTCTTATTTGGGGGAAAGAGCACTAAATTGCATCGTTTTAGAGATGGGATGCTGACTGGACTCTTTGGCAAGCCACGTCGACTTAAGAAACTAATAAAAAAAGGCTATGTTGGATTTCCGGCCAAACTGATCGGAGTTGGCACTGAAATGAGCCTTTTTCAAAATATTTGGCACTAAAGTGATCCAAATGAAACTTTTGGCATTAAAGTGAGCGCCGTACACAAGTTTTGGCACTTTTGCTATTTTTCTCCCCATTTGCTTCTAATCAGAACAAGACTTCAATGGTTCATCGACTGTGTCAAGGATGCTATCTGATAGGTAAAGCCGCCGAACCCACTTAACTAGTGGAAAATCGTATTCCACATCTTGATAAGCCCTCCCACAAGCAATCTCCATTATCACAACTACGATGCTGAACATGTCAGGCTCTTTAGTAGCCTTCCTGTTGTTCACATATTCTGTGGTAGCCACTCCGAAATCGCCCAGCTTTGTCCTGAAATTTGCGTCCAATAGCACCTGAGCTGATATTATGTCTATGTGAAGTACATGTTGCTGTAAGTTTCATAAAAGTAATTAAGCGCCGACGCCAAGCCTAGAGCTATGCTGTACCGCACATCCCACGTAAGACTTTTTCAAGCCAAACAAAGATGATTTTCAAGTCTGCCGTTAGGCATGTACCCCTCCTGTACAAGCAAAAACTCACGTTTCTTTTGACACCATCCAATAAGCTGCACCAGGTTTCGATGTATCATGCGGCTGATTAATTTTCACTTTGTCAATGAACACCTTCTCGGAATGTCTGGATTTCACGAAGATATTCTTGACAGTTACTTGAAGATCTATGCGGCACAGCTTTCCTTGGAAAGCTCCTTATCTCTCTATCAACGTCAATTGCAGTGCCTGTTTTTGCTCGAGAATTATACATTTTCCTCTGCTCCATGAGCAAACCCGGTCACAACCATTGATGGCAAGAGACATGCTGTAAGATCTGTCGCAAAGTATGGGCAACCTGCAAATCTTACAGTTCGATTGAGAGAAGGTTGCATTACTCGATTGCCAACATACAACATCCGAATTTGAAGTAAATTCCCACAAATTGATGCTGTATGTTTGCCGATGGATGTCATAAGAAGCTGAAAACCCAATTACGACCGATTCAGGGAAGTACTTCATGAGATCAATGAGGCAGGAAAGCGAAAAGTTGGTTTTATAGTCGAGCAAAGCTGTGCTGTCATTAACGGGTGCCGCGGGGTGACTTAACTGGTGGCACGTGTGTGGTGGCTAGCACGTGTTATCCCCAGGGTTTACTCCTCGGCTGTCGGCCGTGTGAGGGTTCCCTGGGTTATCAAAAAAAAAAAAAGCTGTGCTGTCATCAAACGACCAAAACATGATGAGGCTCTTGGTAGTGGAATTGTAGGTCACCAGGACATTAATTGCTTTCCATTATATAACTCAAGATCCCAACTGCCATATACCATCAAGGAAAGCGAGTTGTTGATGCCAATGTTCAGGTACAAAGGCTCGACTTCTGTAGCTCCAAGCACATCAAATTTGACAGACAATTTGGTTCTTTGTGCCATCATCCACCATAGTCTCGTCGAACAGTCCTATGTAGGTATGACCGGAGTTGGGTGGGATTGCGAAGCCAACTGGAGTGAGGAAAAATGCCAAGCCATCGCCAATTTTCATGGGACTAAATCTTTCGATGGTGAAAGAGAATCAGGTCAAGAAATCCACTTCCCTTCCTATATATACACTGTTTTGGAATACTGGAAGCGATCTACACTGCTAGTCATGTGACTGTCAGTAACAGTGAGATTGACGGTGCTCTCTATTGGATCCTGGCATGCCCTCCAAAGAGTTTGTCCTCTACTTCTCCATCGAAGCCAGCTCTATTGAAGTGGAGTTCTAACAGCAAGGCAGTAGCAAAGAATGGTGAAAAAAAAAACCAATGGAAACCAGAACCCGAAGATCCCGTACTGTACATGGTTTTACTTGGCTTGTAAGTGCTGTCTGGACAAAGTCTGCAGCTTGAACTGAACTGTTTCATCGGCAAATTACAAACTGCTTAGAATTTTGAAAAGACCATTACCATTGTCATAGCCAGTAAGTGCATATAATTGATGAAGAGCATCATTTGGGATTCAGCTCCTATATGAATTTGGTCCAGTTGTGATATCTCATTGAGACAATTCTTCGAGGTACCCTGACCTTCACGGCCAATTCCGAACTGGACAATAAACGGACTCTTTAGCTAGTTTCATTTGTCAAGATCTTGAGGGGACGACTGACCTCGAATTTTTTTAATACGAGTCCAAGCATTTAATGTGCTATTTTTTGAGAAGATATTTTATCATGCAGACATAAGGACGAACAACATGATCTGTAACTTAAGAAGCTGTATGGCCCCGATATCACATTTTGACTGGTCTCCTTCATAACTTTGCGTCTTGAAGTCCACACTCTCATTGTCTCTAGGCTTTATGAAGGAAGGCCAGTAGTCGAGGAACCTTCACGGTGACTGGAGATCGGTCGAATGTGACTGAGATTGATTGACGGTGATGAGGCACCGACTGGCAGCGGCAAGCTATGAAGGAGATGTAAATGGGGATCAACGATGGCGGTGCTTATTTAACTCTATGATTTCAACCAATATCTTTCTATCTTGAAATCTTAAGGTATATAGCGGTCATCAATTAACCTCCAATTTCAGATTCCTCATGTAATGAAAAGAAAACATCATATCACTCAATTCGGGGCCTGATACTCTAGAAGGCCCCAAACTTTAGGTTTGGTGCCAATTCTGTCACGATTTTTTTTTTTTGACTTAGAAAGAACCTTACAATTTAGGTCTAGTCTCAAATTTATTCGGAACTTTTTTTTATCTAAAAAATATCCCAAACTTTAGGTCCAGTCCCAAATTTACCCCATACTCTTTTTTATCTAAGAGAAAAAATCATCAATTTTTACTATGGTCTCAAATTTGCCCACATTAACCCTTGTCCAAAAATCGTCATTAGCCGTCCCTAACTTTCGTATCTTAGAAAGGTTTCATTTTGAAAGATAATTTTCCAAAAAAAGGTAACAACACTTCAAACATATAGCTTATAGGTGCTTTTCAGATTGTGCCTTGTGAGGACTTTCCGAGAACCTGTTATTGCATTGACAACAACAGTTAGGTCCATCAATAAATGGGAAAAGTATTGAAAAAGTCCTAAACCTTTTGCATTTATGTCAATTTAGTTCTAAACCTTTTTTTTTGTGCCAATTGAGTCCTAAACCTTTTATTTTTGTGCCAATTAAGCCATTCCGGCCAATTTTAGTTGACTTTTGCTGACATGGATGTCGGCTAGCCACCGGCACTGATGTGGATAACTTTTAATAATATTTTAATATTTTTTGAATTTTTATTTATTTATTTTCCTTTTTCTTTTTTTTTGGTCCTCTCCCTCTTCCTCCAGCCAGTCACTAGACCGGCGACCAACCAAAGGCCAACCTCGCTAGCCACTGTTGAGACTCGCCCTCGCTAGCAAAGGTGAAGGTGAAGGTGAGCCTCACCCAGCTGGTGAGGTCGTGCCTCGCCCAGCCACCGGCGAGGCTCGCCATGTCTAGGCGAAACCTCACCAACGGCTGGGCGAGGCACGACCTCGCCAGATTGGGTGAGGTCAAGCCTCGCCTAGCCATGGCGAAGCTAGCCTTTGCCATTGTTGGCGAGGGTGAGCCTCGCCAGCGACCGGTGAGGTCTCTGGCTGGTCGTTGGTCTAGTGACCAGCTAGAGGAAAGGGGAGGGTAGGAAAAAAAAAAGGAAAGAAAAAAAGAAAAAATAAATACAAATTTTAAAAAATATATTAAAATATTATTAAAAGTTATTCACGTCAGCGCTTGTGGTCGGCCCGCGTCCACGTCAGTAAATTCCAGCCAAAATTAGCCAGAATGATTGAATTGACATAAAGATAAGGTTTAAGACTCAATTGGCACAAAAAAAGTTGATAACTCAATTGGTATCAATATAAAAGATTTATAACTTTTCTGACACTTTTCTCTCAATAAGCTCAATGGATATGGCTATGATAACCTCATCCTTCGTGTTGAATGGGCGACACCTAGAGCAAACTAAAACGAAACATGCGAGGTGTTATCAAACCCTGCGGCAGCCCTTAGTTGTCCCACAAGCACTGCCGTTGGGTCTGGACTTTTTTCTTCTTTGGGTGCATTGAAGAATTTATGATATGTTAAAGTTTAATGTTTCCATTCTCTTCTCTCTTGAGGAATGTCGTGACCTAAAAAATCGATTTTCCGATCTTAGGCTAATGGATTACTAGATCAATTAAATTGACTAACCTAACTCAAGTTCTCCCAAACTCTACTAAATCACAACTTAGGTCCAATTGTGAGCATGCAAATATTTTCAATGGGAGTCGCCACTAATCATTTAAGGTAGGTTGATTAGAAACCTAAATAAAATAGCGGGAGTACTATTTTATTTTTGCGAACTAGAAATTATAGATTCGGGGACTTGGTTACGCTAGATTCCCTAACGCCCTTTTGGTACCAATTTCAAGAAAAATACTCAATTTGACAATTTTGATAAATCCTAACTTAGAGTTCAAAGGTGCAGAAATTTTTTATTTTCACTTATTTTAATGAAAGCTAACCTATAGGTAATGACGTGCAAAAAATTGACATGCGATTAATGCAACTTAACATGCAAACTATATGTCATGCGACGACGTGACCTATTTCTAATGACGGGCATATTATTTTTTTTGTATTTTTTAAATAAAACTCGGAATTAAAAATGCCAATTATCTAAACATGCAATTTTAAACTAAAGAAATTAACCTATTCTAGAGTAATATTTTTAGTATTTTTTTTATCGAAATTCGAAATTAAAATCAAGTAAAAAAAATATAACAGCTAAATCTTTCAAATTAAGTTTCGATCTGAAGCCTGACAAATCGATCCTAAAATTCGAAATACCCGCTATGGAAATAACTCTATCTAAAGCCTGATAGATAGATTTATTTCCACGTGTGCGGTTGCGGATTAGAAAATTTTCCTAATCGATCACATCTTGAAAAAATTTAGATATCTCTAATATCTTGGATATATTCAAATGATTTTGAAAATTCTAAATTCTATCAAAATTTGAAAAGTAATAGATATCCAAGATTTCAAAAAAAGGAAATAAAATCCTAATTGGAATAATGCTTATTATCCAAATATGCTAAATTAGATATCAATAAGCACAAATTAGGCAACAAAATATTCAAACCAAATCAGGATAAGATATTTACCTAATCCAAAGATTTGTTTCCAAATTTAAATCACCCGCGGATCGGAACGAGCGGCGGTGGGATGACGGCGGTGATGATGCTTGCGGTGGTGCACGGCACTATAGGGACGCTTCGTTCAACGACGGTCGCGGTGGTATGGCCACTCAATGGTTGGCTCGCAACTGGCGATCTCGGCCGTGAGGGATGGTGTTTCGACGACAGGGTTGGTATTTGGTGGATCCTCGATAACGGGTAGTTTGTGGCCGAGGTGCAGCTCTTTGGTACGGCCGTGAACTCACTAATGAACCCTGCAAAATCAAAGATGGCTGAGCCAAACGCAGAAGTTCAATCTCGGCTAGGCTAGTGGCAAGGACAACGTCCAAGTGGGGGTTGTGAAACAGCTCGTGGACAGTAGCTTCTCGTCAGAACAAGATAGGAGCAACGTCACCCGGACCAGAACAGCAAGCAGGTCGTGGCGATCGTCACAGGACAGGGAGCTTCAATATCGTGACTCCTCGGTTCGGCACAATCAACAGGGACGTCACGGGCTGGAGGGTGCAGCAGCTTCTCCTCCTCGTCGTTGGAGGTGGACGCAGCAGTAGCAATTCCTTCACAAACTCTTCTTTCTTTGGCTTTTCTTTTTATCTTTCTCTTGCTTTCTTTTCTTTGAGTGTTGTCAGAGAGTCCCCGAAAAACTAGCCTCTCTGTTGCTTTTTTGCTGTGTGCATAAGTTGTGCCCCCTGCTTCTGAACGAAGGCCTCCCCCCGTGGACGTAAAGGCCTCTCTCTTTTCTTTTTCTTTTTGCTTCCCTCTGAGTGCCGAACGTGGAGACCTTTTTGTTCTCCACTTTGACTTTCGCCAGTTGAGCCTCCCCCGGAGAGAATCGAAAACAATCTCTCTCTAAAAATCTGATTTCTCCTCTTATCAAAAGCCCCTCTGTGGCCGTCTTTAATAATCTCTGGCCTCGCACGATTTTTCTTCCCCAAAGTGACAAGGAATATCCTTCGTGTATATTTTCCTCCTGCACAAAAGATTCCAAGAAAAACCCAATAGGCTGATATCTTTCCTCTTTGATATATCGTGACACCCGAGATTTTTTAATTTCCAAAAGATATATTGCTGATTACTTTCCATGGATTAAAGATATGTGTAAATATGATATTACTCCCTCATATCTTCAGAGAATATGGCCAAATATAATAAATCCCCCTTCCTTCTTGATTTAGCCGAAAATATGCAGGAGATTTTTTTATCACATAGGCCAAACGTATCAATTTCGGTTATTGGCTTGATTCAATTAAGCTCAAAACCATTCGCTCGAATCCATCCGTCGTCGGTCCGATAAATGTGCAAATTATATGGGCCTAATTAACTATTAATGGAATGCTCCTAATATCTATATGCAATTTAACTAAATATTTTTTTTTAGGGATCAAGATCGATCCCTAATTTTTATGCAATGAACACTAAATGATGCGCCAAAATTTAGGTGTCAACAAGGAACTTGTTGTAAATATTGTTAGGGGAGTGAGAATTGAATTTTGTATCGCAATATTAAATTAACCCTGTCGCTCAGGTAATGATCAATTTCAATCTCATTCGAAGTTAAGAACATTTCCCCGTTTTTATAGGAACTTCCTTACCATTGCTACCTGGACAAAAAGAAGTGATAGTCTTGTCTCACGAGCGCGGCATCTAGCTTTAGACAAGAAGTGATAGTCTTGTCTGAGCTCCAGCTTTGCTATTTGAGGCGGCAGAGGTTATAGGATGGTATACCTGGCGTATCTTATCTTGCTTCATTTATAGATCCCAAGCTTAGCCGTTGACTGTGTATGGTGGGAATGGACCTGAGCTCGCTCGTCAATTTAATGTATCCGCCCTGCCGCTTAAGTGTGACCTTCCACTCCTTCAGCTCTAAAATTTTGTACAGCCATTATCCATGTCGCCATGTTTTAGTGCTTTTTCCTCATCACGAGGGTGTGGATGTCGTAATGTTGGGGCACTAAATCGTTTGATGGTGATAGAGAATCAGGTTGAGAAATCCACTTCCTTTCGCACGGAAGAATCAATCTATACCGTACCGCGCGTCAGTTTACGTGGTTTGTAAGTGCTGTCTGGGACAAAGTTTGCAGGCTTAACTTCATTGTTTCGTTGGCAAATTACAACTCGCGTAGGATTTTCGAAAGACCACGACCATTGTCATTGCCAATAAGTGCATGTAAATGATGCCGCATCATTTGAGGCGCAGTTCCTATCTTAGTGAATTATATAGTAGTTGGCCTCTTTGGGATTTCTCATTCAGACATTTCCTTCCACGACCTTCACGGTCTATTCCAAACTGGAAAAGAATTCTTTCGCCGGTTTCATTTTGTCAAGATCTCGAGAGGATGACTGACCTCGAATTTCTTTGTACGAGTCCTAGCATTTTAAAGTGCTAATTGAGAAGATATTTTGTCATGAAGACATAAGGACCAATAACATGATCTGTAACTTGAGATCTATCACATTTTGGCTGGTCGCCTTCATAACTTGGCATAGGGAAATCTCATTTCTGATCGACATATTCGAAACATATTTGAAACGAATTCGATCAATACGGAAAATGTGCCCAATAACCATCAACTTGTATCACCGATCGTACATGCATATCACATAGCGGACATACCCGGAATTGTTACATATTAAATGCCACTTTGCACTTGAGAGTACTCTTCGATCATCTTTCGTACCCACTTCCGTTCCAAAGGGAAACTAGAGAAGACGTTACTTTCAAACGAGTGTGTTTTTATGCATATGAAAAATCACATTAGTTTTTGCAAGGGATGTATACTATTTATAGTAATAGTCAAATAACCACCTTGTGGGCCCTTATGGCTCATGGGCCAGGTTTGGCCCATCCTGGGTGGTCCACCTATTATGTCTTTCATCTCCCACTCGCCCATGATAGGCTAAATACAACTCTCTTATTTGCAAAGTTTATATTGGCAAATAATCTGTACGACCAGCATACCACAAGAGCTTGTTGCTATATATTTGTTAGGAATATATAACAGCTCATATTAGGTATTATTCAGAGTAGAATTAGTATGCAGTTCCACATATTAATCAGTCACATTTGTATTTCTTTTGATCTCTTTAAGTATCTCGTATATTGTATTCACATTTATAATTTACTCAAAATCATAATTAGTCGACCTATGAATACAAAATATAGAATGTGATATTATAAAACAAATTGATCTTTCTTTTTCCTTAAACCTTTCTATTTCAGTCTAATTCGCTTTTCTACAAATGCCCCAACCGAATTATCATGATCATCGGCAACATCCTTAAATAGCAAACACCGAATAGAAGTTTTGAAAATAAGTAAGAGTCATGAGGGCACTTTATTGAGGAACTATTTTCCTCTAGAGTCTCACATGGCTTAAAAATTGAGATCATAACTTTTGCTAACTCTTATTGATCGTCCCATGCATATGTAATATGAAATACATATTACGGTATTCTCTCCTTTCCCATAGAGCGTATGTCTTTACTCTCAATATTATACAGATGATAGTTCAGACATACTCAATGTCTAACTTGAGTTCACAAATCTACTCTATTCATAAGCATATATTAGAACTCACATCTGGTATTAAAGACAGGTAAAGTGAAATATGTTAGTCATTTCACTTTCAGACATAATAATCTATATGTCATCATCTTAATAATCTATTAAGGTAATGTCCATGCTTCAAGCTTGAGCTCTCAATTATCACTTAAATAACAAGCTTAAAACTGTTTCATCTTTATTCATCACGCAGTGAATAGAGGCGATTACCCATGTGAGTGGGCTAATCTCTTATCTATCTAACATACCTTTTTAATATAATGCACTCGACATCGACATTCATAAACATCATACAAACTCATAGGCATTGATAATAATAAACTTCATTAATAGTGAACATCAGGAAAAATTACAATATACAGTACATCACACTCTACATAGTCCTAGAGATCTCACATGACCATGAAAAACTTCTCTAGGAATCAGCCTTGTCATAGGATATGCTATCATCCCTTGTGTAGATATGTACTGCACATTCACTTCTTTTCGTGCAACCATGTCCTTGACATAATTATATTTGACATCTATATATTTGGTCTTTCCATGGTACTTGGGATCCTTAGTGTACGCTATTACTGCTTGGCTATCATAATAGACCAATACTAGCATTGCAGCATTTTTAGTAACACCTAAGTGATCCAAAAATCTTCCAAGCCAAATAGCTTCTTGTGCCGCTACTAATAGAGCCATGAACTCGGCTTCCATTATGGATAAAGCCACACACTGTTGCTTCTTACTTCTCCATGATATGGCGCCATTATTTAGTAAGAACACATATCCAAAGTTAGATTTCCTTTCCATTAAATCTCCTCCTTAGTCAGTATCAGTATAGCTTTCAAGGTGTAGATCACTTCTTTGATAAGTCAGCGCATAGTCTTCATTTCCCTTTAGATATCTCAGGATTCTTTTGACGGCGATTCAATGTGCATAACCTGGATTGGATTGGTATCTACTTACCATACTAATTGTAACAGCCTAAATTTCGATGTAATTCCGGGATCAATAAAATGGATATTAATTCGCATTTCATTTTAGTAAGTCTCACCTAGAGCTGATCACTCTCGGAATACTAATCAATAGGGTATGGCTAACTAGGAAATGGTACGTGGACCAGGGACCCGATCGTGAATTGGACACCGATCACGAGAATTTATGAGGGAATATGTTAGACCGATATAGGCCGATTTAAGGTAAAGTGACGGATATGGTTTGGCCAAGGCCAACGATGTACAATTGAATCGTAGGTGATTCTGCACGATCGAAAGTGCACGTGGCCAACCAGTCCTGAACTTAAACTGAACTATTGTGACCTCTGGGACTAGTGATAATTTCTCATTCTCTCAATGATCGGGACCATCATGACTCAGATAATTCTAGGTCGATACGCGTAAACCCTAAACAGCTGCCCGTTAGTAAGAGACCTTAAAATTTGAAATCTAGCGAGTTTTGGTCACAAAATTGGGCCCGGATTTCTATGTTGATTTTCGATAGCTTAAGAGACAAATTTTAGGAATCTGACGTCATATTATGTTGGCCACGCATATTTTGAGTAAGTATGGTCGAAAATTGGAATTTCGGTCCGAGGATGAAAAATTACGATTTTGCCCCTCGGGACATTGACTTGAATTTTGAGGCCGTATGAGGTTATTTTTCGAAATCGATGTCATTTTGGGGTGGCCACGCACATTCAGAGTTGTTTCGGTCAAAAATTGAAATTTTGGCTCGGAAGTGAAAAATAATATTATTTTATTCCTAGGATTTTGCAGTCGATTTTTGAGGGCTTAAGAGGCTATTTTCGCGATTCCGACGCCATATTATGTTGGCCACACTCATTTGGGGTTGATATAGCCAAAAATTGAAATTTCGACCCGGGACCGGAAAAATGACCGTTTTGCCCTTGGGCCAAATTTAATTTCGAAAATTTTGGAAATTAAGTAAATTATTTTAAATAGTGGATCAGCTCAATTATTGGCTCAATTACCCTTTTTTCCCCTCGATTATTAGATTGGGTTGAATTTAGGCCGTTGGATCAAGGGCAAAATGGGAAATCGCGTAGGTTCGCGACACGTGTCACCCCACCAGCCTACATATTTAACCAGATGGACCCCCTCTCTCTCCTCATCTTCATTTTCGACCAGCCCCTTCCACAGATCAGCCCCTTCCCCAAGTTTCCTCCTCCTCCGCCGATCTCTCTCTCCCTCGGCCATTCTCGCCGGAGCCACGTCGGCCGCCGTCCGCCGGTGCCATCGCTGCCGTACCTCGCCACCATCTCACCAGCATCTCCAGCCATCCCATCTCTCTCTCCCCCTTCCTCATTCTCTCTCTCTCGGCCAAAGGACTGCCGAGAAGCCACCGTCGTTTGGAGGTTGCCGCCACCGCGCTGGAGCTGGTTCAGCCGAGCTGCTACCACAGGGACGTTCCAGCCGCCTGTACGTCGTCGTACGTAGCCATCCATACGGCTGTCCGTACACGTTCGTACGGTTCTGTACCGTCACCTTCCGTACGTCGCTGCTAGTCGGAAATGCTGCCGCCGGTTCCACCGTTCACCGGTGATCGGCCGCCGTTTCTCGTCGTCGTGGTCTAGATTTAAGTGATTATAATTTCCTAAACCCGGATTAGGACTGATAGTACGTTTTCTGGATTGATTTAGATATTATCGGTGTATAATTAGGACAGGATTGAGGACTAATTGGTGGTGATAAAATTTGAGGATTTTAGTGGGATTATTATACATAATTATTGGGCTCGAATTGATGGAATAGTGGCTGTCAGTAGTTTGAGGAATACACCGGATTATATCGGATAGCAAGAATTATTAGCTGAATGATTGGGTTTATCCGGGGTGATTGGCTGTTGATTGATGGGTAATTAATTGTGTTCAATTATGAAATACTATGTTGTGTGCTCGTATGACCGGATCATGCGGAGTATGATTGGCCAATTGACGGCTTGATTTAATTATGAGATTGTATATTGAGAATTGGGCCGCACGGTATTAAATTAGCCAAGTGAGCACATTGTTGTGATTTGGGCACTGTGTGGTGATAGTGATTTGACTGAATGTCTGAATTATGTGCTGCTCATGTTACATTGTGATGCATTTCATGGTCACGCATTGTATGCCGAGAATGCGGCTTGAAATGAGAATTGTGCGAGAATGCGTGCCTGACATGAGCATGTGATCACCTAATTGCCCTGATGCGTGTTACGCAGGGTTCAGATAATAACTGGCTGTGTGTATGTGTGATCACATTTCGCCCTGATGCGTATTACGCGGGGTGTGCCGTTCTAATGTGTTTTACGTGGGACGATGCTCGGTACGTCCGGAAGGCAACCAACCTGATGCATTTTACGCGAGCTCTGGTTCGTACGGAGATTGATGTTGCGCCTAATGCGTTTTGATGCGGGCTAGAGACATTGGGCCGAAAATGCATTTTATGCGGGCCACGGAGTGTTGTGATTAAGAAAGAGACCTGATATGTTTTACGCGGGTCGCATTAATTGATAAATAAGCATTGAGCCAGTGTGTTGTGGGAGCCAGAATGAGAACACGGCATGACAATGACAATTGCATGCATAAGAATGCATGGGTCAGTATGCAAGAATGTGAGACTCGGTGAATGGCGTGCGAAATGAACACTATTGAGCTTGAGCATGAGCATGGCCTACGTGTGACTATGTGTGTCACGTATGTGCCGTGATTATTATTTATTGAATTGTCTAACCTGCAGGGTCACTAATGTACGCAATGATTGTTGTGATTGGCTTTTGAGTATTTTTATTGTCTGTCAGGAGAATATATGTTAGCCTAGCCTAGATTTATGGGGTTTTACTCACTGAGATTTTTCTCACGGTGGTATTAAACCAATATTTCAGACCCTTGACCTTGACCATGCCCAAGGTACATACACTTTTTGGGATCCCGATGCAGATTCAGCAGTCGATGAATGTAACATCCTGAATTTTGACTCGTTACCGGGACCAATGAAGTGTACATTAATTCTCGTTTGATATTAGTAAGTCTCGCCCGGACTTGATCAATCATGGGATACTAACCAAATGGGAAAGGCTAAATAGGAATAAGTACATGAACCGCGGACCTGATCGCGATTGAGCGCCAAGTTCGAGAAACGCCAAGGAAATATTTTGAACCAATATAGCCCGATCTTCGATATAAAAATTTCAAGGGTAATTACGACTATTTTGCAAGACGGATGTCATTTTAGAGTGGCCACACACGTTTGGGACAAGAACGGTTGAAAATGGAAATTTCGACAGAAATTGGGGAAAATTACAATTTTGGCCCTGGGGACCTCGATGTCCGTTTCCGAGGCCAAACGAAATTATTTTTTGGAACCGATGCCATTTTAGGGTGGCCAAGCATGTCTGGAATGCGTACGGTCAAAAATTGGAATTTTGACCTTGGAACGAAAAATTACCGTTTTACCTCTCGAAACTTTTGGACTGACTTTCGAGGGCTTAAAGGATGATTTTTAAGGATCCGACACCGTATTATGTTTACCATGAATATATAGGACCGGTATGGACAAAAATTGGAATTTCGGTTCGGGATCGGAAAATTACGAAAATGCCCCTAGGTCATTTTTCATTAATTCCGAATTTGGTTAATTTTTGGGGGTTAACCAAGGTTAGTTTGGCTTAATTCAGGTCTGGTCAACCATGGTTAAGGACAAATGACCATTGAGCCCTTGCATTATTGGATTAGATCAAATCCTAGCCATTGGATCAAGGGCAAAATTGTCCAATGGCCCAAGATTTTGACACATGGATTCCACTAATCCATATTTGACTCATTTTGACCTGAATTTCCTCTCTCTCTTCCTCATTTTCATTGATCTGCCGAGACCTCCCCCTCCCTTCCTCTTCTTCCTCATCGTTTCATCCTATCCGTGGACACAATTCTGCCGTCTGGTACTGTTCATGCCGGAACAATCACCCACCGGAGCTGCTGGCCACCACACGCCACCACCTATCATCATCTCAGCTCTCCTCAGCCTGGTTCCAGCCCCAAACAGAAGAGAAACAGCCACTATTCGCCATTCCCGACACCGCCGTGACCGCCGGCTTGCCCCTGGAACGCCGTCGTCGATCCTTACCGCG
Organism: Syzygium syzygioides; assembly: GCA_031216285.1. Classification (NCBI taxonomy): domain Eukaryota; kingdom Viridiplantae; phylum Streptophyta; class Magnoliopsida; order Myrtales; family Myrtaceae; genus Syzygium; species Syzygium syzygioides. Next base: position 121,832 of record JASUUD010000020.1, on the reverse strand, counting down.
AGTCGGTGATCGATCGCCTGTTCTCGTCGCCTCAAATCAAATTTAGGCGAGTATAAATCCCTAAACCCCTAATTAGTTTAATTGTGCATTTTTAGGGGCTAATTAGGCCTAATTGGGGTTTAATTAGGCTTAATTATGTGTGGGGTGTTTTGTATAGGTCATTAGGACCTAATGAGATAGTTTAATGGTAGATTAAGGCCCAAAATAGCCCCTGTTCTGGTACTGTTCACTGAGTACCGAAATTGTGTATTTTTGCCTAAGTTTTGTACTAATTAAGTTTAAGTGCTAATGACTTTGAATTGGATATTTTAGGGGCTAATTAGGCTTAATTGAAGCTTAATTATGTGTATTTAGTGGTTGGATAGTTAGGGTAAGTGATTAGGTCCTAATGAGATGGTTTAAAGGTGGTTTAGTGCCTAAATGTTAATCTGACCTGGTACTGTTTATTGAGTACCGAATTTGTGCAATTTGTCTAAGTGTGACACTAATTAGGTTCAATTGTTAGTGACCTTGAATTGGTCATTATAGAGATTAATTAAGCTTATTTGAGGCTTAATTATGTATATTTGATGGTTGGGTGATTAGGGTATGTAATTAAGGCTTAATGGAATTGTTTAAGTGTGATATAGTGCATATTGGACATTCGGTTCTGGTACTGTTCACCAGAACCGAATTGCACTTTTTGGACTTAATTTGAGATTTAATTGGTCATTGACTATCGGCTTGAGTTCGGGTATTCTTGGGGGTTGGTTGGGACTTAAATAAACCCTATTAGATGACCCCCCTTATTGTGAGATCAACTATCGGAATTGATTTGTCCAAGTCGGGCCCGAGGCGCATGAAATTGAGTTGTAATGAATGCGCGGAATAAATGTTAAAATGGTTGGATTACATGGGGAATAATTTGATTGTGCAGAGAGTGTGTTAGATACATTGATTTAGGGAATAATTGTATTCGGCATGTCGCCTTGGGTATTGACATAAATTCCCGAACATATGTTTTGCCTATCAAGTTGTGAATGGTTGAAATTGAGTGTAACGATATACATGTATGAGCTTGGTTCAAATATTGGCCTACGGGTCGTATAATCTCTTGTGACCTTCGGGTCAGGGCCTACGGGTCGATTTATCAAACTGTTGGCCTTCGGGTTGGGCCTACGGGTCGATTTATCAACTGTGGCCTTCGGGTCGGGCCTACGGGTCGTTATATTCAATTGTGGGCCTTCGAGTCGTTATAATTGCACGTGAATTGCGTTAATGCTAAATGCCTAACCTGCAGGAATATGAGATGACATATTGGGCTGTGAGCCCGGGTGAAATTTATGTTGATTTACTAGTTCATTGTTTGATGTGTTTTATTTACCCTTCTAGAGGTGCACATTAGCCTAGTTTAGGATTAGTGGTTTGTACTCGCTGAGATTTCTCACGGTTGTGGTAAAATCGACATTTTCAGACCCCCGTCCATAGAATGCCGAGGACAGCTCCTCTTTTTGGAATACCGCATCAGATCGAGTGGTTGACTAGCGTACACTCCTGCGGGGATGGAGCGGCATATGTAAGATACTATTCAGTTTTGTTTGTTAATGTGGGAGAGGACCACTACCACACCCAAGAGTATGTAGCTTGGTGTTATAGGGGAGTGGATGGCGTGATCGGACCCCTGATCAGAACTTTTGACATCCCGATGGATGTAAACGGTGTTGTGATTCCTCAGATGGTAAGTGATGAAGTATCGGACCCTCCATCTTCCCTCAGTGTGAGCTTCTAGGACGAGACCGTGGATGGATCGGCAGCTATGGATGAGGAAGAGGAAGAGCAGCAAGTGATAGCTGTAGACATAGGTCAGGCGGACGACGAAGAATTTGACCCTGAGGAAATGGATGTGGATGGCGAGGCAGCTGGAGAAGTTGCTGAGTTAGGATCAGACGTAGAGATAGTAGCTGAGGAAGATGGCGAGTTAGGTCTTTACCTGGATCCGGAATTAGAGCTCGATTCGGAGGATGAGAGGATAGCGGCAGAGGCCATGGATTCAGAGGAGTCTGAGGTTCAGGAGGATTCTTTCGAGGAATCTTCAGAGTCATCTGATCCAGACTGAGAGCCTTAGATTAAGTCTCAGTGTTAGGAGTAGAGGCCAACCCCTTTTTGACTGTAACCTCTAGTGGTTAGTCCGATCTTCTTAGGCCACCAGCCCCTTTTTGTTTTAGTGGCCCTTTTGTTGTATCTTGTTTATAATGGATATTGTATATAAGTGTGATAGTGAATGTATATGTTGTTTTTAATCGTTTGAAATTTGTTGGCTTGTACTACTCATGGTTGCTTTTAAATTGTCTGGGTGTATATATATTATATATATGTCGTTTCTGCATATGGTGTGTTCTCTCTGATTTGGGTTTTCGGGTCGGAGACGTAACCTGGGAGCATCGCATCTTATTTCGACCTACGCGGATGTTCATGCTTCGTGGGGTACGGGGTGTGACATCCCCGTTCGAATTGGTATCAGAGCAAGGATAGCTCGGTCCAATCTGGTCGTACCCTGGAGTGATAAGGAGTAGTGACCATAGGTAGCTATAGGGTGACCTAATGTGCCAAGTGTACCTCCAGACTGCTTGTGTTTGAGTGTTTTGGTGATTAATTTAAACAGTGTATGCAGGTGCGGCAGGACCCAAAGTAAGTGCGCAAGTCCTTAGGTGAAATTCTGTGCCGTTGTGCTACCCACATGCTGAGTGTTTGATTACTTTTGTGTTGATACCTGCCTAGGACTTAGATCGGTTAGTTGGTTTAGGTCTCTAATTCCTGGACGGAATTATAACAGGTAGTTGAGCACTCAGACTTGAAGAATGAGCAGGAGAAGAGGAAAGGAACCCCAGGGTCAGTCGAGTTCAGGAGGCCAAGAGGCCCGAGACCGCAGAGTAGAGGACGTTATTCAGACCCTAAACAGGAGAAGGGACAAGGAACCCCAAGTACAGTCCAGTACTGGTGGCCAAGAGGCCAGAGATCCTAGAATGGATCAGATTATAGAAACCCTGAGAGAAATAGGGAATCTCATGGGCAGGCAGGCTCAAGAGAGAGCAGCGGTCATTACTGAGACTGCTGAAGTTGCAGCAGCTGCCGCCATCAACGGGAATCAGGCGCAGCAAGCCCAAGCCCAGCAAGCTTAGGCTTAACCAGTGATAGCAGCTAGACCGATGCACCAGTTGGTGGAGCAGTTTCTCAAGCTGAAACCGCCCAAGTTCACGAGCAGAGGTGACCCTGAAACCGCCCCACGTTGGGTGAAGGAATTGGAGAAAGCGTTTGACTTGTTGGGATGTACTGAGGTTGAAAAGATTTCGTTGGCAACTTATCAGCTGCAAGACAATGCCAACGACTGGTGAAAGGCAGTCAGGGACAGAGTATTCCCAGAGAATATGGAATAGACCTGGGCAATATTTATGGAGAATTTTTATGGACAGTATTTTTTTGAGAGTGCCCAAGAGAAGAAAATGGCGGAGTTTATGAGACTTTGTCAGGGGTCAATGACGGTAGTTCATACGAAGCAGAGTTTGTAAGACTGTTGAGATTCGCCCCAAGGATGGTAGAGAATCCACTGGACAAAGCTCGAAGATTCCGGGATGGGCTGAAACCAGATCTTCGCACTCAGATGCTCCTGCTGAATATCAGGGATTATAGAGAACTGTATGAACGAGCCCAAACTATAGAGAGAGATCAGATGGAAAGGGCAGCAACATCGGGTTCACGATTTAATCAGAATCGAGACAATCGTCGCTTCAGAAAGAAGCCGATAACTAGCAATAGACGGTTTGTTCCACCTCCGAGGAAGAATATAGGGAAACCCAGCCAGACGCCGAATAGATTTGGGGCTTGTTTTCGCTGCGGAAGCTTGGAGCACCAGATAAAGAATTGTCCCCAGCAACGCCCTTTGGGACCCCCAAGACAACATCAGCAGCCCAGAGTGGGAAATCAAGCCGGGAATCCCCCACCGGCTATTCAGGGCAGACCACCTGCACAAGGACGAGTATATGCAATGGCGCGCAAAGAGGCCGAGGACGTGCCAGGCGTGGTCATAGGTATCATTTCTCTCTGTGATCATGCTACCTATGCGTTATTTGATCCCGGGATAACCCATTCGTTTATTTCAGAACAGTTTGTTAGGTTGGTTGGTCTGGAGCCTGTATTACTTGAAAGCGTGTTATGTGTGACGACCCCACTGCATGATAGGGTGTTAGTATCATTGGGGTGTTTGGACTGTAAAATTGTGATTGGGAATGTAGAGGAAAGGATTGATTTGGCTGTGTTAGCCATGTATGATTTCGATGTGATCATCGGTATGGATTGGCTGACGAAACAGAAAGCCATTATGGATTGCGGCAATAGGACGATCCAATTCAATCCGATTGGACATTCTAGGTTTGAATTTTAGGGAAACCGAGGAGGAGCCTCGATCCCTTGGATTTCCTCAGTAGAGGCAACTGAGATGCTTCAAGAAGGTTGTGAGGGATATTTGGTTAATGTTAAGGATCCGACATTGGTGGAACCTAAGTTGGAAGAAATCCCGGTAGTGTGCAATTTCTCCGAGGTTTTCCCTCAGGAATTGCCGGGCTTACCGCCAGAACGGGAAGTGGAATTCATAATAGAATTGGCCCCAAGTACTGAGCCGATTTCTAAGGCCCCATATCGAATGTCCCTATTGGAATTGAAGGAACTGAAAGTCCAGATGCAGGAATTGTTAGATAAAGGGTTTATTCATCCCAATGCATCCCCATGGGGAGCGCCAGTCCTATTTGTGAGGAAAAAGGACGGGACGTTGAGATTATGTATAGATTATCAGCAGTTGAATCAAGTGACTATAAAGAATAAGTATCCACTGCTAAGGATCAACGACTTATTCAATCAATTACAAGGAGCGTCAGTGTTCTTCAAGATTGACCTACGGACTGGGTATCATCAGTTGAGAATTCGAAAGGAAGATATACCCAAGACTGCATTTAGGACAAGGTATGGGCATTATGAGTTTACAGTCATACCATTCGGTTTGACAAATGCCCCTGCAGCTTTCATGGATCTGATGAACAAAGTTTTTAAGGAATTTCTGGACCAGTTCGTCATTGTGTTCATCGACGATATTCTGGTATATTCGAAGACCCCGGAAGAACACGAAGTGCATTTAACTGAAGTACTACGGACGTTAAGGGAGCATGCACTTCATGCGAAGTTTAGTAAATGCGAATTCTGGCTTAGCAAAGTAGCATTTCTTGGACATATTGTATTAAGAGAAGGAGTATCTGTAGATTCGACTAAGATCGAGGCAGTACTTAAGTGGCCCAGACCGACATCAATGACAGAAATCAGGAGTTTCTTGGGATTAGCTGATTATTATCGACGATTTGTGGAAGGATTCTCGTCGATAACTATGCCACTAACACGATTGCTGAAGAAAGAAACTAAGTTTGAATGGGATGACAAGTGCGAACGAAGCTTTCAGGAACTAAAGCACAGACTGACGACAGCTCCAGTCTTAACTATTCCGTCTAGACCTGGTGGATTCGAAGTCTACAGTGACGCTTCTCTAAAAGGGCTCAGTTGTGTGTTAATGCAACATGGGAAAGTAGTTGCGTATGCATCACGTCAGTTAAGGCCACACGAGATGAACTATCCGACGCATGACCTAGAGTTGGCTGCTATTGTTTTTGCACTCAAAATCTGGAGATACTATTTATGTGGGGAAACGTTCCAGATTTATACAGATCACCAGAGTCTCAAATACCTATTTTCACAGAAAGAGTTGAATATGAGACAGCGTAGATGGATGGAACTATTAAAAGATTATGATTGCGACATCATGTACCATCCTGGAAAGGCGAACCGAGTAGTGGATGCGCTAAGTCGCAAATCGAGTATGACGCACTTGATGATCAAGGAGTGGACATTGCTGGAGAGACTCCGAGACTCAGAATTTAAATTTGAATTGAGCTGTGTGTCAAATCTGCTGGCTACTTTGAGAATCGAGCCGGAGATTCAGACCAAGATTAAGGCGTTGCAGTCCACGGATCAGGAAATTCAGAAAATTGTGGATATGGATACTGCTACCAGGAAGCCAGATTTTCAAGTGTCTGACGATGGAATTCTGAAATTTAGAGGACGATGGTGTGTACCCGATGATACTGAGCTTAAGGAAGAAATATTAAGGGAAGCTCATCGCAGCAATTACAGTATCCACCCTGGCAGCACGAAAATGTACCAGAATCTTTGACAACATTATTGGTGGAATAGAATGAAGACGGATGTGGTCAAGTATGTGGCTAAGTGTTTGACTTGTCAGTAAGTAAAGGCGCAACACTGCAAACCTGGAGGACTGCTACGACCGTTGGAAATTTCCGAGTGGAAATGGGAACATATCACCATGGACTTCGTAACCGGATTACCGAGAAGTCAAAGAGGGCATTATTCCATTTGGGTGATTGTAGATCGACTTACGAAGTCAGCCCATTTTCTAGCTGTACGAAAGGATTTTGAGCTAGAAAGGTATGCAGAATTATACGTGAGACAGATCGTCAGACTGCATGGAGTACTAGTGACGATCATATCAGATCGTGACTCGAGGTTTACGGCGAATTTCTGGAAAAGTCTGCAGACGGCCTTGGGAACGAAGGTACAATTCAGTACAGCTTATCATCCGCAGACTGATGGTCAATCAGAAAGGACGATTCAGACCCTCGAAGATATGTTAAGGGCTTGTGTATTGGATTTTCAAGGAAAATGGGAAGAATAGCTGCATTTGGTGGAGTTTGCGCATAATAACAGTTATCAGCAGAGTATCCAGATGGCCCCATTTGAAGCCTTACATGGCAGAGCATGCAGAACTCCAGTATGCTGGGACGAAGTAGGCGAACAAAGTATCACTGGCCCAGATCTGATACAGCAGATAGTGGAAGCTGTCGAGATTATTCGGGAAAGATGAAAGACAGCCCAAAGTCGCCAAAAGAGCATGCCGATCGGAGATGACGATCTTTGGAATTCCAAGTTGGGGATCATGTTTTCCTCAAGGTGTCGCCTATGAAAAGGTTATCACAATTCGGCAAGAAAGGAAAGTTAAGTCCGAGGTTTGTTAGACCGTTCGAGATTTTGGAAACGATTGGCGATATGGCCTATAGGCTTGCTGTGCCACCTAACTTGTCCCAGGTACACAACGTTTTCCACGTGTTGATGTTAAGAAAATATGAGCCAGATTCGACCCGCGTTCTGAGATATGAGGAGATAGACGTGGACGACAGGGTATCGTACATGGAGAGACCAATCAGAATTGAAGATCAGAAAGATCGAGTATTACGGAATAAGATAATCCCGATGGTCAAGGTAGTCTGAGAGCACCACGGGATAGAAGGCACTACTTGGGAAAGCGAGGAGGCCATACGACGTCAACACCCCTAGTTGTTTGAGGAACAAGTTTAGAGTACAAATTTCGAGGACGAAATTTTTGTAAGGGGGGAAGAGTTGTAACATCCTGAATTTTGACCCGTTACCGGGACCAATAAAGTGTACATTAATTCTTGTTTGATATTAGTTGTCTCACATGGACTTGATCAATCACGGAATACTAACCAAATGGGAAAGGCTAAATAGGAACAGGTACGTGGACCGCAGACCCGATCGCGATTGAGCGCCGAGTTCGAGAAACGCCGAGGAAATATTTTAAACCAATATAGCCCGATCTTTGATATCAAAATTTCAAGGGTAATAACGACTATTTTACAAGACGGATGTCATTTTAGAGTGGCCACACACGTTTGGGACAAGAACGATTGAAAATATTTTGGCCATTCAAGGGTAATAACGACTTTTTGGAATACCGCATCAGATCGAGTGGTCGACTAGCGTACACTCCTGCGGGGATGGAGCGGCGTATGTAAGATACCATTCAGTTTTGTTTGTTAATGTGGGAGAGGACTACTACCACACCCAAGAGTATGTAGCTTGGTGTTATAGGGGAGTGGATGGCGTGACCGGACCCCCGATCAGAACTTTTGAGGTCCCGGTGGATGTAAATGGTGTTATGATTCCCCAGATGGTAAGTGATGAAGTATCGGACCCTCAATCTTCCCTCAATGTGAGCTTCCAGGACGAGACCGTGGATGGATCGGCAGCTATGGATGAGGAAGAGGAAGAGCAGCAAGTGATAGCTGTAGACATAGGTCAGGCGGACGACGAAGAATTTGACCCTGAGGAAATGGATGTGGATGGCGAGGCAGCTGGAGAAGTTGCTGAGTTAGGATCAGATGTAGAGATAGTAGCTAAGGAAGATGGCGAGTTAAGTCTTTACCTGGATCCAGAATTAGAGCTTGATTCGGAGGATGAGATGATAGCGGCAGAGGCCATAGATTCAGAGGAGTCTGAGGTTCAGGAGGATTCTTCCGAGGAGTCTTCAGAGTCATCCGATCCATATTGAGAGCCTTAGATTAAGTCTTAGTGTTAGGAGTAGAGGCCAACCCTTTTTTGACTGTAGCCTCTAGTGGTTAGTTCGATCTCCCTAGGCCACCAGTCCCTTTTTGTTTTAGTGGCCCTTTTGTTGTATCTTGTTTATAATGGATATGGTATATAAGTGTTATAGTGAATGTATATGTTGTTTTTAAACGTTTGAAATTGGTTGGCTTGTGCTACTCATGGTTGCTTTTAAATTGTCTGGGTGTATATATATATTATATATGTCGTTTCCGCATGTGACGTATTCTCTTTGATTTGGGTTTTCGGGTCGGTGACGTAACCTGAGAGCGTCGTATCTTATTTCGACCTACGCGGATGTTCATGCTTCGTGGGGTAGAGGGTGTGACAATGAATGTTTATCCGTCTGGCAATGGGAAAGCGTATATAAGTTGTCGATCTGTGGTATTCATTGATGTTGAAGAGTACTTTTATCAGACTTAGGAGTATGTGGCTGTTGACTGCTGATGTTGTCTCCTTTTGTTGTACTAGTGGGTATTGTAAAGAAAGGCTTTTTATAATTAAGGAAATGTATATTCAAGTTTGATGGTTGTTCTACCTTCGTCTCACGTGTTTATTTTTGTACGGGTGTATATATGTAATTATATACTTGGTTTCCGCATGTGCCTTATCTTTGCTTGGGTGTTGGGTCAGCAACGCATCCTGGGAGCGTTGCATCATAATTGATCGAGTGAAATGTTAGCGCTTCGTGGGGTACAGGGCGTGACACTAATTGCATAATAAATATCAGATCTCGTACATATTATATCATACATCAAGCTTTCGACAACATTAGCATATGAAACTTGTTCCATTTGCTCTTTTTTGCCCTTTGCAATAGGAGTATCTATTAGTTTACAGTCTTGCATACGAAATCGCTCAAGGATTTTATTCATATACGTCTCTTGTGAAAGGGATAAGAATTTCTATAACCGATCTCTTGAAATCTTAACTCCAAGAATGTATGCAGCTTCATCCATATCTTTCATCTCAAAATTGGAAGATAACCAATTCTTGACTATATTAACAAACTCCAAATTGCTTTCGGTGATTAGTATATCATTAACTTATAAAGATAAGATCACAAATTGATCTTTGGATCTTTTGATATATACATAATTATCTTCACTAATCATTACAAAATCATATGCTATTATAGCGTTGTGAAAACATATATACCATTATCTTGAAGACTGCTTAAGGCCATATATCGACCTCAATAGTTGACACACCTTGTGCTCTTGACCTTTTGTAATGACACTGTCATGCCCTGAACCCCATCAAACTCGCGACATCCCTCATGCTTGATCGAATTAGTGCGACGTCCCAGGAAACGTCGCTAACCCAAACAATCACATCAGAGTTCGAATGCGGCGGAAGCAAGAATATAAATCCTTGACAGTAAAATCATGGGGTACTAGGGAGAAATAAATCACTAAGCCACCAAACATAAAATTCCACCTCGATATAAACAATATTCATTCTCATCCATTACACCACACTATTCACATTAAGCACTCACTAAATTTCCATCAACCTATAATACACACCCGAGCTGGCTTCCATAGATTTCACCATCAATCCTCAAAAAGGGTTAGTAGTCTGGGTATATCTTAAGTCCAAAAATGGGACACTTCAAAAGGTTGGGCTACCCCTAGTCTAGTCCTTACGTCCTATAGATGGCGTCCATTCTGACTTGGACTCCCCAAAATTCGAATCCGAATCCTCCTAAGGCACGTGCTCCCATGAAGACTCTAAGTCGGCCTCGATCTCGATTGAGTTGTCCTCATCCCCCGACTCTACTAGCACCTCAATTCGCTTCCTTGATTCAGACTCCTCCTCTGCACTCTCCTCAGGTTCCTCTAATAGTTCCTCCTTTGCCTCTTCTTCTGGTTCCTCCTTTGGGGCCTCCTTATACTCGTCTTTAGGCTGCTCTTCTACATGATCCTCCTCTGGTTCTACACCTAGGTCCACATCCATCGGGTCGTACCCGGCCTGCGACTCCTTCGGCTCCGCTACTATAGGTTTGGGCGCTGCAGGTGCATGCTAATGCCCTGACTGAGTTAGACTAGTCTCTAAGCTAGTCATCTTGGCCTCGAGAGGGGGTGTAATCGATGGATCCCAATCTCCTACTCTATCAAAGGGAATATCAAACTCATGAACGGGGCCAAACTCATCCATCCTGTCCCGAAACATCCGGGCGGTATAGGTGTAGGCTTGCCAAAGAGGTTGCCTTAGGTCTACCCAGACTACGATAGTAAGCTTGATCTAGGTCAAATTATCGTCTATCAGGTACTTTACAATATTATGGTCGATGTGCATCGAAATCCCAAAACGCTGCGGCGGTAGCGGTGGAAGGTTCATTGCTCAAGTCAGGGTTCTGAAATTGTTTGGTTACATAACCATGAGACGAATCTCAATAAGTTAACAGCTTAAACCCCACCTAGGCTATCACGTATCCCCAGATAAGTCCAGACACAAAATCAAGCAATACACGCATACGTACATACAATGTACTTACCTAAGCTCTTGGTATACACAACCTGCACGTTAGTCTAACAATCACAAATTTCAACCCACATACACATTCCAAACCATTCTCATGCCCACAAGCACATGTCGAACACATGACAATTCCGAACTCCACATTTCACACTCATTCATGCACATCACATTATTTTCTTTAACTTGCCAATGACTCGCGTAAACACGCCTCAAGTCCGATTACACTTTCACTTGCTACATCTCACATCTCATTTTCAATCACTTTCCTCAGCCCACGTAAACATGCATCAAGCCTACATATCGCAACCTGCATAAACACGCCTCAAGCCCGATCACATTCTCACTTTCTTTCCTCAGCCCGCGTAAACACGCCTCAGGCTTACATATCCCAACCCACGTAAATATGCCTCAGGCCCAATCTCACAGTCATATTACGACCGGCGTAAATACGCGCTCAGGGATTTAGTGATTACACGAACATACTCATATACCATATTTTATTTGTATCCTGCGTAAACAAGCCTCAGGGCCTTTTAGTGATCACACGCATATCACACGCCATAAATCTCACACGTGCACACACTCGGGCATTAATCAAATGTATTCAAATGTACCCAATCCGATCATCACAATTCAACCATATAACAAACATACAACCATCACATCAATTGCCCACGACACAACAATTCCGGCACTACACGACAATTTCATGCAATTACAAGCCGCATCAAATTATCCTCTCTACACGCCAAACAGAATTTTCCAACACCTAAACCAACCATTTCCAGCCCTTAATTGGCATCTAATTTACCACCAAAATACCAAAATTTCATCCCTAAGGCCCCTCATCAAATTTAGCTCCTAAAACCGAACTAAACCGCGTCTAAATGGGTCCGTTAATACCCGATATCCTAAATAGGGTTTAGATTGTAACTTACTTGGAAATTCCCAAGCAAGATCAACCTATCCAAGGTTGATTAGGTGGCTGGGCGCGGCAGCTACGGCGGTGATCGAGGACAGTGGCGATCAGCAACGGCGGCGGCGGCTTGGGTTTGGCTAGCTATTCACAGCCACGGGGAGGGGCAGAGATCACCGAAAGGGAGAGGGGAGAGACGGTGGTGGTGTAAGGGCGGTGAGGGTGAGGCTCGATAACACGGCGGCGGCACGTGGACGAACGGTGGCCGGAGCGGCGGCGGCGAGGGGGAGAGATGGTCGATCGATGGGGGAGGGGAGAGAGAGAGTGAATTGCCGAGAGAGGGAGAGAGGAAATGAGGGGAGAGAGAAAAGTTTGACTAAATACTAATAATTGAACCCCTTTTGAGTGAAATGACCATCTTGCCCTCTCTTTACTTTTCAATTGACGGCCGAGATTTGATCTTATCCAAGAATCAACGGCCGAGATCAAATCTATTCTAAAAATATCCAAGGGTATAATGGGAATTTCACAAAACTCCAAGGGCAAAATTGTCCAAAAATTGTTATTTCTAAAGTTAGGATAAAATGACCAAAATGCCCTTCTCCATTTACACTTGGCCTTAACAAACTCACAAGGGTAAAACGGTCATTCACCATCTCTCACCGAAATTCGATTTTTCTGAAGGATTCGGGAAATTCTAAAGCTGGTCATGCTAATAACAACATCGTCCAAATGTCCTGTCGTGACTTTCTAAATTTTCAATGCCCAACTTGATCTCTAATAAATGATTAAACTTTAAATAACGCAACTTGAGCGTGTCTCAAACTAACCGGTGGCTTTTGGGAACTTCGCATGTTCAACCCTTGACCAATACTAAATCAAGCCACGTGTAAGTTCACTTGGATTGTGACGACCTCAGTGGTCATGTAATTACGACGATCGATTGCTAGTTCCGATAGACGTGATTGTTTGGTATAGGTTCTGGATCATTCGTCAATTCATCTCGTGGTCAAACAGAATCACCCGTGATCCACTTGTATGACAACGGTGAATCGGTCCATAACTATCCTTAGATCGGCTTATATTGGCTCAAAATGTCACCTCAACAATTTTTATGGTCGAAAGTCAGTTCACGATCGAGTTTCTTTGGTCGCGCGAATTTAAGTCCCTAATTAGCCTTTCCCTAACGGTTAGTATCCCAGGAATGATTAGTTCTGGGCGAGATCTAACTACAAATACGTCCATAAAACCATTCATTTCATAAATCCCAAGTGGGGGAAATTTCAGAATGTCATAACTCTTCCCCCCTTACAAAAATTTCGTCCTTGAAATTTACAATCCAACCTACTACTCAAACAAATGGGGGTATTGACGTTGTATTGCTCCTCACTTTCTCAAGTCGCGTATTCTATCCCGTGATGTTCCCACACAACCTTGACCATTGAGATCGTCTTTTTCCTCAAAACTCATTCTTTCCAATGCTCAATCCTTATTGGTCTTTCAACATACGACACCTTGTCATCAACTTCTATCTCTTCATAGTTTAACACATGAGTCGGGTTCGATTCATATTTTCTTAGCATCGATATGTGGAATACATTATGCATTTGCGACAAATTTTGTGGTAATGCAAGGCGATAAGCTAACTCTCCATTCCTTTCCAACACCTCAAAGGGTCCCACATACCTCAGACTCAACTTCCCTTTCTTACCAAATCAGAATAATCCTCTCATGGGCGATACCTTCATAAATACATGATCCCCTACTTGAAATTCTAAAGGTTTTTGCCTTCCGTCAAGATAACTCTTTTGACGATTTTGAGTTGTTTTCAACCTTTCGCGTATAATCTTAACCGCCTCAACCGACTGTTGAACTAATTTTGGTCCAGTTATACTTCTTTCTCCAACTTTGTCCCAGTATACGGGCATTCTACAGGCCCTATCATACAACGCTTCAAATAGCGTTATCCTAATACTCTACTGAAAACTATTATTATACGCAAATTCCATCAAAGGCAATTGTTCCTCCCATTTGCCTTGAAAATCCAATACACGCGCCCAAAGCATATCCTCTAGAGTCTGAATCGTCCTTTTAGACTGGCCATCCGTTTGCGAATGATAGGTTGTACTAAATTGTAGCTACGATCCTAATGCCGTCTACAGACTTTTCTAAAAGATGGCGGTAAACCTAGGATCACGATTTGAGGTAATCGTTACCGACACCCTATGTAAACGAATGATCTGTTGTACGTACAATTCAGCATATCGATCCAATGCAAAGTCCTTTCTCACGATTAAGAAGTGCGCTGACTTTGTTAATCTATCGACAATCTCCCAAATAAAATCATGGCCTCTTTGGCTCATTGGTAATCCCATTACAAAATCCATAGTAATATGTTCCCATTTCCATTCTAGGATTTCTAAAGGTCGCAACAATCCTTCAGGCTTACAATACTACGCTTTCACTTGCTGGTATGTCAGACACTTAGCTACGTGTTTAGCTATGTCCACCTTCATATCATTCCACAAATAGTACTGTCTCAAGTTCCGATACATTTTTGTACTAACAGGGTGGATACTATAATTACTATGATGTGCTTCCAACAAGATTTCTTCCTTAAGTTTCACATCGTCGGGCACGTACAATTGTCCACAAAACTTCAAGATCCCATCCTCGGATACTTGAAAGTCCGGTTTTCTCTTAGTAGCATCCATTTCTAAAATCCTTTGAATCTCTTGGTCCGTAGATTGTAAAGCCTTAATCATCAAGTGTGCAATACTTGACTTCCGACTCAATGCATCGACTACCCGGTTGGCCTTTTCGAGGTGATATAAAATATCACAATCATAATCTTTCAGTAATTCCATCCAACAACGCTGCCTCATATTTAATTCCTTTTGAGAAAATGGATACTTAAGGCTCTGATGAGGATATGAAATTTATAGCGACGTGTCATTAAAAGAACTGGGGTGTGTGCTGATGCAACATAGGGGAGTAGTAGCCTATGCATCAAGGCAGTTAAGGCCACATGAACTGAATTATCCGACGCGTGATTTGGAATTAGCCGCAATAGTGTTCGCCCTTAAGATTTGGCGACATTATTTATGTGGAGAGAATGGAATAGTCAACACCGGTGCCGTGGTTAGCCTATGTTTTAGTTCCTAAAAACTCCTTTCACATTTGTCAATCCATTCAAACCTTGTTTCCTTTTTCAACAAATGTGTTAATAGTGTTGCTATTGTCGAAAACCCTTCCACAAAACGTCGGTAATATCCTGTCAAACCCAAAAAGTTACGAACCTTTGTTACTGTCATCGGCCTCGGCCACTTTAATACCCCCCTCAATCTTTGTTGGATCTACTGAGATTCCTTCCCTAAAGATCACGTGTCCAAGAAATGCTACTCGATTGAACCGGAACTCGCATTTACTAAACTTAGCATAGAGTGCATTTTCTCTTAAAGTCTGTAAAACTTTACTCAGATGGAGCTCATGCTCTTCCGGGCTCTTCGAGTACACCAATATATCATATATAAAAACTATCACAAATTGATTCAAGAACTCCTTAAATACCCGATTCATTAAATCCATAAAGACAGCAGGGGCGTTTGTCAATCCGAACGGCATTACTATAAATTCATAATGTCCATATCTCGTCTTGAATGCCGTTTTTGGTATATCTTCCTTCCTAATCCTCAACTGATGATATCCTGTTCTCAAATCAATTTTAGAAAACACCGAAACCCCTTGTAACTGGTCAAACAGGTCATCTATCCTTGGCAAGGGATACTTATTCTTAATCGTCACTTGATTTAACTGCCGGTAATCAATACATAACCTTAATGATCCATCTTTCTTGCTCACAAATAAGACCGGCGCTCCCCATGAGGACGCACTTGGACGGATGAATCCTCTGTCCAATAACTCTTGCATTTGCACCTTTAATTCTTTTAACTCTGACAACGACATTCTATAAGGTGCCTTTGAGATTGGCTCAGTTCCAGGGGCCAACTCGATTACAAACTCCACTTCTCTTTCTGGTAGCAATCCCGGCAATTCTTGAGGAAAAACATCAGGAAAGTTGCACATCACGGCTATGTCCTCTAGCCTTGATTCCTCAATTGTGGAATCAACTGATGCTGCTAAAAATCCTTCACATCCTTCATTCAACAACTTAGTCACTTCCAGTGATGAAATCCAAAGAATCGAGGTTCCTTCTCGATTTCCTACAAATTCGAATCTAGGATGTCCAACGGGATTAAATTGGATCACCCTACTACTATAATCCATAACAGCCCTCTGCTTAACTAATCAATCCATGCCCACTATCACATCGAAGTCATACATCGCTAAAATCGCTAGATCTATCCTTTTCTCTCTATCATCAATCACGATCTTATAATCCAGGCACCCTAACAAGACTAGCACCTTATCATTCGATGGGGTGGTCACATACAATACAACATCAAGCAATTGTGGCTCCATACTAGTCAATCTAACAAATTGCTCAGACACAAATGAATGTGACGCCCCTGGATCGAATAAAGCATACGTAGCATGATCACAGAGAGAGACCGTACTTGTGCCTACGCCTGGTGCATTCTCAGCTTCCCTTTTAGCCATCGCATACACTCGTCCTTGAGCTGGTGGTCTATTCTGATTCATTGGTAAGGGCAGTCCAACTTGATTTCCAACTCGAGGCGGTTGTGGTGGCACAGTCGACCTACCTTGTCTATTATTAGAACAGCTCTTCACTTGGTGGCCTACTCCGCTACATCTATAACATATAACACTCCTACTCGGATAAGGTCCAGTTCCATGTCTTCCACCACATGATTGGCACACTGTACCCTCATAACGGTTCGGCTTTCCGATGTTCTTCTTAACGGAAGGAATAAAACGCTGATTCCCCAACATCAGTCTCTTCCCGAGATTACGATTGTCCTTAGCCGAAGCATATCTCTATCCAGAAGCAGCGACTCTATCCGCTAAGTCACACTCAATCGATTGAGCTCGCTCATAGATTTCGTTATAATCCCTTAAATTCAATGAAATCATTTGGCTGCGAAGGTCCGACTTCAAACCATCTCGAAATCTCCGAGCTCTATCTAATGGGTCCTTCACCATCCTTGGGGCAAACTTAGCCAACCGAGTGAATTCAGCTTCATATTGATCTGCTGTCCTCTGTCCCTGACGAAGCCTCATAAACTCAGCCAATTTCTATTCCCGGGCACTCTAAAAAAAATACTTACTATTAAAGACTTTCACAAACAGCGCCCAATTTTGAGCGGGACCAACAGGGAACACCCTTCCTCTGGTGGCTTTTCACCAATCGCTTACATTTCCTTGGAGTTGGTACACTACCAGGGTCACTTTCTCTTCCTCGGTGCACCCTAATACCTCAAAGGCTTTCTCCAACTTCTCTATCCAAAGCGATGCAACCTCATGATCGCCTCTACCATCAAACTTAGGGGGCTTTAATTTCAAAAACTACTCAACTAGTTAATATATTTGTCTATTCACATTCACTTGCCCCGGTCCTTAATTTCCATTGTTGCCATTGATGGCAACGGCTGCGGCAGCCTCAATGGCTTGGGCAATAGTGGCATCTCGCTCCTAAGTCTACCTAGCCATCAAAGTCCCAACTTCTTCGAGTGCCCTTAAAATTCCATCAACTCTGAGGTCCACTGCAACTCTAGCATCAACTTCGAGATCCTCTACAACTCTGACTCGAGCACTATCTCGACCTCTTACTCCTCTTCCTACACCCCTTCCTGTACTTCTTCCTACACCTCTTCCTTAGCTGTTCATTTTCACACTTTCTATCACTCTCCTACCTACTATAATTCCATACAGGAATTAGAGACCTAGGCCAACTAAACCAATCTAGTCCTAAGTAGTGAATTACGACAATAATTCACTTAGCAGGCAATTAATCACAACAGCACAAGATCACAGTCAATAAGGTCTGTGCAATTACGTCAAGTCCAGACGCAGCTGCATTTCAATCATTATAACACTCAATTCATTCGGCAATCATAACAAACAGTCTGGAGATACGCGCAACGCTAGACACACCTATGGCTCACTAAGGTCTCTCTAGCCAACTACCCCAAGGTCTCTACTCTTTATCACTCCAGGCTTCGACCAACTTATATCGAGCTGTCCTTGCTCTGATACCAATTCAACGGAGATGTCACGCCCTGAACCCCATCGAGCTCATGACATCCTTCATGCACGGTCAAATTAGTGCAACGTCCCAGGAAACGTCACTGACCTAAACAATCATGTCAGAGTTTGAACGCGGCAAAAGCAAGAATATAAATCCCTGACAGTAAAATCATGGGTACTAGGGAGAAATAAATCACCAAGTCACCAAATATAAAATTCCACCTCAATATAAACAATATTCATTCTCATCCACTACACCACAACTATTCACGTCAAGCACTCACTAAATTTACATCAACCTATAATACACACCTGAGCTGGCTTCCGCAAATTTCACCATCAATCCTCAAAAAGGGTTAGTAGTCTAGGTATACCTTAAGTCCAAAAATGGGACACTTCAAAAGGTTAGGCTACCCCTAGTCTAGCCCCTACGTCTTACAGATGGCGTCCCCTCTGACTCGGACTCCCCAGAATTCGAATCTGAATCCTCTTGAGACACGTGCTCCCCTGAAGACTCTGAGTCGGCCTCGATCTCGATCGGGTAGTCCTCATTCCT
The DNA here is from genome assembly GCA_031216285.1 of Syzygium syzygioides. Classification (NCBI taxonomy): domain Eukaryota; kingdom Viridiplantae; phylum Streptophyta; class Magnoliopsida; order Myrtales; family Myrtaceae; genus Syzygium; species Syzygium syzygioides. The sequence continues at coordinate 103,215 of JASUUD010000020.1, read as the reverse complement.
CAACTCTATTGGCACCTCAATTTGCTTCCCTGATTCAGATTCCTCCTCCGTACTCTCCTCTGGTTCTCTGGTGGTTCCTCCTCTGCTTCCTCATTTAGCTCCTCTTATGGGGCCTCCTTATACTCATCTTTAGGCTACTCTTCTACAGGATTCTCTTCTGGTTCTACACCTAGGTCCACATCCATCAGGTCATACCCGGCCTGCGACTCCTCCGGCTCCAGATTTGGCTCTACTAGTGTAGGTTCGAGTGCCGCAGGTGTATGCTGATGCCCTAACTGAACGAGGCTAGTTTCCAAGCTAGTCATCTCGCTGTTGAGAGGGAACATCAAACCCACGAACGGGGCCAAACTCATCCATCCTGTCCCAAAACATCTAGGCGGTATAGGTGTGGGCCTGCCAAAGAGGTTGTCTTAGGTCTATCCAGACTATGGTAGTATGCTTGATCCAGGTCAAATTATTGTCTATCGGGTACTCTACAATATTATGGGCAGTGTGCATCGGAATCCCAAAACGTTGCGGTGGCGGCGGTGGAAGGTTCATTGCTCAGGCCAGGATTCTGAAATTATTTGGTTACACAACCATGAGACGAATCTCAATAAGTTAACAGCCTAAAACCCACCTAGGCTACCACGTATCCCCAGACAAGTCCAGATACAAAGTCAAGCAATACACGCATACGTACATATAATGTACTTACTTGGGCTCTTGGTATACACAACCTATACGTTAGCTTAACAATCACAAATTTCAACCCACATACACATTCCAAACCATTCTCATGCCCACATGCACATGTCGAACACATGACAATTCCGAACTCCACATTTCACACTCATTCATGCACCATCACACCATTTTCTTTAACTTGCCAACGACCCGCGTAAACACACCTCAGGTCCGATCACATTTTCACTTGCCACATCACACATCTCATTCTCAATCACTTTCCTCAGCCCACGTAAACACGCATCAGACCTACATATCGCGACCTGTGTAAGCACGCCTCAAGCCTGATCTCATTCTCATTCTCAATAGGGTTTAGATTGTAACTTACTTGGAAATTCCTAAGCAAGATCAACCTATCTAAGGTTGATTAGGCTGCTGGGAGTGGTGGCTACGGCGACGATCGGTGATAGCGGCGGCAGCTTGGGCTTGGCTGGCTATTCACAGCCACGAGGAGGGGGAGAGATCGCCGAGAGGGAGAAGGGAGAGACGGTGGTGGTGTAAGGGCGGTGAGAGCGAGGCTCGGCGACACGGCGGTAGCACGCGGACAAACGGTGGCTGAAGCGGCGATGGCGGCAAGGGGGAGAGATAGTCGATCGATGGGGGAGGGGAGAGAGAGAGTGAATTGCCGAGAAAGAGAGAGAGGAAATGAGGGGAGAGAGAGAAAAGTTTGACTAAATGCTAATAATTGAACCCCTTTTGAGTGAAATGACCATCTTGCCTCTTTCTTTACTTTTCAATCGACGGCCGAGATTTTATCTTATCCAAGAATCAACGGCCAAGATCAAATCTTTTCCAAAATATCCAAGGGTGTAATGAGAATTTCACAAAAATCCAAGGGTAAAATTGTCCAAAAATTGTCATTTGTAAAGTTAGGGTGAAATGACCAAAATGCCCTTCTCCATTTACACTTGGCCTTAACAAAACTCCCAGGGGTAAAACAGTCATTTACCATCTCTCTCCAAAATTCGATTTTTCTGAAGGATTCGGGAAATTCTAAAGCTGGTTATGCTAATAACAATGTCGTCCAAATATCCTGTTGTGGCTTTCTAAATTTTCAATGCCCAACTCGGTCTCTTCTAATAAATGACTAAACTTTAAATAACGTAACTTGAGCGTGTCTCAAACTAACGGGTGGCTTTTAGGAACTTCGCATGTTCGACCCATGACTGATACTAAATCAAGCCACGTGTAAGTTCACTCGGATCGTGACGACCTCGGTTGTCATGTAATCACGAGGATTGATCGCTAGTTTCGACATGTATGATCGTTTGGTATAGGTTCTGGATCATTCGCCAATTCATCTCGTGGTCTAACGGAATTACCCGTGATCCACTCGTATGACAACGGCGAATTAGCTCATAACTATCCTTGGATCGGCCTACATTGGCTCAAAATGTCACCTCAATAATTTTTATGGTTGAAAGTCGGTTCACGATCGAGTTTCTTTGATCACGCGAATTTAAGTCCCTAATTAGCCTTTCCCTAACGGTTAATATCCCAGGAATGATCAGTTCCGGGCGAGATCTAACTACAAGTATGTCCATAAAACCATCTATTTCATAAATCCCAAGTAGGAGAAATTTCAGAATGTCACAGAAACCAATGGGTTATTTCATATAAATTTCTTCCTTTAATTTTCCATTGAGGAATGCAGTCTTTACATCCATTTGATGTAATTCAAAATCCATACTTGTCACTATTGCCAGAATAAAGTGAATAGAGGTAAATCTAACTATAGGAGAAAAAGTTTCTTCAAAGTTAACTTCTTTCTATTGATTATATCTTTTCGCCAGAAAGTGAGCCTTGTACCTCACTACTGAGCCGTTAGCCTTACGCTTTATTTTGAGAACCCACTTGTTCCCAATGGCTATATGTCATTTTGGAAGGTCAATCAATTCCCAAACTTGGTTTGATCTTAATTACTCTATTTCTTCTTCCATTGCATGCATCTATTTTTCCTTATTAGAACACATTAGAGCCTCATTCACATTCTTCGGCTCGTTTTCATCCTGTGGAGCAATCATGAAAGCTTTTCCTTCGATGTCAAAACATCGATGGGGAATCCTATTACGACTCGACTGTCATATGGGAGATTGTACTCTTGATGATTCACCACATTCTATTACGCTCCTACTTGGATTAGATAATGGTGATGTCATCTCTTTAAGTAGTTGCAATCGAGACTGATTTGCACTCAACTTCCCACTTGTGACAATGTTCCCGCTAACTTCACTATTGCGATCCATAGATTCGTATAATTAGTAATCTCTACCTATTTTGCCCTTTTTAGGAAATTCATTCTCTAAGAATATGATATCATGTGATTCAAATTTAGTTATACTTCTACTTTTTTGCTCACCTTTGAACATATACCCTTTTGAGTGCTCTAAGTATCTTATGAAAATACTCTTTTTGCCTCTTGAGCCTAATTTTCTATACTTGTGAGAGGACTCACGAGTATAGATAGCACAACTTCAAGGTTTTAGAAAAGCTTAAATCAGGCTTTCTGCCTGTCCATAACTCATATGGAGTAGAGGTAATTGATTTAGAAGGCATATGGTTAAGTATGTAAGCAACAGTTAATAAAGCATCAACCTAAAATGTGATAGGTAAGTTAGCTTGAGCCATCATTGACTTAACCATTTCCATTAAGGTTATGTTTCTTCTTTCTACAACACCATTTTATTGAGAAATATGTAGAATAGTCAGTTGCCTTTCTATTCCCTTTTCATCACATAGATTTCTAAACTGATCAAATAAATATTCTCATCCTCAATCGGATCTTAATGATTTTATTTTTTTGTCTAATTGATTTTTCACTAAACTCATAAATCTTTTAAAGCAATTTAATGCTTCGGACTAACGAGAAATCAAATCGACATATCCGAATTAAGTATGATCATCAATAAATATGATGAAATAAACAGCGTCGTGCCTTGCTCTTACATTCATTGGACCATAGATGTCTGTATTAATTAATTATAAAAGAAACTCAGCTCTTGTTCCTTTTTCAAATAGTTTCCACGTTGTTTTTCCTCCTAGGCAATGCTCGCATATGGGCAAATCAACCTTTTTAATATTGTCCAATAAGTCATCTTTCGCCAATCTATTCATTCTTTATTGGCCAATATGACCAAGTCTAGCATGTCACACATTCACATCATTTTCACAAGAATCAAAGGATATAAATAAGGAATAACTAACATTAACTTCACAATAGTTAATATCTAATACAATGAAATCATCTAAAAAATATCTAGAACTACAATAACTTGTATCTTAAGACAAGTCTATACCATTGTTATGGAAGTTTATATTAAAACCAACTCTTACTAAAACCAATATTGAAACTAAGTTCCGACAAATCTCTGGAGCAAATAAGACATCATGTAGGAACAATGTGCATCCACTATGTATAAGTAGTTGATAGGTGCCAATACCTCTTACCTCCATGATAACTCTATAAAAATACAGTTATTTTATCTACTCTAGGTAATAAATAATGCAATATTTCTTAGAATATATTTGGATTTCCTTTTATTTACTTAATTTTTCCTTATTTATGTAGAATATTGAGATATGGAGAAAATAAGGAAAATATGGCAAAAAGAAGTATAGGAATATGTGACACAAAGAAGAGTTAGAAGATGGATATCACATTGGGAATTCTATGATTTATTCCCAAACTTTATGCAAAAAAGAAACAATTGTATTGTGAGAGGAGTCTTGGATGTTATCATATAAATAGGATAACTTGGGAGAACATGAAATTTTTTTCTTTGAGATCGTTTTTGTTTTCAATGTTCTAAGAGTTTTTCAAGTATTTTGAAGAGAAGACAAAAGTGGTGACAGAATTCTTATTCTTTCATTCAAGATGTTTGGTTTAATTTCTATTATTGTTTCTTCTTCTATTATGTTCTAATTTTCTTTATTAGAGCTACGATGTAGCCTAACTATGATGATATGAATTTCAAGCTTTTTATGCTTTGCAAGTAATTTCATTAATGTGAGTTACATATTATTGTGCATAATGCGTTTAGGTGATTAGCCACCACTTGAATGATCTGATGTGCATGTTTCAGACTGAGAAGTAATAATATGCAATTGCTCCTTATAATATCTAACCATGAATTAAATGTGGATAGAATATACCATGTTATTTGTGTAACTTTTGGTGATAAGGTGGTCCAAAAGATTCATTGTAAATCGGGAATATTCACAGATTTTAATGCGCTTATGTTTATTTAAATTTACATAGAAATATAGTGAATTGGTAAACTGAGTAGGTTTGCTATACCTAGAGATAGGATAGTAAATAGACTAGGAAATTCCGCTATCACATGTTTGATATTGTTTTTGTATGCATAATGATCAAAAATTCATATCTAGTGGTTATGGTGAAATCGAATGCTCTAACATATTTTATCTCATTGATTATCTGCCTTTAGTTTTTAAAATTTCATTTTTAAAAATTGTCAATTTTAATTTATTCTCAATTCTATTTTGATCCGTTAGATAAATTTTAGAATTAGTCTATTTAATTGGTTTATTATCATCAATGTCTATGGGACGATACTCTTCTCATCATTGTATTACTTGTTCAACACGTTCGTTGACACATGCAGAATTTTACGAAGAAGTTTTTGGCACCGTTGCCGGGGATTGTTTATTTAATACCAATTAATATTGATACCAGATAATTCTAAGCTTAATTTAGCTTTTATCTTATTTTTTTCAGAGTATACATTGGTGCATGACACATAGCCAACAAGGAAAACTTATTGAGTTTGATCCAGAAATCGAACGCACATTTAAAAGATGATTGAGAGAACAAAAAAATCACATTAAAAAGATGGAGGGAGTTGATGATGGTAGAAATCAATGTAGACTCTTGAAAGATTATGTTACGCCAATAGTTGAGGGCACCACATCAAGTATCAGGAGACTTACAATTCAAGCAAACAACTTTGAGATCAAGCCATCACTGATGCAGATGCTTCAACAATCAGTGCAATTTAGTGGGCTGCCAAGCAATGATCCAAACGCTCACATCGATGCTTTTCTTGAAATATGTGACACAATTAAATATAATGGAGTTTCAGATGATGCTATTAGATTGAGATTATTTCCATTCTCTCTTAGAGATAAAGCTAAAGGTTGGCTCTCTTCTTTTCCTGCAGGATCAATCACTACATGGAATGATATGGCCCAAAAATTTCTTGGTAAGTTCTTTTTTTTTTTTTTGGTAAAGCTTGGTAAGTTCTTTCCATCTACAAAATCTAAAAAAATGCGTTACGATATTACTAATTTTATGCATATGGATAATGAATCATTGTATGAAGCATGTGAAAGATTCAAGGAGTTTCTTAGGAGATGCCCACATCATGGATTACCCGTATGAATGCAAGTACAAACTTTTTATAATGGGTGTAGTACAAATCTCCATTCTATGATTGATGTAGCTGCAGGGGGAACTTTGAATAATAAAACACCATAAGAAGCCTACAACTTATTAGAGGAGATGGCATCTAATAGTTATTAGTGGCCTACTGAGAGGATACCAATGCGAAAAGCTAGCGAAGTTTGTGAGGTGGATGCTTTCACGGCAATTGCTACACAAATTGAAGCACTCAACAAAAAGATAGATATTATAAGTGTTTTAAGCATGAAAATTCAGAATATGGCATGCGATTTTAGTGGTGGAGGACATGTTAGCACAAAATGTCAGATAGGTAACACTTTTACTCAATCTAATGAAAATGCTAACTTTGTTGGGAATTTTAACAGATCACAGAATAATCCCTACTCCAACACATATAATTCGGGATGGTGCAATCATCCAAATTTTTCATGGAATAATCAAAATGTGACAAGACTGCCACCAGGATTTAAACAACCAGAAGAGACAAAGTCCAGTCTAAAAGATATAGTCACAAAATTTGCCAACACTACTCAGGACTTCATCAAGAGCATAAATGTGAGATTTTAGAATAAGAGGCTTCAATAAAACATCTGGAGATGCAAGTAGGGCAGTTAGCAAACATGATGTCTGGAAGACAATAAGGTTCTTTGCCTAGCAACACAGAGAAAAATCCAATTGAAAATGTAAAAACTATAACCCTGAGAAGTAGTAAACAAGTGGGTAAAGAAGATGCTGAACAAAACATTTCCAGAGACAAAGAAGAAGAGGTCAAGAAACAACCAAAGGAGATAGGCAAGAGCAAACGTTTTCCAGATAATCCCAAGCCATATGTACCGCCAGTTCCATTCCTTCAGCGACTCCAGCAGCACAAAATAGATAAGAAATTTTCTAAATTTCTTGATGTTTTTAAAAAATTGCACATTAATATTCTTTTTGCAGATGCTTTAGTGCAAATGCCTAGCCATGCAAAATTTTTGAAGGAGATTTTGGCAAACAAAAGAAAGGTAGAGGATTATGAAACTATGAAGTTGAATGAGGAATGTTCGGCCATCCTACAAAATAAATTACCTCCGAAGTTAAAAGATCTATGGAGTTTTACAATTCCTTACACTATTGGAGATTCTTACTTTGAAAAGGCATTGTATGATTTAGGTGCAAGTATTAATTTGATGCCTTTCTCTCTTTTTAGGAAATTAGGATTGGGTGAAGTAAAAGCAACTATAGTGTCGCTTCAACTAGCTGATCGATCGATTAAATATCTAAGAGGTATTGTGGAAGATGTATTGGCAAAAGTTGACAAGTTTATTTTTCCTATAGATTTCATAGTTCTTGACATGGAGGAAGATTTTGAGGTACCATTTATCTTAGGTCATCCTTTTCTAGCAACAGGAAGAGCTCTTATTGATGTACAACAGGGGAAGTTGATTCTTAGAGTTCAAGATGATATTGTTTCTTTCAATATTTTTAAAGCAATGAAATATCCTTATGATGATAATTCTTGTTTTAGAGTTGAGACAATTGACAAGTTGGTGAACAATGTTTTTTAAGAAAATATTTTTAAAGATCCACTTGAAGCATGTTTGATTCAATCAAAAGACGGAGAAATTGAGAATGAGAAGATAATGGAGTACGCAAATTTTATGGAGGCAAATCCAACATATTCAAGGCATAAGGCAACAAAATTTGAGGAGTCGGGACAACACACAACAAAGCTTAAGCCATCAATTGAAGAGCCTCCTATTCTTGAACTCAAACCCTTACCTTCTCATTTGAAATATACTTATTTAGATGGAATTTCTTCTTTACTAGTAATTATATCTTCTTCTTTGATAGATTTGATGGAGGAGAAACTACTCAGAGTGTTAAGAGAACATAAATGTGCAATTGGATGGAAAATAGTTGACATCAAGGGAATTAGTCCTTCAATTTGCATGCAAAAAATTTTGATAGAGGAACATGTGACATTCTGAAATTTCACCCACTTGGGATTTATGAAATGGATGATTTTATGGACGTACTTGTAGTTAGATCTCGCTCGAAACTAATCATTCCTAAGATACTAACCTTTGGGAAAGGCTAATTAGGGATTTAAATTCACGCAACCAAAGAAATTTGATCGTGAACTGACTTTCGGCCATAGAATTGTCGAGGTGACATTTTGAGCAAATGTAGGCCGATCTGAGGATAGCTATGGGCTAACTTGCTACTGTCATATGAGTGGATCTCGGGTGATTCCGTTTGACCACGAAATGAATTGGCGAATGATCCAGAACCTATACAAAACGATCACGCCCGTCAGAACTAACGATCGATCCTCGTAATTACATGACCACCGAGATCGTCATGATCTGAGTGAACTTAAACGTGGCTTGATTTAGTATCAATCACGGGTTGAACATGTGAATTTCCCAAAAGCCACCCGTTCGTCTGAGATACGCTCAAATTACGTTATGTAAAATTTAGTCATCAATTAGAGACCAAGGTGGGCCTTGGAAATTTAGAAAGTCATGACAGAACATTTGGACGACGTTGTTATTAGCCTAAGCAGCCTTAGAATTGCCCAAATCCTTCAAAAAAATCGAATTTTGGCGAGAAATGGTAAATGACCGTTTTACTCCTGGAACTTTGTTAAGGCCAAGTGTAAATGGAGAAGGGCATTTTGGTCATTTCACCATAACTTTAGAAATGACAATTTTTGGACAATTTTGCCCTTGGATTTTTGTGGAATCCCCTTTTTACCCTTGGATATTTTTGAAAAAGATTCGATCTCGGCCATTGATCATAAGATAAGAACGAATCTCGGCCATCGATTGAAAAGTAAAGAGAGGGGCAAGATGGTCATTTCACATCAAGGGGGACAATTCTTAGTTTATAAGTTATTTCTCTCTCTCTCTCTCTCTCTCTCTCTCTCTCTCTCTCTCTCTCTCTCTCTCTCTCTCTCTCTCTCCGTGGCCATGAATGTGCCCAACCAGCCAAAGCCACCGTCTCGCCGATCACTGCCATAGCCGCCATGCCCTGTCGCCTTGTCGCCCTCCCCTCTCGCCCGAGCTAGCTTATGATATTAAGTAAGTGGCATCCTAAACTCTATTTAGGCTATTGGGTATTAACGGACCCGTTTAGATGCAATTTAGTGTGATTTTAGGGGCTGTTTTGGATTAGGGGCCTTAGGAACGAAATCGGAATGTTTTGGTGAAAAATTAGAGGCCAATTGAGGGATGTGATTAGCTGGTTTGGATGCTGTAATTTTCTATTTGGTGCGTAGATTGGATAATTGGATTCAGCAATTAATTGTGTGAAATTGTCGTGTAGTGCCGGGATTGTTGTGCTATGGTTTTTGTGGTGAAAAATGGCATGTTGTATGATGGTTGACTGTATAATGTATGGGCTGAATTGTGATGGTCGGATTTGATGCATTTGAGTGCGTATGATTAATGCCCGAGTATGTGTACGTGTGAGATTTGAGGCGTGTGATTACTAAAAAGCCCTGAGGCATGTTTACGCGGGGTATAGATAAAATATGGCATGCGAGTATGTTTGCATGATCACTTAATCCCTGAGGCGTGTTTACGTGGGGAATTGTGCCATCCTAAGGCGGTACTTTTATGGGGGACAATGCCCGGTATTACCGGAAGACTGCCAACCTGAGGCGTGTACTTCAACACGAGTTATGCCGTAGGTGGTGGATGTTGAGCCTGAGGCAGTACCATTATGCGGGCAAGAGACATAGCCTGAGGTAGTACCATTACGCGGGCTAAGAAGTGTTGTGAAAATGAAATGGTGTGGTGGATATTGAGCCTAAAGCGGTACCATTACGTGGGCAAGAGACATAGCCTGAGGTGGTACCAATACGCGAGCTAAGAAGTGCTGTGAAAATGAGATGGTGTGGTGGATGTTGAGCCTAAGGCGGTACCATTACGTGGGCAAAAGGCATAGCCTGAGGCGGTACCATTACGCAGGCTAAGAAGTGTTGGAATATAAGATGGTCGTAGTGGACCCGAGGCGGTACTATTACGTGGGTCACTGGCGAGTCAAGTGAAAAATAGTGTGATGAGGCATGAACGAGTGTGTGGAATATGGAACTGGAAAAGCCATGTATTCGATTTGTGTTTTGGGCATGAAATTAATTTGGAATGTGCATGTGATTGGAAATTGTATATTTGAGGCTAGCCTACAGATTGCGCATATCAAGAGCCCAGGTAAGTGCAATTATGTGCATGTGATGTGCTTAACTGAGTGTTATGGTGTTTGAACTTGTCTAGAGGTACGTGTTAGCCTAAGTGTGGTTTAGGGTGTCTACTTGCTGAGACGTGTTCTCATGGTTGTTTCAACCAAACAATTTCAGAACCCCAGCCTAAGCAATGAACTTTCCACCGCCACCGCTGCAGCGTTTTGAGATTCCGATGCACACCGACCATAATGTCGTAGAGTACTTGATAGACAATAATTTGACTTAAATCAATCATACTACTGTAGTTTGGGTAGACATAGGGCAACCTCTTTGGCAAGCCCACACATATACCGCCCGGATGTTTCGAGACGAGATAGATGAGTTTGGTCCCATTCGTGATTTTGATGTTCCCTTTGACAGAGTAAGAGATTGGGATCTGTCGGCCATACCCCCTCCCGATAATGAGATGATTAGTCTGGAAACTAGTCTATCACAGACCAAACATTAGCTTGCACCTGCAGTACCTAAACCTTCAGTGGCTAAGCCTGACCCAGAGCCGGAAGAGTCACAGGCAGAATATGATCCTATGGAAGTGGATTTAGGGGTAATACTGGAAGAAGAACCCAAAGACAAACCGGAAGAAGAGCCGGAGTTAGAACCAAAAGAGGAACTTGAGGATAAGCCAGAGGAAGAGCCAGGAGAGGAGTCTGATGAGGAGGAGAGAATTGAGGTTCCGCTAGAATCGGGTGATGAAGACAACCTGATTAAGATCGAGGCAGACTCAGAGTCTTTAGGGGAGCACGTGCCTCAGGAGGAATTAGACTCAGGTTGTGGAGAGTTTGACTTAGAGTGGACGCCATCCGGTGGGCGTAGGGGTTAGTTTTAGGGGTTGAGTAAGAGTTTGGAAGTGTCCCATTATTGGAGTAGGGCATATCTAGGCTACTGATCCTTTTTTATGTCGGTGATGTACAATTTAGAAGTTCGGTGTGCATGTATATTATATGGAATGTAAATGGCGAATGTTGTATAAGTTTGAATCGTTAATGGATGTATATTCTCCCTTTTACCCCTAGCTAAATTTGTTTGGGTGTTTGTGATTTTTGCTGGTGCTTTGTATCTCTGATGTGCTGATTTGGGTCGGCAAATTTTTGGGACGTCGCAATATTCGACCATAGAGGTATGTCATAAGCTCAATGGAGTTCAGGACGTGACACAACATAAACCTACTATCCAACCTCATAGGCGTTTGAACCCGAATATGCAAGAAGTGGTGAAAGCTGAGGTAATTAAGTTACTTTATGCAGGGATCATCTATCCTATCTCTAATACTTCCTAAGTAAGTCCTGTGCAAGTTGTGCCAAAGAAAGGAGATATGACTGTTCAGAAAAATGACAATAATAAATTGATTCCTACTAGGACAGTTACTGGATGGCGTGTGTGCATGGATTACAGAAAATTGAATGATGCCACTAGAAAAGATCATTTTCCTTTACCATTTATTGATCAAATGTTCGAAAGACTAGCAGGACATGAGTTTTATTGCTTTCTAAATGGATATTCAGGGTATAATCAGATTCCTATTGCACCAGAAGATCAAGAAAAAACTACTTTCAGTTGTCCCTATGGTACTTTTGCTTTTAGAAGAATGTCTTTTGGTCTTTATAATGCACCAGCTATTTTTTAGATATGCGTGATGGCTATTTTTTTGATATGGTTAAAGAATATATTGAGATTTTTATGGATGATTTTTCCGTTTTTGGCTCATCATTTGACTCTTGTTTAAATAATTTGGCTTTGGTCTCACAAAGATGTGAGGAGACTAACTTTGTTTTGAATTGGGAGAAGTGTCATTTTATGGTACAGGAAGGAATAGTGCTCGAGCATGAGATTTCTAGAAATGGAATAGAAGTCGATTGAGCCAAAGTGGAGGTTATTGTATAATTGCCTCCACCAACATCTGTGAAACTTGTCAAAGGATTTTTGGGGCATACAGGAGTCTACAGATGATTTATAAAAGATTTTTCAAAAATTGCTAGACCCCTGTCTAATCTTTTGGTAAAAGATGCACTATTTAATTTTACTGATGAATGCGTGCAGGCTTTTAAGACTTTAAAGGAGAAGTCAATATCAGCACCAATTATGGCAGCACCAGAATGGGATTTACCTCTTGAGCTAATATGTGATGCTAGCGATTCTACAGTGGGAGCTATTTTGGGACAGAGGAAGAATGGAATTTTTCAAACCATTTACTATGCCAGTCGAACCTTGTCAGGTGCACAATTGAATTATTCAACAACAGAAAAGGAACTTTTGGCAGTAGTTTTTGCTTTTGATAAATTTCGTTCTTATTTATTTGGCTCAAAAGTTATAGTTTATTCTGATCACTCTACTTTTAAGTATATGCTTGAAAAGAAAGAATCAAAACCACGTTTAATCAGGTGGATTCTATTGCTGCAAGAATTTGATTTGGAAATAAAAGATAAGAAGGGGACTGAAAATCTAGTTGCAGATCACTTGTCAAGAATTCCGAATTTAAAGGAAGAGGTAAGCTAATTATGGAAGAGTTCCCTGATGAGAAAATTTTTTCCATTAAATCCACAAAAATTCCTTGGTACGCTGATTTTGTGAATTATTTGGTAAGTAATATTCTTCCTCCTAAATTGTCATATCAACAAAAGAAAAAATTCTTTTCTGATGTTAAAAATTATTTTTGGGAAGAACCCTTTCTTTTTAAGGTATGTGTAGACCAAGTCATAAGGAGATATGTTCCTGACGAAGAAAAGGCAAATATTCTGCATCATTGTCGTGACAAAGAGGCAAGTGGTCATTTTGGTGCCACCAAAACTGTAGCTAAGGTTTTACAATCTGGATTTTATTGGCCTATACTTTTTAAAAATGCTTACTCATTTGTAGCTTTATGTGACTAGTGTCAGAGAACTAAAAATTTAAACAACATTATTGTGTGTGAATTATTTGATGTTTGGGGTATTGATTTTATGGGACCCTTTACATCTTGTTATGGTAATTTATACATTTTAGTGGCTGTGGAGTATGTGTCTAAGTGGGTAGAAGCTGTAGCATTGCCAAAAAATGACACTAAGGCTGTTGTCAAATTCTTGAAGAAAAATATTTTTACACGATTTAGCACTCCTAAGGCAATCACAAGTGATAGGGGGACACGCTTTTGTAACAAACAATTTGAAGCACCTTTGAATAAGTATAGAGTCACACATAAGGTTGCAAATGCTTATCATCCTCAGACTAGTGGTCAAGTAGAGGTTTCAAATAGGGAAATCAAGAGAATTTTAGAAAAAACAATGAATGCCTCTAGGAAAGATTGGTCAATGAAACTTGATGATGCACCTTGGGCCTATAGGACAGCATTCAAAACCCCAATTGGGATGTCTCCTTTTAGGCTAGTGTTTGGGAAGGCTTGTCATCTATCGGTGGAATTAGAGCACAAATCATATTGGGCATTGAAATTTTTGAATTTTAACATGTAGTCTGCAGGTGAAAGAAGATTGTTGCAACTAAATAAATTGGAGGAATTTCGCAATGAGGCCTATCAAAATGCTAAGATGTACAAGGAGCGTACCAAAAGATGGCATGATAAACACATATCCAAAAGAGAGTTCGAAATTGGCCAAAAAGTTTTACTTTATAACTCTCGTCTCAAACTTTTTCCAGGAAAGTTACGTTCTCGATGGTCTCGTCATTATACAGTCACATAGGCATTTCCATATGGAGCAGTTAAAGTTGCACATGACACCGAAGGCACATTTAAGGTGAACGGTCAATGTTTGAAGCCTTACTTCGAAGGTGGTTACAACAAGCAGAAGACCACTATTGAACTTCATCCTCTAGAATAGTGACATTTGAGATAGTTTGGTTAAAAACTATAAAGCAAGCGCTTCTTGGGAGGCAACCCAAGCATTTTGATTATGTTTCTTCATTAATTTTTACGTTTATTTTTTTTCAAAAAAAAACATGATTAATAATTTTTATCCAGGTTAATTTTCTTTCTTGAAGGATCACCTTTTTGGAGTTTAGTAATCAAGACCATCCATGGACACATCCTACAGCAAGAGGAGTTTTCTTGTTCCTATTTTTCTTTTGTTTCTTTTGTTTTGTTGCATTGAGGACAATGCTTCATTCAAGTTTGGAGGGAGAAAAAATTTTTGCTCAAAACCTTTTTGCTAAATCTGAATTTGTTTTTTTGTTGCATTCATTGTTGTGAATTTTTGTGATTCTTAGGAAAATTTAAATTTTGTTCAAACTTGTGAATGATATGTGAGTTAATTTTGATTCTGAGGTCGATCCACTTACTGAGCACTAGAAGTCCTTAATTTTTTAGTAGTGTGTATATCTAGAGAACATTCATGTGAAGTATGTGCTTTTCTTAGATCTCACCCAAATCTTAGAATTTGTTTGATTTTCTATTGAGGAGAAATCCTAGGCTACATCTAACTTTGATTTTCTCTTGGGAGGAAGGGTAGAGCATGGAAATAATTTGATTGCTATGGTTGTTTGGGGTGTATCTTCTTCTTTAAAAAAAAGGAGAAAAAAAAAGAGAAAAACAAAATATTGCTTTTATGGTTCCCTATTCAACTTTTAATTGAGTGAGCCTTTTGGATACTAAATGGGTTGGGAATGTTCACATTATATTAGGAGGGACTTAGGGAGAAACTCTACCACAAAGCAATGAAAAAAAAAGGGAAAAAAAAGAGGAAGAATGATAATCCGTAGTGGCAGAAAGATTATTTTGAAGATGTGAAATTGGAGATAGTGGCATGTGCTCTAATTAGATCCTAGAAATCAATGTGTTCATGGGTGATTTGAGCTTAAATTTACCATTATCTCACCGTTAGCCCAACCTTACATTACAACCTGAGGAAGTCCTACTGATTTTTGATTGGATGATTAGCTTACATTAGTGGAGAGAGGAATGAAAAGCAAACCTATGAGATTTGGTTATAATTGTAAAGAGTTTTTGAGAGGTTGCATACCAATGTGAACTTATTTAGATTGCATATAATTCGAAAAGACGAGGACTCACACACACACTTGGATTACATAGTTAGAATTGGTTTTAACTTATGAATCTATTTCAATGTTTGGATGAAATTGTATTTTTCTTTGAATTATGATTTCGAGCAATTATGGAAGGAAGTCGTGGAGGGGGTTGTTAGCTTGAGTATGTCTTATATCTTGCTTTTGCTCGAAGACTAGCAAAATGTTAAGTTTGGGGGTTTGATAACTATACAAAAATAGAGTTATTTTATCTACTCTAGGCAATAAATAATGCAATATTTCTTAGAATATATTTGGATTTCCTTTTATTTACTTAATTTTTCCTTGTTTATGCAAAATATTGAGATATAGAGAAAATAAGGAAAATATGGCAAAAAGAAGGAAAGGAATATGCGACCCAAAGAAGAATTAGAAAGTGGATATCACATTGGAAATTCTGCGATTTATTCCCTAATTTTATGCGAAAAAGAAGCAATTACCTTGTGAGAGAAGTCTTGGATGTTATCATATAAATAGGATAACTTGGGGGAGCATGGAGTTTTTTTCTTTGAGATCGTTTTTGTTTTCAGTGTTCTGAGAGTTTTTCAAGTATTTTGAAGAGAAGACAAAAGTGGTGACAGAATTTTTGTTCTTTGATTTAAGATATTTGGTTTAATTTCTATTATCGTTTCTTTTTCTATTATGTTCTAATTTTTTTTGTTAGAGCGATGATATAGTCTAACCATGATGATATAAATTTCATGCTTTTTATGCTTTGCAAGTAATGTCACGCTTCGAACCCCAACGAGCGCATGACATCCCGATCCTCGGTCGAATAAGGTGTGACGTCCCAGGAACCGTCGCCAACCCAAACGATCCCATCAGAGTTAATCGCGGCAGAAATAATCAAATAAACCCGGACAATAAAATTGGATAACACCAGGAAGAGATAGACCGCCAAACCACCACCAAAATCTTTACTATACTTCGATACATGCATATACAATATCCATTTACAAATGAACTTATACCATACCGCCATTTACAAAACCGTAAACATATATGCACACCAAATTACTAACTAGAAACCACCGACTTCAAAAAGAATCGATAGCCTGGGTAAGCCTATACCAAAAATGGGACTCTCCAAAAATCTTTCTCAACCTCTCAAACTAACCCCTACGCCCTTTGGTGGGCGTCCACTCGGGCTCACTCTCCTCATCACCCTCGTCCAAATCCTTGTCTGGCACAAGCTCATCCAACGACTCCGAGTCGGCCTCGATCTCTATGGGGTTATCCTTATCCCCTGACTCTAGCTGATCCTCAGCTTGCTCCTCCTCATCTGAATCCTCTCTGTCCTCCTTTGGCTCCTCTGCGGGCTCGTCCTCCGACTCATCCTCCTGCTCATCCACTGGCTCGTCCTTAGCTAGCTCCTCTCCGAGATTCCCACCATACTCATCCTCCGGCTCTACCTCAGGTATCCTGCCTAGATCTATGTCCATTGGGTCAAATCCTACCTGGGACTCTTCCGGCTCCGGGTCTAGTTTGGCTACTGAAGAGTTAGGTGCTACCGGTGCAGGATGATGTCTAGATTGAGCTAGACTAGCCTCCACATTAGTCAATTCCCCATCAGGAGGGGGTATGGTTGCCGGATCACAATCACCAACTCTGTCGAACGGCACATCAAAACCATGAATGGGACCAAACTCGTCTATTTCATCCCAAAATATCCAAGCCGTATACGTATGAGCCTGCCAAAGAGGTAGCCCTATATCTACCCAGACTACTGACGTATGCTTAATCCAGGTATGGTTCTCATCCACAAGGTATTCTATGACCTCGTGATCGGTGTGCATGGAAATCCCAAAACGCTGCGACAATAATGACGGGAGGTTCATGGCTCGGGCAGGGGCTCTAAAATGGTTTGGTTGAAATAGCCATGAGACATTTCTCAATAAGTTGCAACCTAAACTCTACCTAGGCTACCACGTATTCTAGATAAATTCAGACACGCAAACAAGCAATATAAACAAACACTATCCATGCAATCGTACTTACCTGGACTCTTGGCATACCCAGCCTGCACATTAGTTCACAAACACAACATTCAAATCTCACACGCATTTCAAACCACACGCACCTCGAACCATACTCATTTCCATGGCAAAATGCACATCAATCACACCACATTTCTAGCCCACATTCACACTCGATCATGCACCATCACGTCATTTTCATTAAACTTGCCTCGTCATACCGTCTCATGCCCAATCACTTTCTCAGCCCGAATAAACACGCCTTAGGCTTTCACTTTCTCATCACGACCTACTTAAACACGCATTAGGCCCGATCTCACTTTCACTTGCCATACCACACATCTCATTCTCAATCACTTTCCTCAGCCTCCGTAAACACGCTTCAGGCCCACACGATCGCGCCCCGAGCATCACATGCCTCGGTTCAATCCCACAGTCGTATCATGACCCGTGTAAACACGCCTCAGGCCGGTTCAATTCCCCGAGAAAACACGCCTCAGGGAGTTAGTGATCACACGAACATACTCACATGCCATATATTTTATATGTACCCCATGTAAACACGCCTCAGAGACTTTTAGTGATCACACGCACATCACACACCTCAAGTCTCACACGTGCACACACTCGGGCATCAATCAAATGCACGCAATTGCACCCAATTTCACCATCACAATTCAGCCACATTACACATACACAAACAACATACAATAACGCACTTGTAGTAAATCTCATCCAAACTTGATCACTCTTGGGACACTAACCGGTAGGGAAAGACTAATTAGAGATCTAGATTTGCATGACCATAGAACCTAGCCATGGATGACTTTTGACCATAAGGATTATTGAGGTGATATTTTGAGCTAATATAGTCCGATCTAAGGATGGTCATGGATCGATTTGCGAATGCTGTATAATTGGATCGCGGGTGATTCCGCCTTGCCAGAATACAAAATTTGCCAACGATCTCAAACCTTTTCCAAACGATCACATTCTTTAGAGCTAGTGATTGATCCTCGCAATTATATAACAATCGAGATCGCCATAGCTCAAGTGAACTTAAACATGGCTCGATTTAGTATCAACCATCGGTCGAATATACGAATTTTTCTGAAAGCCGCCAATTAGTTTGAGATAAGCTCAAGTCGCATTTATTTAAGTTTGGCCATTAAATAGAGACTGAGTTGGGTGTTGAAAATTTTGAAAGTCATGACAAAATAATTGGATAACGTCATTATCAATGTGGTCAGCCTCAGATTCATCCGGATTCGTCAAAAAACTGAAATTTTGACAGGAAGTGGAAAATGACTGTTTTGCCCTTGGGATTTTATGAAGACCAAGTGTAAAATGAGAAGGGCATTTTGGTCATTTCATACCAACTTTAGAGATAAAAATTTTTGGACCATTTTGTCCCGCACTTTTTGTGAAATTCCAATTTTACCCATGGATATTTTTGGTGGGGATCGATCTGGGCCGTCGATTTTTAGATAAGATTGAATCGTGGCCGTCGGATGGAAAGTATAGAGAAGGGCAAGATGGTAATTTCTTCGGGGTGGGCTTAGACTAGCCTTTTTCTTTTCTTTTTTATCTCTTTTCTCTCTTTCCCCCCTCATCTTCTCATGCTCAACTTCCCCTTTTCACCCCCAGTCGAGTCCCCCTCTCCCTCACCTCTTGGCCAGCCCCTCCTTCCCTTCTTGCCTTGTGCTCATGGCCAAGCAAGGCCGGTCGCCAGTTGCTCGGCCATAGTCCGCCATCCGCCTTTTAGCCACCTTGTGTTGCCGCCGCTACTGCTATTTCTCCCTTGTACAGTCGCCTGGTAGTGCTCAAATCTTGCTTGAAATCACAAGTAAGTAATATCCTAACCCTCACCTAGGATAACGGGTAATTTCGACTTAGTTCGAGCCTTTTTTAGTGAGTTTTAGGGATTATTAGTAGAGAAATTGGTGGACTGAGTTGGCTAAGTGGTTTGGATGAATTTGTGAAAATTTTAGAGGTGGAATTGAGGTTAGAATTGATTAAGTTGGTGATCGGGATGATTACGAGTTATTATCAGGAATTATTGCATAAAAATGGGCCTAAATGTGACGTTTTAGTGATTTTTCTGTGGTGGCTGAGTTAATGTGCATATTTATTGGCTGAATTGTGGCATGCTTATGTTTGAATTACTATATGTGGTGAATCAGGATTTCTGGCATGAGTGCGATGCCCTTGATTGGTGAAAATTGGCCTAGAATATGAAAATTGTGTTAAATTTTGCTTGTGTATGTGGAATTGATGAATTTGTGAGTTCATGTGGCTTGTTGGTGATTTGAATACTTTGGGTGTTGTGTGCGAGTTGATTGTGTGAGGTTGATATATGATTAGGTGATTTGCGTGTTGCACGATCAGTAAATACCCTGAGGCGTTTTTACGCAGGGTCCAGATAATAAATGGAAAATATGTGCACATGTGATAACATAATCCCTGATGCATTTTACATGGGGAATTGAACCCGTCAAGAGGTGTGTTATGAGGGACAATGCCGAATTATATCGGAAGACCGCCAACTTGATGCTTTTTACGCGGGTTATGCCGTAAAAAGGGAGATAGTGTTGCGCCTGAGGTGTGTTTGATTACGCGGGCTAGAGATACTGAGCCTAAGGTGTTTGACGCGGGCTATAAAAGTGTTGTTCAACCTTATGCGTGTTACGCGGGTTGTGTTATAAAAAGGGAGATGGTGTTGCGCCTGAGGCATGTTTGTTTACGCGGGCTAGAGACATTGAGCATTAGGGGTTTTGACGTAGGCTATAGAAGTGTTGTTGGACCTGAGGCGTGATTACGCGGGTCAAAGATCGATGGCTAGTTTTTGGACTTGAAGCATGTTTATGCAGGTCAGAAATGAATTAGAAGCGTGTGTTCAAGTGAAATGGGAATCGTATGATGTTGTGTTTGTTATGCGAATGTGGGCATGAATATGGTTTGATCGGTATTATTGAGTGCGACATGGTGTCGGTTTTTAGTAATAATGTTTGAATTCGCATGTAAGATTTCGTGCGTATCAAAGTAAGATATTTGTGCCTGCTATTGTTCTGGCTTGATTGTTGTGTGATTTGTGTGCTCGAACATGCCCAGAGATACGTGTTAGCCTAGGTAGGGTTTAGGGTTTCACTTATTGAGAAGTGTCTCATGGTTGTTAAACCAAACCATTTCAGACCCCCGGCCGATACAATAAATATCCCTTCTCCACAATGTTTTGGGATCCCAATGCACACAGATCATACAGTTTTGGAGTACTCTATAGATGAAAACCATACTTGAATTAAGCATACCAATATAGTTTGGGCAAATGTGGGTGAACAGTTGTGGCAACCCCATACATATGTAACATGGTGCTTTCAAGATGGGCTAGACGAGTTCGGGCTAGTGCGAGGTTTCGATGTTCCATTCAATGGAGTAGATGATTGGGACCCATTGGCTATACCTCTCCCCCCCCCTCCGAGGGTGAGTTGACCAGTACAGGGACTAGTCTTGCAGAGTCTGGGCACCAATTTGCACCCTTAGAGTCAGATCAGATGGAGGTAGCCTTCAAACCAATACCCGAGGAGCCTCATCAAGAGGAGGCACCGATAGAGTTGGACCCGAAGGAAGATCCTGAACAGATGGAGCCAGAAGAGGAGCCCGATGAGGAACCCGAAATGGAGTCCGAAGAGGAACTCGAAGAAGAACCGGAGAAGGAGCTTGAAGAAGAGGAGCTGATTGAGGTCCCATTGGAGTTGAGTTCTCGAAGTATCAGACTGACTCCGATGAGACTGACTTTGAGTGGACCCTCTCTAGGGTTAGTTAGAAGTTAGGCATTGGATCCTTTTTGGTGTAAGTGATAGTCTACCCGAAGCCGCTAGTCCTTTTTTATATCGGCGGTTGTTAGTGCGGAGGTTTGATGATTGCGATGGTTTGTATTGAATATTATGAATATAGTGGGTGTAATAAAGTGGTTGGTTGCTTGGTTAATTATCCCTTCCTGCTACCCTTTTTCTAATTTTTGTCCGAGAGTTATTCTCATTTCCGCTGTGTTTGAACTCTGATGTGTTAGTTTGGATCAACGATATTCCTGGGATGTAGCACTTTTTCGACCGAGCTTGGCGTGTTGCACGCTTGTCAGGGTTCAGAGCATGACATTAGGGCTCAGACCATCACATATTTTGGCATTACAAAACCATTCCAAATAATATCTTGTATCATTTTGTTAACCTTGATGATGTGTGTCATTATATCATCACCAGCATCCCATCGATAAAGAGCTAGCTTGATTCTATGTTTCTCAAGCTTCTCCTTTTGAGCCGCCGTTCTTGGGATTATCGGAGTGTGTCTCCAATATACCATTATTCCTACAACAAATACAGAACAAAAAGATGATAGTTATGGGCCGATTCGTCATTATCATACAAGTGGATCACTGGTGATTCCGTTTGACCACAAAATGAATTAACGAACAATCCAGAACCCATACCGAACGATCGTGCCCATCGAAACTAGCGATCGATACTCGCGATTTTATGACAACCGAGGTCATCACGATCCGAATGAACTTGCACGTGACTTGATTTAGTGTCAGTGACGGGTCGATTCTACGAATTTCCCTGAAAGCCGCCCGTTAGTCTGAGATACGCACAAGTTATGTTGTATAGAATTCAATTATTAATTAGATACCAATTTGGGCTTAGAAAATCAGGAATGTCAAGACAAGACATTTGGACGACGTTGTTATTAGAACGTATAGTTTTGGATTATCCTGAATCCTTCAGAAAAACTAAATTTTGGCGAATGATGGAAAATGACCATTTTACCCCTGGAGATTTATTAAGGCCATGTGTTAAGGGGCAAGGGCATTTTGGTCATTTTGCACTAACTTTAGGATTGGACAATTTTGCCCTTGAAATTTTATAAAATTCTCAAATTACCCTTGGATATTTTTGGAAAAGATTAGATCGTGGCCGTCGATCTCAAGATAAAAACAAATCTCGGCCGTTGATTAAAAAGATTAGAGAGGGGCAAGATGGTAATTTCCAAGGGGCCTTGGACACCAATTATTGAATGTCCATTATTTAAGACCAAAGTCTCTCTCTCTCTCCTCATTTCCTTTCTCTCTCATTCGGCTCTCTCTCTCTCTCCCCTTTCCTCACCGAGAGCTCTCTCTCTCTCCCTTGGCCCTCGTTTGCCGCACTGCCCAAGCCGCCATCGCCTGTCGCTGTGCTGATCGCCGTCGCCATTGCACACCGTCGCGAGACCGCCGCTTTCCGCTCTAGTTAAGTTAGTCTAGAGTCAAGTAAGTTGCAATCTAAACCCTATTTAGGATATCGGGTATTATCGGACTCATTTAGACACGGTTTAGTTAGTTTTAAGGGTTGATGGAATTGATTATAGATGGATTAAAGGTGAGCATGACCCCTTGTTGTGTTCATGGATGTTCATATGGCTGTTGGATGTTAGTTTGGACATGGTGGAATGAGTTTTGGCGGTTGAAATTCGGTAGAAATCAATTAGGGTTTGAATCCCTGAGGTTTGGTGTGATTCTCAAATTCGCGGTTATTGTACCCGTTGGGCTTGCTATTTTTGTGGAGAATCGTGTGGACTGAATTTGAGAAGTTTTCTTCATGAAAGTTGTTCCCAACATCTTGAAGTATAACATATTTTAAATTTGGAATTTTTAGAGGCCATTTGGATTGCACGAAAACCCCTTTTCAGATTGTCTTAAAATTGCTCGGAACACTATTCATCCCGACCTTATTGTCTTACCAAATTTTTATAAACTTTTTTAGATTTATTTTCAATAAACTTCCTTCACAAAAGTTGTTGGCAACTCTCTTTTCTATGACATATAAAAATTTCAAAGCTTTTCAAGGTGACTTGTGTGTTGAAAGAAATGTATTTTGAGGACAAAGCAGTCTGTTAGAGCAAACTGATTTTGGTCTAATTTCGAGGGACAAAAAGGCATGGTTGTAGATTGAACCGGATTTCTTGTTTTTCATAAGAAATGTTTATCAAGATGTTTTTTTTTATGAAATATCCAAAATTTAGAATTTTTGGAGTTCGTTTACTATTTATTTTGATGGGATTTTGGTCACTGTGTAAACTGCCCAAATTTACCCTAATTCTATGGATGTTCATTTTTACGAGCAGAATGGTGGAGGTGTCGAGGTTGAATAGTTGCTGCCCTTGTGACTGGAATTGAAGCTTGAATGTGTGTTTGTATGTTCTAGGGGCTGAATTGAAATGGTTGGAATTAATGCATTGATGTGCATTTAATTGATGCCTGAGCATGTGCATGCATGAGATCGATGTGTGCATGGGCCGAGTTTGATCGGTTGGTAATTGGGCTCGTTGGTGTGTGAATTGTGCAAGTGGGTGATTGAGAAAATGTGTAAAAGGTTGTGCATAAGATTAAGAAAATGCCTGAGGCGGTATCATTATGCGGGGAATTGTGCTGTCCTGAGGCGGTACCATTACGCGGGTTGTGCAGTAGGTGGTAGGAGTTGAGCCTGAGGCGGTACCATTACGCGGGCAAGATACATGGCCTGAGACGGTACCATTACGCTGGCCGAGGAGTGTTGTGAATATGGCCAACCTGAGGCGGTACCATTACGCGAGTTGTGCACTAGGTGACAGATGTTGAGCCTGAGGTGGTACTATTATGCGGGCAAGATACATAGCCTGAGGCGGTACCATTACGCTAGCTACGGAGTGTTGTAATTATGAGATGGTCACAGTGAACCTGAGGCAGTACCATTACGCGGGTCATTGGCGAGTTGATGGAAAGCAGTGCAATGAGACGTGTACGATCGAGTGGAATATGGAAACGAGGTACCGTGTGCTTAACGTGTGCTCTGGGCATGAATTTAATTCAGAATGCGCATGCGGTTGGAAATTATATGTTTGAGACTAACCTCCAAATGGCACGTATTAAATGCCTAGGTAAGTGCAGTCTATGTATGTGTATGTGGTTGCTGAGTGTTGGTGTGTTTGATCAGTCTGGAAATACGTGGTAGCCTAGGTAGGGCTTAGATTGTGGCTTATTGAGAAGTGTCTCATGGTTGTTTCAACCAAACCATTTCAGACCCCCCGCCTGAGCCATGAACCTTCCGCCACCGCCGCAGCGTTTTGGGATTGTTATGCATACCGAGCATGATGTTGTAGAGTACTTGATCGAGATTGAGGTTGACTCAAAGTCTTTGGATGAGCACGTGCCTGACGAGGATACAGATGATGGTGCCGAGGATAACGAGTCTGAGTGGACGCCATTGAAAGGGTATAGGGGCTAGTTCGGGGAGATGAGTAACTGTAACATCCACAATTTCAATCCCTGGGAAATAGCTATGGTTTAAGCTTGGTGGTTTTCCAATCGAAACTGATATTTTTACTCTTGTTTTGGAAAACCTATTTTCGGATTTTTTGTACCCCTTCGTTTTGTTATTTTTGGGAAAACTTTTATGATCCAAATTTCCAAACACTTTATTCTTGAAATTTGTTTCAAACATCTTGAATTTTTACATACTTTAATTTCAGAATTTTTGAAGTTGATATGAGTGGTATGATGGCCTGATTTTCGGACCGAGTAAAACTGCCCGGAATAGGTATTTCGATGATGTTCACCATTTCTTTTTTTTTTCTACAAGCTTGTCTGAGCCGATTTTGGAAACATTTCCTTCACAAAAGTTGTCGAGAACATCCTTTTCTATAACGTATATAAATTTGGAAATTTTTCGAGATAATTTGGATTCTGGACAGAGCTCAATTTGAGAAATAAGAATCTTATTCCAACGAACTGTTTTCAGTCTATCTTTGAGCTACTAAAAATGGCATTTACAAAGAGATTTAGATTTAGTGCTCTTCATGAAAAACATTTGCTTTCAAATTTGAGAATTTTCGGAGTCAATTTACTGTATTTTCAAGTCCGATTTTGTGAACAGTGCAAAGCTGTCCAGTTTTGTCAGATTTCAAAGATTTAGCATTTTCTATATAAGAACATTGGAATTTCGACTTGATGTCTCTAATGATTTAAAGCATACGTTCTGAGCTTTCAAATGAGATATTTTATACTTTGATTGGAGGTCGGACCAGGGGGAAACCGAAAGAGAGAAGCAAGCTTGAAATTGGATGATTCTAGAGAAGTCTAAACTTGAAGCCCAAGTTTAGAAATAAATGGCTTAGAATTTTCGTCATGGCTTTTGGCCTTTGTGCATAAATGAGCATAAATGACCTTATCTCTTAATGACATAAGTCATGACCTAATCCTTTGATGACCTAAGCCATGACCCAAGCAAAGGCCATTCGGCCAAGGGGAGGGAGAGAGAGAGAGAGTAGCCGTGAGGGAGAGAGAGAGAAAGAGAGGACCAAGGTTGGCTTCTTCATCATTTTAGTCCATTAATGACATTAATTACATGCCATCATGAAGTTTGACTAAGAGGCTTAGTCCATTAATGGCATTAAATGAAAGCCATGATGAATCTTGACTTTGAGACCTTGTTATGATGGCCATCTATCTTCTTAGGCAAGCTTGGATTAGCAACTTGGTGAGCAAGTTTGAAGTTCTATAAATAAAGGAAGCCCTTCCCTCTCTCTCACGCCACTTTTTCTCTATTCTCACGCCACTCTCTCCTCATCCTCACGCCAATCTCACCATCTTCTTCGTCTCCCTTTTTGTTTCTTGTTTTCTCATCTATTGGCCCGAGAAACTCATGTCCAAATAAATCCCAAACTGGCCCGTGTCTCTTCTCGTTCTTACCCAAGAGCCCACGGTTTGGTCCTTGTAGGCCTAGGTTTACTTGGCCACGCAAGAAGGAAGCAAGGAGGAAGCCCGAAGATCGCCCGAGCTCGCCCGTCTCTAACTCGTTCTCTAGTTTTATTAGTCGTTGGGTAAGTGAATTCCCTAATATCTGGAAAGGAAATTACGATACGTTGTAACATGGGTTGGTTGGCCCGTTTCTTGGTTTCATGGTTGTTCGTTCTTTCTCATCTATTGATGTTCACGTGTGATACTCACATTTGATTTTTGTTTTATTGGTTTCGTAGCATTGCTTTGCTATTTGAATTGCCATTGATGCCCGTACGGTAAGAATCGATTTATGTGAACGACGATTGTCTCGTCCTCGCTTGATATTAGTGTTTTCACTTGCTAAGTCTCCTTGACTCATCCCTCGTTGTTTCCCCCTTTTCAGGTCCGTAGGATGGCATCTCCCCCAGCCCGCGTTGGCAATCCATGGAGCAAAGAGCTGAAATGCTCACCGTGACACATGTCAGAAAAGACCACGCCTATCGCCGAATCATGAGGTTTGTGATGTTCGATGAGGGCCTAACGGACTTGGTGCCTCATTCGTACGTGGCATGGTATCGCTATGGGTTGGATCCCTATGTGGGTTCAACGGTGCTTTGGCAATGCGGGCGAACCAGCTCCGAGATAAAGCCACGGGTGCGATGTGAGATGGCCAGGCGGACGGGACCAGGGTGGAGATGAAGAAGTGAGAAGCAAGAAGCCATAATGGGTATAGGATAATCCAAGTCGAGTTTTACTATTTAGAGTCGGCTATAAAAATATGAGTTGTTTGCCATGGCCCGAAGGGCTTGATAAAACATGTTTACATGCCCTGTAAACATAAGGTTTACTCATGATGCTTCTTGTCTTATTCCGCTGTATATATTAATTGTGATTGTCCCGAGAAATGATTCTGCTTGTGTTTATTAAAAAGATAATAATGAATGGGATGTCACATTTATGACCCCGAGGTGGGGGCGTTACAGTGACAGTTTGGGAGTGTCTCATTTTTGGGTAGTGCTAACCTAGGCGACTGATCTTTTATTGTTGGTGGTTTGTAGTTAGTAGCTCGGCGTGCATATATGCTTCGTGGATGGTAAAGAGGTGATTGTGGTATAAGTTTGTTTTGTAAATGAATATTGTATATATCGAGGTAAATTTTGTATTGGTGCTTTGGCAATTTTTTTCCCCTAGGTTCTCCAAATTTATTGTCCGGTGTTTGTTGCTTCCGTTGCGATTGAACTCTGAGGAGGAGTGTTGGGCCGGCGACATTTCCTGGGTCGTCGCACTATTCCGACCGAACTCGAGGGGTGTCGCGCGCTTGATGAGGTTCGGGGTGTGACACGTGAGGCCCAACGGACATTACTAGGTTCACTTTCATTTTTCGCGTCGAATTTTCGATTCTTTGATTCTTTTCCGAAATTGAAATTTTTGATGGTCAATTCGTAAAAATTACGAGGTGACATCTTATAGTTCGAGTGTGAAATCCTTGAGCATTCAACACTCAAAATCGGATCATACTTCGTGGCCGAAATCGATCAATCGCAACTATAGTTCATCTTGAACTAACAGGCAGCTGTTAGAAATAAATTTTTCGATATCCTTTCCCCTTTGGTTAGTATTCCTTGAGAGATCAAGTCAGAGCAAGAATTAACTAATAGAGCATTGACGAAATCACCATTTCATAAATCACCAAATTGAGTCGAATTTTCAGGATATCACAGATTCACCAAAGACAATAGCGAACAGGGAGTGCTGATGAACAGGATCACGCTAGAAAGTAAGAAAATCTTCGGAGTGCATTTGACATTTCTCAGTTATGCCAGATGAAGCTACTCCAATTCTCACATCTGTCACTACGCTCCTGCCTCTTCAGCAACAGTAAAAATCAGTGTATATCTCTAATATCCGAGACTAACTATTTATTGATCACGGAAATGTTGCTATAAACATTGCCATAAACAAATGTACGATACACCGTTCAAGCATATTGTAAAGTGATTGTTTACAATTCACTCCTACTTCTATTGAAATTCTGTATCTTTCTGCTGCGCATCTCATCTCATGTCCAGTATACTTCTGACCTATTTCCTGATTTCGAGTTTGAGGTTCATCCATCAACCAGAGCAGCTACCTATGTGAGATGAATTTATAGAACCAAGTAGCAATGACTTCAACTCCTTTCAGTTGCAAAAACTTTCATTCTTCCAGGTTTTCTCGTCGAAAGGATCAAACAAGTTTCTCAATTAGTCTTTCACGTGCTTCCTTCCCTGTGATTTGTATGGGTATCACCCTGACAACTCCGATCTAATGCTGTTGGAAGTCAAAAAATTCAGTAAAACATGTCATCTTTTCTTCTTTAAAAATGCTATTGTAGATGTAATCAATTAATTTAAACTCCTCATGACGACACATGAACTCAATGGAAAGATTGCAAGGATAAATGTAGGGAAAATTATCTAAAAAGTCATAAACCTATTGTACTTTTGCCAATTTAGTTCTAAACATTTTCACTTCTTATCAATTAAGTTCATCCAGCCAATTTTGATCGGAAATCGCTGACGTAGACATTTTTAAGGGCAAAAGGACATCTGAAGTGCCATAAGTTGTGTACAGAGATCATTTTGGTGCCATAACTTTTTTTCATATCACTTTGGTCCAAATCGAAGGAAACTAGATCACTTTAGTGACTCTGACCAAAAAGCTAATGTGGCATTTATATTTTTAAAAAATAGTCTGACTTGTACACGTGAAAATTATGTGGCTTTTTTTGAATTTTTTAATCTTTTTTTTCCTAACTCTTTCCCAGTCGCCAGAGCGGCGACTGGCGATAGGCTAGAGGGGAGGGCCGGTGAGGCCGACCTTGCCGGCCTCTGGCGAAGCTTGCCCTGCCGACCACCGGCGAGGGTAAGCCTCGCCTAGCAAAGGCGAGGTGAAACCTCGCCGTCGAGACCCAGGTGACAGCGAGGTCGGCCTCGCCAGATATGGCGAAGCTCATCGATGGCTAGCGGGGCGAGCTTCGCCAAATCTGGCGAGGCCGACCTCACCATCGCCTAGATCGCGATGGCGAGGTCTCCCCTCACCCGGCAAAGGCGAGGCCGACCTCGCCGTCGCGACCCAGGCAACGGCGAGGTTGGCCTCGCCTTTGCCAGGCGAGGGGAGACCTCGCCGTCGCCTGGGTCTCGATGACAAGGTCTCGCCTCATTTGCAAAGGAGATTGCTTTCTCTCGATGAGAGTCGCCGGTCCCCAACTAGGGGCCAGCGACCCTCACTGACCACTCCGCCCACCACTACCAGCCCTTCCCGGAGGTGGTAAGGTGGCAGCAGCAGCGGCGAAGGAGACCTCGCCACTACTACAATGTTTGATTTTTTTAATATAAATAAATATAATATAAATTTTATTTTTCTAAAAAAATACACGTCAACGGACTAAACAACATCATTTTTGGTTTTTAATGTTGACTGGACCTCTCTGGCGAGCCATGGACCTCTCCGACGAGCCATGTCAGGGCCACGTAGGATTTTCGGCAAGCCATGTTAGTATTGGCACTAAAGTGATCGTTTTTCAAAAAGTTGACACTAAAGTGATTCGAAAAAAATTTATGGCACCAAAGTGATCTCTGTACATAACTTATGGCACTTCTTGTGTCCTTTTATCCATTTTTAAGTAATATTTTAATAATTTTATGAATTTTTATGGATTTTTTTCTTCTTTTTTTCCTTTTCTCCATTTTTTTTGGGTTTAAGAGTTAGGGCCGACGAGGGTGGCCGACCAACCCTCGCTGGCTCTGGGCGAGGGCCGCAACGCCCTCGTCGGTGCGCAAGCTCTCACCTAGATCCAGCGAGGGCCACAATGCCCTTACCATATCTAGCTAGTCGAGGTCTTAGCAGCCTTTGCTAACCCTAAAGCTACCTAGAGCAGACAAGGATCGACTGGCCACCCTCACCGGCACTAGTTCCAAAACCCAAAAATAAACTGAGAAAAGGAAAAAAAAAAGAAAAAAACCATAAAGAAATTCAGAAAATTATTAAGATATTATTTTAAAATGTCTATGTCAGCGTTGCATGGCCGACCGGCGTCCACATCAGTGATATCCTGCCAAAATGAGTCGGTTGGACTCAATTGGCAAGAGGTGAAAATGTTTAAGATTCAATTGGTAAATTTAAAATGTTTAGAACTGAATTGACAAAAGTGCAATGGGTTTAAGACTTTTGGACAATTTTCCCGACAAATGTATATTCAACTCAAATTTAAGAAAGGATTAGAGCAGGTCAAGTCATGTTAAGAATTAGAAAGCTTTCTTTCTTTCTTTCTTTTTGTCTTACTCATTGGGCATGCTCTCCCCTTTAATAGCTTAAGGTCCACTATTTTCCTTTTGTTGACTGGTCAATGTTTTTTTTTTTTCGAGCGTCTGTTCTTTTGACCCAACCAACACCGCTATTACAATTGACATCAATGGAAAGTGCCTGCATTTGCTCGAGCTTTTTCCTCTTCTCCACGAGCAAGCATAACTCGGTCACAACCATTGATAGCAAGAGACGTGCCCCGCAAGAATTGTCACAAAGTATGGTCAACCTATGAATTTTGCAGTTCAATTGAGAGAGGTTTGTTGTTTGTAGGAAATTTCCATGAATTGATGTTGTGTCTTGCTGATGGATGTCACAAGAAGCGGAAAACCCAATTGTGACCTTTACAGGAAAGTACTTCAAGAGATGAATAAAGCAGGAAAGTGAGAAATGGGTTTTATAGTCAAGCAAATTTGTGCAGTCATCCAATGACCAAAACACGGTTCTGTTGGAAATATGAGATAAATTGATGGGTGAATGGATGAGAAATTGACACTCAAAGAATACCCTTGAGATGGAAGTGGGAAGTGGAAAAACACTAATCCCACATTGGAAAAGCAAGAAGGCTATAAAGTGCTTTATATACAGTTACACTCGTTTAAAGTGGTAACTATCATAGCACAAATACTGTGCCTCACGCGCAGGCGCAGGGGGGTGCAAATCCGATGCCCGATGAGCTGAAACTTGGATGCGAGCACACGTCTTGTGTACATGATTGCAGGATCGAAAAGTGGATTTCGCAACAAGCCCAGTTTTGCTTGCCTTCTGATTTAATTTTTTCAACTCAAACTATTACAAATTTGTAACGTATTATTAATAGCACGTTAAATTGTGTTGTTACGAAATTAATTTTATAACGACAAGCTGTTATGGAGTTAATTTTATAACATTTATAACGGCAAGCTATTACAGAATTAATTTTATAATGGCAGATTTAATCGACTGTTATTCCCGATGCGTATTGATTTTCTAACAATAGATTTAATCGGTCGTTATTATTCCCGAAATGCTCTCCCCTCTGTTCTATTTATCGAAATCATTCTTCCTCTATTTTATATTCTCTGCATTTGCATTATTTTCGATAGTGTTCATTTCTGCAAATTGTTTAAGTTTGCTGGAAGCTTTGAAGTGCTGATTACTTCTTAGCCGTCTATCGTTGTATCCTGCGAAATAGACATTTGCGAAACCTCAGACGTGTGCTAGAGGGAACGAAACTATTTTAAGAAAACTGTGTCGGTATTCATTTGTATCAATTTCAACTTCGTTATTGCAATTTCGTTTCTTTACAATTCTATATAGTTTGTAATATTTATACTAATGCCAATTTGAATTTCGCAACAATCTTAAAACAGATTCATGATTTTATATATTCAAATGGCTACTAGAAACGAAGTCGTCGATGTGGTTGCTGGAAATGATGGTGTCGATGTGGCTGCTGACAACGTCACCAAAAACTCTGCCTATGCCTTAGCTGTCTAACTGCCTGGCTCATCCTCTGTCCATCCTGCAATTTCTATCCACCATGGTGAGAAACCTGAAAAGTTCAACGGATCAAACTTTACAAGCTGGCGGCAAAATATGTTGTTTTATTTAACAACTTTGAATCTTGCAAGATTCTTGATTGAGGAAGCTCCTAAGTTATCCGAAGGAGAAATGGATAAGCAAGCCATTAGTGCTATTGAAGCCTGGAAGCACTCTGACTTCCTGTGTAGGAACTATGTCATGAATGGTTTACATGACTCATTGTACAATGTCTATTGTGCAAAAAGGATGACAAAGGAGTTATGGGAAGCCTTAGACGGGAAATATAAAATAGAGGATGATAGAGCAAAGAAATTTGTTGTCGGTCGATTCCTTGATTATAAAATGGTGGATTCTAAGACTGTGATCAGTCAAGTGCAAGAAATTCAAGTGATCTTGCATGAAATCCAAGCTAAAGGAATGAACTTGAGTGAAACCTTCCAAGTGGCTTCTATTATTGAAAAGCTACCTTCTGGGTGGAAGGATTTCAAGAACTAGCTCAAGCACAAGCGAAAGGAAATGAACCTGGAAGAACTGATTGTTAGACTTCGAATTGAAGAAGACAATAGAGGATCTGAATGCAAAGGATATGATCCTACTACAGCTAGGGCAAATGTTGTGGAGCTTAGGCAAGGCCACAAGAACAAGAAGATTGCTAAGCCAAAGTTAGAACCAAAAGGAGGAGTTTCCAAGAACAAGTTTTAAGGAAAATGCTTCAACTGTGGCAAGATGGGGCATAGATCCTATAGATTGCAGACTTCCAAAGAAGAAGAAATATGAGACAAATATGGTGAATGGCATCGCTCAAGAAGTGTCAAACATAAGCCTTTCTGTAATGATTTCTGAAGTAAACTTAGTTGGGTCCAATCCGAAGGAATGGTGGATCGACACTGGTGCCACTAGGCACATATGCTCTAACAAGGACCTATTCACAAATCTTGAACCAATTAATGGGGAAAAGGTTTTTATGGGAAACTCTGCCTCTTCTGCTGTCGAAGGCCAAAGGAAGGTGTTGTTGAAGATGACCTCTGGAAAAGAGCTGACTCTAAACAATGTCCTATATGTGCCAGAAATTCGAAAGAACCTGGTTTCTAGGTCTTTGTTGAACAAGCATGGATTTCGTATGGTGTTCGAGTCAGATAAAGTTATTTTGTCTAAATCCAGAATGTATGTGGGGAAGGGATATGTAACTGATGGGTTTTTAAGTTCAATGTAATAACAATTATCAATAAAGATAATAAGTCTTCCGTTTATTTGCTTGAGTCTTCCAATTTATGGCATGGTAGACTAGGACATGTTAATTATGATACATTGCATAGATTAATTAACTTGGAACATATACCTTCATTCCAAATTGATTCAAAACATAAATGTGAAATTTGTGTTGAGGCAAAATTAATAAGATCATCATTTCAAACAATTGAAAGAAACACCAAACCCCTTGAATTAATTCATAGTGACGTCTACGATTTGAAGTTCATTCAAACGAGAGGTGGTAATAAATATTTTATTACTTTTATCGATGATAACACCAACTATTACTATGTGTATTTGCTTAAAAGCAAAGATGAAGCCTTAGAGAAATTTGTTCTCTATAAGAATGAAGTTGAAAGTCAACTCAATAAGAAAATTAAAAGATTGAGAGTGATAGAGGTGGTGAGTATGAAGTACAAATTGGTGAATTCTGTGCATAACACAGAATTATATATGAAGTAACTGTGCCTTACTCTCCTCAATCAAATGGTGTTGCTAAACGTAAAAATTGCACATTGAAAGAAATGATTAACGCAATATTACTAAATTCAGGTTTGCCTCAAAATATGTTGGGAGAAGCTATTTTGTCAAGCAATTATCTTTCAAATAAGGTACCTCGAAAGAAAGAGGATAAAACCCCTTATGAGTTATGGAAGGTAGGAGACCATCCTATAAACATTTATGAGTGTGGGGTTGTCTTGCAAAAGTGGCGGTTCCAACACCAAAGAAGACAAAGATAGGTCCTAAAATGGTGGACTAGATCTTTATAGGCTATGCACATAATAGTAATGCATATCGATTTCTTGTACATAAATCTACAATTCCAGATATACACAAGAATACGATCATGGAATCTAGGAATGCATCATTCTTTGAAAATGTATTTCCTTATAAATCCAATGATGGATGAAGTTCATCTAAACGAAAGAATAAAACTATGAATAAAGAAAGTCATGATTTGGCTCATGAAATTCATGATTCAGATCATGAACTAAAACTGAGACGTAGCAAAAGAGCAAGAGTGGAAAAATCCTTTGGAAATGATTTTCGAACTTATTTGATAGAAAAGGAACCATTAAATTATGCAGAAGCTATGAATTCTTCTAAGGGACCTCTATGGAAAGAAACAATAAAAAGTGAAGTTGATTCTATTTTGTAGAATCATACTTGGGAGCTAATGAATCTTTCTCTTGGTTGTAAGCCTTTAAAGTCCAAATGGATTTTTAAAAAGAAAATGAAAGTAGATGGCTCCATTGATAAGTATGAAGCCAGACTTGTGATCAAAGGATACAAACAACGAGAAGGCTTAGATTACTTTGATACTTATTCTCCTGTGACGAGAATAACCTCCATTAGAATGATAATTGCAATTGCATCATTGTGAAATCTAGAAGTACATCAAATGGATGTAAAAACAGCTTTCCTAAATGGCGATTTGGATAAAGAAATTTACATGGAATAACCTAAGGGTTTTATAGTTCCAGGACAAGAAAAGAAAGTCTGTAAATTGGTGAAATCATTGTATGGCCTAAAACAAGCACCAAAGTAGTGGCATGAAAAGGTTGATAATGCAATGATTACCAATGATTTTAAAATCAATGAATGTGATAAATGTGTCTACATTAAAGAGACAACAAATGGTTATATCATTTTGTGTCTTTACGTAGATGACATACTAATTGTTGGTAGTGATGATAAAATGATCAAATCTATCAAGTATATGTTGAATTCAAGATTTGACATGAAAGATATGAGACCTACTGATATGATTTTAGGAATTAAAATCACAAGAACGTTAGAAAGTCTTATTTTAAACCAATCACACTATGTGGACAAGATTCTTGAAAAATTCAACATGAATGATTCTGGTATTGCTAGAACACCATTAGACAATAGTCTTCATCTGTCCAGGAATAGAAGAGAGGGTATTTCTCAAGTAGAGTACTCTAGAGTTGTTGAAAGTCTAATGTACTTAATAAGTTGTACTAGACCAGACATTGCCTATACGATTAGTAAATTGAGTAGATATACAAGCAATCCTAGTGCTGACCATTGGAAAGCAATAGTGGGAGTATTTAGGTACTTACGATATACTCGGAATTATGGCCTGCATTATACCAGATACCCAGCTGTTCTGGAAGGATATAGTGATACGAACTGGATATCTGATATAAAAGACTCAAAATCTACTAGTGGATATGTACTCACACTAGCAGGAGCAGCCATATCTTGGAAATCGTGTAAATAAACTATTATAGCAAGATCCATAATGGAATCTGAATTTATAACTTTAGATAATTGTGGTAAAGAGGCTGAATGGCTACACCATTTCTTAGAGGATATTCCAAAATGGCAAAAACCTATGCTACCATTAAGTATACATTGTGATAGTCAATCTGTGATTGGAAGAGCACAAAGTAATATGTATAATGGTAAGTCAAGACATATACGTCGTAGACATAATACCATTAGACAACTAATCTCAACAGGAATTATCTTTATTGACTACGTAAAGTCAAGGGATAATATTGCAGATCTGCTAACCAAAGGGTTAAACAGAAAGTTAGTTGAGAAATCGATAAGAGGAATGAGACTAAAGCCCATGAAAGAATAAGTTGGTATAAAAGAAACTCAATCTAGTTGACTAGAGATCTCAAGATCTAGATTCAGAGGGACAACCTAATTATGTAAACTTAGTGATGTCACTGTGGGGATTATCTCTAAAACCATTCCTATATAAAATATCAGTGATATTGTAAAAGAAAAGGATAGCAATTTTGCTTAATGATTCTTAAGTGGAGCAAATAAATTACTCATAAATTAAGTAATCACCTATGTGAGAGAGAAGTGGGGCCGCTTCAAATGAGAATTATTTAAAGGCTAAATTCTTTAGAAACTCTTGCGAAACCAGGTTGATGTTCATGGCCAAAATGAACATAACTATGAGAACTAAATAAACGTTTAGATGATTCCTATGCGAAGTGTATGATTCATTTATATAAGAAAGCTAGACAGTTCAAGGACATCATGTCTACTGGACAACTAGTAAAGTAAATATGTTTTCACAAGGGAAGGTTCAAAGGGTAACACCTACCTATCCTATGCAGGTTTTAATTATTGAACACTATCACAGAGTCAAAACTAAAACAATCTTCATTCATGTGGGGGATTATTGGAAATATGGGATAAATTGATAGGTGAATGAATGAGAAATTAATGCTCAAAGAACACCCTTGAGTTAAAAGTGGGAAGTGAAAAAACATTAGTCCCACATTGAAAAAGAAAGAAGGTTATGAAGTACTTTATATACAGTTACATTCATTTGAAGTGGTAATTATCATAGCACAAAAACTATGCCTCGCGCGCAGGCACAGGGAGAGTGCAAATCCGACGCCTAATGAGTTGAAACTTGGGCGCGAACGCACGTTCCATGTATACGATTATAGGATCAAAAAGTGGGTCTCGCAATGAGCCCAATTTTGCTTGTTTTCTGATTTAATTTTTTCAACTTAAACTGTTACAAATTTGTAACGTATTATTAATAGCGCCTTAGATTGTGTTGTTATGAAATTAATTTTATAACGGCAAGCTATTACGGAGTTAATTTTATAACGTTTATAGCAGCAAGCTGTTACGGAATTAATTTTATAACGACATATTTAATTGGCCGTTATTCCATATGTGTATTGATTTTATAACGACAAATTTAATTGGCCGTTATTATTCCCAAAATGCTCTCCCCTCTGTTCTATTTATCGAAATCATTCTTCCTTTGTTTTATATTCTCTGCATTTGCATTGTTTTCGATAGTGTTCATTTCCGCAAATTGTTCAAGTTCGCCGGAAGCTTTGAAATGCTAATTACTTCTTAGCCGTCTACCATTATATTCTGGGAGACAGACGTTCGCGAAACCTCATATGCGTGCTGGAGGGAACGATTTTGTTTTAAGGAAACTGTGTTGAACACATGCCTCAATATTCATTTGTATCAATTCCAACTTTGTTATTGCAATTTCGTTTCTTTACAATTTTGTATAGTTTGTAATATTTATATTAATGTTTGAATTTCGCAATAGGTTCTTGGTAGCTGGAAATTTAGGTCACCAAGACATTAATTGCTTTCCATTGTACAACTCAGGATACCAACTGCCATGTACCAGCGAGGAAAGTGAGGTTTTGATCCCATTGCGCAAGCATAAAGGCATAACTTCTTTATTTCCAAACTTGTTAAACACGACAGACAAAGTTTTGGTTCTTTGTGCCACGATTGCCAAACAATTCTAAGTAGGCATGACTAGAGTTGGGTGGGATTACACAGAGGTCGAGAAATCCTTTTAATAGTATCATAATTTTTTACGGCACTTATTTTAACACCATAATTTTTTAAATGATCAATAAACCGCCACAATTTAAAAAAAAATAGTTCATTCAAATGACATTGACCATTTGTGTCGTGTGAAAATCTTATATGGCTTTATCTTTAGAATAATAATCTGACTCATCTAGCCAAAGATGACGCTCATTTTAATGTCATAATCTTCCAAACAATCAATAATCCGCCACAATTCTAAAAAAATTAATCATTCAAATGATATTGATCATTTTTGTTGCGTGAAAATCTTATGTGGCTTTATCTTTAGAATAAATAATCTAATTCGTCTCGCTAGAGATGTCAACATTTAAGATACAAATCAAACGACGTTTGGCAACACAGTTTTCCTCCGGATTGAGAAATTAGGTTCAATTTCCTCCGTAACTAAACCCTAAAAGCAGCTGAAAATGTGTACCCACGGTTTTCTCGTTCAAAATTTCCCACTGAACACGTGATCGATGGAGCCCACATTTCAGATTTTTCAGAAATCCCTTTCTCACTGACCAGCTCTTTTCCACACCTTCTTTTTTTTTTTGGTAAGGTTTTCCACACCTTCTTCATCCTCACATCCTGGACAAAAGTGCCATAGCCAATCCAACAGCCAAGCTTCAAAGCTTGTGGAGCTTTCCAGTGCTGGATCAGCTCCTCTGCGGCCGCATGACAGAATATACACATCGTATAATTTTTTCTTTTTTTTCTAGAAAAGGACCTTACACAATTATTTGAGAAAAATCGGCACACACTGTTTGGGAGAGGGGGGGAGAAAAAGCAAAACCCCGTAGACGCCAAGCGGGCACACCTCACTGCATTTGAATTGCCTCACCATTACACAGCTTCTTCGTCTTCTTCATTTCAAATCAGTTCAGAAGTTAGGGTTTCGCTTCTCTCGTTGCGAAGATGGAGCCTTCGTAGTTAGGGTTCCGTTGTGTTTTTGCTGATTGTAATCTGAAACGACAAAGTCAATTTCGCATTTCCCTCATTTTTGTTCCTGTTTTCTTGCCGATTTGGATTTTCCAGTCGTTAGGCAAAGAGATTCAGTGGGATGGATGAATTTAACAAGGAGCAAGAGTAGAAGATGTGAGCAGTGTTTATTTATTTATTTATTTATTTTGCTCGAAGTGAGGGGTGTTTATGGAAAAGAGCAAGTGAGTGGAAAAGGGATTCTGAAAAATCAACGAATGGAGTGATTTATTGTTGACACAGACACCGAAGACGGGGGACCACGCGAAGGAGTGATATTTCAAAGGCGGCCACTTTGGAGAGCAATGTTATTTAAGTTACGAGAAAGACCAAGCGACCGAGTAGATATTTTTCTTAGTGAGAATGTCCCTTGTCCAAGGAGTTCAGCGGAAACTGCGAAAAAGCTGTTTTGAACGGGTCAAAAATTGGATTTAGGAATGTGTGGTTCATTATAAAGCACACTATCTCAAACCAGTTGAATGGTGCGAACCTCATCTTTAACAGTCATAAAATACAGTTCTCCCCACAACCATGTCTTGTTCTCTTTCTTTGTGCACTCTCTTAATCCTTTTCTCCCTCGTCTGCTATCCTACTATCTCCTTTGTCAGTTCTCTTTCCTTCAATATACTTAGCTTTGACGCTAATGAAGGCAACATACTGCTCGAAGGAGTTGCGAGAATTGTGGATGGATCCGTTCAACTAACTGACGTAACTTTCCCACAATCACTCTACCCAGTAGGCCGCATTCAGTATTCCAAACCCGTCGATCTATGGGATTCTGTTACAGGGAAACAAGCAGACTTCTTTTCTCGCTTCTCAATCACCATCACTGCTATGGAACCCGATGGATATAATGATGGCATGGCCTTTTTTCTTGCTCCTGTTGGCTTCACAATCCCCCCCAACTCAGGTGGTCCATATTTAGGATTGTTCAATGCAAGCACAGCTGATGATGGGCCTCAGAACCAAATCGTCATGGTCGAGTTTGATACTTTCTCGAACCCAGAATTTGATCCTCCGGGGCAGCACATAGGAATCAACAATAACTCACTCTCGTCTCTTAATTCCACTAGTTGGAACGCTGAATCACAGAACAGCATTGCAACTAATGTTTTGGTGACCTATAATTCCACTAGCAAGGATCTTTGTGTATTCTGGTCATTTGATGACAAGCCAGTTTCTCCAAATGACAAAAGTTCCTCACTTTCTTGCCAAATTGATCTTGCTAAAGTTCTTCCTACAGTAGTAGCAATTGGATTTTCAGCTTCGTATGGCATCCCTAAGGAGAGACACACCCTCAATTCATGGGAGTTCACATCAAACTTGGACGTTGTGCATCCCTCATCAACAGATACATCAAAAAAGGTGGTAAACTCTAAGATATATAAGTTGATAACATTTATCACAGCTCCCGTAGCATGTCTCTTGCTGGTTATTTTAGCAGGTTCTTGCTTATTTATGATCAAGATGAGGGAAAAATGTGAGTTTCCGGCTTTGACTCACATTGACAAAGAGATAAGAGCATTGCCACTAAAATTCTCTTATCAAGAGTTGTTCGTTTCTACAAATGGCTTTGCAAATGATCAAAGACTAGGCCAAGGAGGGTCCAGCCAAGTTTACAAAGGATTTTTGAACCGTTTAGATCGCCTAGTCGCTGTCAAAAGAATCTTTGCAGAATCCAAACATTCAAAAAAGGTTTTCACCAACGAAGTGAAGATAATAAGCCGCATGGTACATCGAAATCTAGTGCAATTCATTGGATGGTGCCAAGAGGAAGGTGAGTTTTTGCTTGTTTATGAATACATGCCTAATGGTAGCCTTGATAATCATCTCTTTGGAACTCGAAATAGTTTGCCATGGGATGTGAGGTACAAGATAGCTTCAGGGCTGGCGTTAGCCCTCAACTATCTCCATGAAGATCTAGAGCAGTGTGTTCTCCATAGAGATATAAAAGCCGCCAACATATTACTCGACATGAACTTCAACACTAAGCTCGGAGACTTCGGATTGGCTAAGCTTGTTGACCCCCAGTTCAGGACACAAAAGACAGATGTGGTAGGGACATATGGTTACCTGGCACCTGAATATTTGAGTGAAGGTAAGGTTACTAAAGAATCCGACATGTTCAGCCTTGGGGTGGTGGCTCTAGAAATCGCATGCGGTAGGAAGACCTATAAGGAAGGAGAATTTCACGTTCCCCTACACAAGTGGGTTTGGCAGCTGTACCTTGCTGGAAACATGCTTGAAGCAGCTGACGAGACATTGGGTTCGAATTTCGATAGGAAGGAAATGAATTGCTTGATGATGCTGGGATTGTGGTGCGTGCATCCAGATCCGAAGAGAAGGCCAAAAGCAGGACAAGTTATCGGATTTCTTCGGGGAGAAGTCCCAGTGCCTGAGCTTCCACTTGGCACATACGAGGCTCCCACTTCATATCAACCATCAGCACAAAAAATAGAATCGTCTTGTATTGAAGAATTCAGTTCTTGTTCAGCAAGATAGATCATGGCTCCTACAGCCATACTGCAACACATTATGACTTTTTGGAAAATAAAATAGATATTGTGACTGAATATTTATGATCAATTGACCTACTCTTTGCTGTAAAGATGTATCATATGTATTGAATTAGTTGATTGATTCACCAAAGATAATAGCGAACAGGGATCGCTCATGAACTCTTGTAGGATCACACAAAGAAGTAAGCAAGAAAATCTTTGGAGTGCGTTTGACATTTCTCAATGATGCTAAATGAAGCTACTCTAGTTCTCACATCTGTCAGCGTGCTCCTGCCTCTTCAGCAGGCAGTTAAAAAAATCAGTGTATATCTAATATCCGAGACTGAGTATTTATTGATCACCTAAATGTTGTCATAAACATTGCCATAACCAAATGTTCGATACACCATTCAAGCAGATTACAAAGTGACTGTTTACCATTCATTCTTACTTCTATTGAAATTCTGAATCTTTCTGTTGCACATCTCAAGTTCAGTATACTTCTGATCTATTTCCTAATATGGAGTTTGAGGTTCATCCATCAGACAGAGCAGCCACCTCTGTGAGAAGAATTCATAGAACTAAGTCAACAGTGACTTCAACTCCTTTCAGGTGCAAAAACTTTCAATCTTCTAGGAGTCAGACAAGTTCCTCAATTAGTCCTTCATATGCTTCCTTTCCTTTCCTGTGATTTATATGGGTATTACCCTCACAACTCCAACCTAATGCTGTTAGAAGTCAAAAAAATCAGTAAAACACGTAAGATTTTCTTCTTTAAAAACGCTACTGTAGATGTGATCAATTAATTTAAACAGCTCATGACGACCCATGAACTCGATGGAAAGCTTGCTAGGATAGACGTATATTCAACTCATATTTAAGCAAGGATCAGAGCAGGTCGTAAAGTCATGTTAAGGATCAGAATGGGTCGAGTTTAGGAAATAATGCCACTTTAGAAAGACAAGCGGTGAGAACAAAAAATGTAACCCATGCGGGTAAGCCACTTTTAAAAAGAGGCCGAGGCTGATTATGGCACACAAGGGTCATTCTCTGTCAAAGGATCAACTGAGGAAAAAAATAACTCAATGCCTTTTTCTACACAACAAAGAAACATAAACAGAAAGAAAGAAAGAGCCTCCTCTAGAATATTTTTGTCCTTTGACAAGGCATGGGTTGAATGGTTGAACAATTCCTCATGGGGTTTCAATCTCTGCGATGAAATAAATTAATCTCAAGATTTCTCAAGGTTTTCACCTTAGTATTAATTCGTAAATGCCTGTTTGCGTGGCAAAAAGTCTTTTTTCGACGTAGTATAATAAGTTCATCGAACTTTTGGTGAGAAGATGACCTAATTCAGAATGGCTGTGAAGACTAAAAAAGTCTAGTGTAACGTATGCATCACCGGATGCTTAGCTCGTTCTTTGCACGGGCATTCTTTTCATGTCCACATCATTGATTTCTTGCCAAAATGGGCCGGTCAGACTCAATTGGCGAAAAGTGAAAATGTTTATGATTCAATTGATAAACTTGAAATGTTTAGGATTGAATTGACAAAAGTGCAATGGGTTTAGGATTTTTTGGACAATTTTCCCAACAAATGTATATTCAACTCAAATTTAAGCAAGGATTAGAGTCGGTCGAAGTCATGTTAAGAATCAGAAAGCTTTCTTTCTTTCTTTCTTTTTGTCTTACTCATTGGGCGTGCTCTCCCCTTTAATAGCTTAAGGTCCACTATTTCCCTTTTGTTGACTGGTCAGCGTTTTTTTTTTTTCGGGCATCTGCTCTTTTGACCCAGCCAACACCGCTATTACAATCGACGTCAACGGAAAGTGCCCGCGTTTGCTCGAGCTTTTTCCTCTTCTCCACAAGCAAGCATAACTCGGTCACAATCATTGATAGCAAGAGACGTGCCTTGCAAGAACCGTCACAAAGTATGGTCAACCTATGAATTTTGCAGTTCGATTGAGAGAGGTTTGCTGTTTGAAGGAAATTTCCATGAATTGATGCTGTGTCTTGCTGATGGATGTCACAAGAAGCGGAAAACCCAATTGCGACCTTTACAGGAAAGTACTTCAAGAGATGAATAAAGCAGGAAAGTGAGAAATGGGCTTTATAGTCAAGCAAATTTGTGGGGCCATCCAATGACCAAAACACGGTTCTTGGTAGCTGGAAATTTAGGTCATCAATACATTAATTGCTTTCCATTGTACAACTCAGGATACCAACTGCCATGTACCAGCGAGGAAAGTGAGGTTTTGATCCCATTGTGCAAGCATAAAGGCATAACTTCTCTATTTC
Organism: Syzygium syzygioides; assembly: GCA_031216285.1. Lineage (NCBI taxonomy): Eukaryota > Viridiplantae > Streptophyta > Magnoliopsida > Myrtales > Myrtaceae > Syzygium > Syzygium syzygioides. Next base: position 59,819 of record JASUUD010000020.1, on the reverse strand, counting down.
CAAACTTGTTAAACACGACAGACAAAGTTTTGGTTCTTTGTGCCACGATTGCCGAACAATTCTAAGTAGGCATGACTAGAGTTGGGTGGCATTACACAGAGGTCGAGAAATCTTTTTAATAGTGTCATAATTTTTTACGGCACTCATTTTAACACCATAACCTTTTAAATGATCAATAAACCGCCACAATTTTAAAAAAAAAATCGATCATTCAAATGACATTGACCATTTGTGTCGTGTGAAAATTTTATATGGCTTTATCTTTAGAATAATAATCTGACTCATCTAGCCAAAGATGACGCTCATTTTAATGTCATAATCTTCCAAACAATCAATAATCCATCACAATTTTAAAGAAATTAATCATTCAAATGATATTGATCATTTGTGTTGTGTGAAAATCTTATGTGGCTTTATCTTTAGAATAAATAATCCAGTTCGTCTCATTAAAGATGTCGTCATTTAAGATACAAATCAAACGACGCTCGGCAACACAATTTTTCTCTGGATTGAAAAATTAGGTTCAATTTGCTCCATAACTAAATCCTAAAAGCAGCTGACAATGGGCCTGTTTGGTTCGGCTTTGGGGGAATGCATTTGGGGAAATGCAAATATCTTTGGATGAAAGTCCATTGGGGAAAAGTAATGGTGTTTGGTAAAAATATTTTGTAAAGTTATTTTGGCCAAAATATAGTGTTTGGTGAATTTTTTTTGCAAATGGACTTTGAGATTTATTTTATTTATTAACAAAAAAAAATGAAACTCACCCATCGCCGGAGCCGGCCGCCGGAGCCGGCCACCGGCAGCCGTCGCCCGAGGTCAGGCGACCCCCGGTGAGCCAGATCCGCCGCCGCCGGCGGTCGCCGGAGGCCAGGCGACCCTCGGCGAGGGTCGCTCGACCCAGGCGACGGCCGCCTGGGGTCGCGCGACCTCAGGCGACGGCCGCCTGGGGTCGCGCGACCTCAGGCGGCCGTCGCCTGGGTCGCGCGACCTCAGGCGGCCGTCGCCTGGGTCGCGCGACCTCAGGCGACGGCCGCCTGGGTCGCGCGACCCAGGCGACGGCCGCCTGAGGTCGCGCGACCCAGGCGACGGCCGCCTGAGGTCGCGCGACCCCGGCGACGGCCGCCTGAGGTCGCGCGACCCCAGGCGGCCGTCGCCTGAGGTCGCGCGACCCCAGGCGGCCGTCGCCTGAGGTCGCGCGACCCAGGCGACGGCCGCCTGAGGTCGCGCGACCCAGGCGGTCGCCTGAGGTCGTGTCGCCGCCTGGGTCGCGCGACCCAGACGGCCTCAGGCCACCCCAGGCGGCCGTGCGACCCCCGCCGAGGGTCGCCTGGCCTCGGGCGACCGCCGGCGAGGGCGAATCTGGCTCGCCGGCCCTTCTCCCTCGCCGGCCGCCGTCGCCTGCCCGAAGAAGAAGCTTCAAACCCTAAAAAAAAAAAAAAAAACATGAACAGTAGCATTCGCAAAATGCTGAAAGCCCAAGGCTGGTCTAGACTAGCCTTGGGCTTTCAGCATTTGGAATGCTAGCATTTGGCCAAATGCTAAAACAAACATACTAGCATTTTGGGAAGGGGCTTTCGAGGCCCAAAGCCCCTTCCCAAAGTTCAACCAAACACCCCCAATGTGTACGCGTGGTTTTCTCGTTCAAATTTTCCCCACTGAACACGTGATCGATGGAGCCCACATTTCAGATTTTTCAGAAATCCCTCTCTCACTCACCCGCTCTTTTCCACGCCTTCTTCATCTTCACATCTTGGACAAAAGTGCCATAGCCAATCCAACAACCAGGCTTCAAAGCTTGCGGAGCTTTCCAGTGCTGGATCAACTCCTCTGCGGCCGCATGACAGAATATACACATCGTATAATTTTTTCTTTTTTTTTTTTAGAAAAGGACCTTACACAAAATTATTTGGGAAAAATCGGCATACGCTGTTTGGGAGAAGGGGGGAGAAAAAGCGAAACCCCGTAGACGCCAAATTGGCACACCTCACTGCATTTGAATTGCCTCGCCATTACACAGCTTCTTCGTCTTCTTCATTTCAAATTAGTTCAGAAGATAGGGTTTCGCTTCTCTCGTTGCGAAGATGGAGCCTCCGTAGTTAGGGTTCCGTTGTGTTTTTGCTACTTGTAATCTGAAACGACAAAGTCAATTTCGCATTTCCCTCATTTTTGTTCCTGTTTTCTTGCCGATTTGGATTTTCCAGTCGTTAGGCAAAGAGATTCAGTGGGATGGATGAATTTAACAAGGAGCAAGAGCAGAAGATGTGAGCAGTGTTTATTTATTTATTTATTTATTTTGCTCGAAGTGAGGGGTGTTTATGGAAAAGAGCAATGAAGGGATATATCGAGAACCGAAACAGAACGATCACGGAGAAAACAGAAAAATAGACGATGCACGAATTTACCCAGGTTCACCCTCTCTTAGGGCTACGTCCTGCAAAGAGATTTCACTATAATTTCGGTTTACAGCCTCTCAACTCGTTACAATACTCAGAAAAAAAAAAACGAGCAATATATATATATGCCCCAAACGGGCCCAAAACCTAAACTTATATGAAATCTCTTAATTTCGCACCATACGGGCCAGCCCAAACCCGTTGAGGTTTCGGGGGCGCTGCCCCCGAGCCCCCGCCCGCTCACCGGCGAGCGGGGCAGCCGTCCGCTGACCGGGCAGCGGAACCCCCGTCGGGGGGCGCTGCCCCCGAACCCCCGCCCGCTGACCGGGCAGCGGGGCACCCGTGTCGGGGGCGCTGCCCCCGAACCCCCGCATTCCGCACGCATGGGTCACATGTCGTTGGACAACACTTCAGTTTCCCTAAGCTCACGTGGGCGTACCCGGTGTGAGAAACAAGGGTCTCCGAAGTATTCGCCAACTCCAACATTCTCCCACTTGGTGGATACTTCGCGCAGACGAGGGCCTTTCCAATATCATTCTTCTTCAATCCAATCGAAGTAGAGCACCATTCAAACTTCGCACCTGTGACGGCTTTAGTAAGGAAGTCAGAACTATTTTCCACCGTGTCGACCTTTACAAGCCGAACCTCTTTCTTCTCTACCTTTTCTCGGATGAAATGATATTGTATATCAATGTGCTTTGTACGTGAGTGAAATGCAGGATTCTTAGCTAAATAAATAGCCCCTTGATTATCACATCTCACCTCTATGGCACCTTGCTCAAAACCGAGCTCCAAGCACAAACGCCGTAACCATACGGCCTCTTTTCCAACATGAGTAAGAGCCATATACTCAGCCTCCGTAGAAGAAAGCGCTACCACGCTTTGCCTCCTGCTCATCCAACTTAATGCAGCACCAAACAATGTGAAAACATATCCGCTAGTGGACCGTCTACTATCAATATCTCCACCCCAATCAGCATCTACATGGCCTACGATATCAAGCATGTTTCCGTTTCCTGTACCTTCAAAACATAAAGAAAAATTCGAAGTTCCACGAAGATACCTGAAAACTCTTTTGATCGCATTCCAGTGTTCTCTACCTGGGTTAGACATGTATCGACTCAAGACTCCCACTGCTTGGGCTATATCCGGACGCGTGCACACCATAGCATACATCAAGCTGCCCACTGCACTCGCGTATGGAACTCGGGACATCTCTTCGGCTTCTTCATCCGTTTTTGGACATTGTTCCGCAGATAGCTTGGTCCCTAAAGGTATAGGGGTACCAACAGGCTTGCAGTCTATCATATTGAATTTCTTCAATATTTCTTTTATGTATTTCTCTTGCCCTAGCCACAGCTTCCGTTTCTCACGGTCCCTCCTAATCTGCATGCCCAAAATAAAATTTGCAGGCCCCAAGTCTTTCATTTCGAACTTTTTGGCCAACAAACTCTTCACGGAATTCACCATCTTCACATTATTCCCGATCAACAACATGTCATCGACATATAGCGTGAGAATGACAAAGTGATCGCCCGTTCTTTTCACATAAACGCAATGGTCAGAATTTGAACGCACAAAATTAAGCTGGAGCATGTACGTGTCAAATTTCTGGTACCACATCCTCGGTGACTGCTTTAGCCCATATAAAGACTTTTTCAATTTGCACACCAAATTCTCTTTTCCTCTTACTTCAAAACCTTCTGGCTGCCTCATATATATCTCCTCCTCCAAGTCCCCATGAAGGAATGCCGTCTTTACATCCATCTGTTCTACCTCAAGATCATATGCAGCTGCTATAGACAGAACAAACCGTATCGAGGTCAACTTCGCCACGGGAGAGAAAATCTCGTCATAATCAACTCCCTCAATCTGAGAGTACCCCTTGGCTACAAGCCTAGCCTTGTACTTCTCTACAGTTCCATCCGGTTTCAGCTTTCGCTTGAATACCCATTTACACCCAATTGCCTTTCTATCCTTAGGCAATTTACACAAGCTCCATGTCTCGTTTTGATCAAGCGACTGCATCTCATCTATCATTGCGAGCTCCCACTGATTCGCATCATCCATGGATCTCGCCTCTTTTACAGAACTAGGATCATCTCCGGTAATACTTAAGGCATGATACGTACTCAATACACTAAGTGAGTATCGAATTGGTACCTTTCTTTCCCACGTCGATCTCCTGAGAGCTGGCATGCTATCTGTATCCAGGTCTTCATCTGAATCTGCATCCTCGACTTCATTAACTGAGTCCCCTTGCTCTGATTCAGAATCAGACTCTACTAACGTGCCTTGTGGAATCATTTCCACAGTTTCAGTTTTAGGACTTTCTTCAAGCACTATCACTTTCTTGGACTCATCACCTTTCTGTGTGCCAACCTGGGGCTGTGATTCACGAAAGACAACATCCCTGCTGTATACAATGGTCTTTGATTCTGGATTCCACAGCTTATAGCCCTTGACCCCTTCCTTGTATCCGACAAATATGTTCTTCTCAGACTTATTGTCAAGTTTACCCCTCTTCTCCTTGGGTACATGAACATATGCGTCACACCCGAACACCCGAACATGGGACAGATTCGGCTTCTTCCCAAACACTGCCTCATATGGTGTACGATCATTCACTGATGAGGTCGGTGACCGGTTCTTCAAATAACTGGCTGTGGCTACAGCTTCTGCCCAAAATTCTGTTCCCAAACCTGCCCAACTCAGCATGCATCTTGCCTTTTCTATGAGTGACCGATTTAATCTTTCGGCTACCCCATTCTGTTGAGGCGTATATGGAGTCGTCTTCTGTCTTGCAATACCATTATCCACACAGAATTGCTCGAACTTATCCGAACAGAATTCACCTCAGTTATCTGTACGAAGGACCTTGATTTTCCTGCCCAATTGGTTTTCAACCAAAACCTTAAATTCTCGAAATTTTTCAAATACATCTGATTTACTTTTAATAAAATAAATCTAACTATATCTCGAAAAATCATCTATGAACGATACATAGTACCTGGATCCTCCAATAGATGGAGTCGGAGTAGGTCCAAAGACATCGCTGTGAATCAGCTCGAGAACCTCAGTTGCTCTTGTACCAGTGTGTTGGAAGCTAACTCGATTCTGTTTTCCATGGAGACAGTGTTCACAGAACCCGAAACCCATAGAGCATTTTGGAATTCCTTCTACCATCTGACTTGAAGCTAAGGTAGATAGTCCCTTTTCACCAATATGCCCTAACCTCTGATGCCATAACATGGACGTATCATGTCCATCTTCCTTGGCCTCCTCAGAAACGAACCCGCTACCAATAGTCACTGTTTCCCCGAGCAGCTTGTATAATGTCCCATAACGGACTCCTCGTGCAATCACAATGGAACCTCGAGTCATCTTGCACGAATCCTTATCACAGCTAAAAATAACCCCCGAATCAGCCATCGTACCGACTGATAATAAATTTCTACTCATCAAGGGTATGTGCATCACGTCTGGAATAGTCTTTACCGTGCCATTACTCATCCTCAGCTTCACTCTGCCACGCCCGACAATTTGAACTGCAGTATCATCTCCGAGCATGACATCCCCACCATTATATTGCTCATATTCACAAAACCAGTGTCTATGAGGCGTCATGTGGTATGAAGCACCGGTATCAATCAACCATATATCCTTGTCTGACTGCGCCATACACGCAGCAGCCAAATACATATCTCCCGCATCGACCTCCTTTTTACCCGAGGATGATTCAGCTTCTTTCTTAAAAACTGGCTTGTTTTTACAGTCTCGCTTCACATGGCCCCACTCTTGACATCTCCAGCACTGTACCCTCCTCTCTCTACTCTTCGATCGCCCACGAGATTTGGATCTGGACCCTCTCTGATTTAGAGACTTCTCTGCCAGCCTTCCCCTAGCCGCCAATGCCTCTTTACCGGAATTTCCCGATCCCTTTCTTCGTGTCTCCTCCGATAACAAGGCAGAACACACACTTTCATACGATAATTCCTTATCCCCACCACCAATCACCACAATCAGATTATCCCATGAATCCGGCAGTGAACAAAGTAGTGTTATTGCCTTATCATCATCCTGAAACTTAACACCGATTGATACGAGTTGACTAATCAATGTGTTAAAGTTATACAGATGTGCAGAAAACGAGTCGCCCTCATGCATCCGAAGATTATACAGCTTTTTCCTCAAGAACAGCTTATTAACCAACGACTTACTTTGATACAGCGACTCTAATTTCTGCCACAAATCTCTGGCTGTAGGTTCGCTCATCACATTCGTTAGAATTGAGTTCGCGAGACAAAGCCGAATCAACCCCTTTGCTTTCCGATCGATCCGATTCCAGTCTTCAGTCTCCTTCGGATCTGCTGGTTTGGAAGTTGAATCGCCATCCTTCACCGCTTCCTTGCCTATCACGACACCGGGTTGCGCAGCAACAGGCCTCTCCGTTTCGATTGCCGACCAGAGATCTCGATCACAGAGAAGATCCTCCATCTTCATCTTCCACAGATCAAAATCGCGTCCCATCGAATTTTTCTATCTCAATTCGTGATCCTCCTGACATCTCGAACAAACCCTAATTCCTCGAACAACTCTGGCTCTGATACCAATTGAAGGGATATATCGAGAACCGAAACAGAACGATCACGGAGAAAACAGAAAAATAGACGATGCACGAATTTACCCAGGTTCACCCTCTCTTAGGGCTACGTCCTGCAAAGAGATTTCACTATAATTTCGGTTTACAGCCTCTCAACTCGTTACAATAATCAGAAAAAAAAACGAGCAATATATATATATGCCCCAAACGGGCCCAAAACCTAAACCTATATGAAATCTCTTAATTTCGCACCATACGGGCCAGCCCAAACCCGTTGAGGTTTCGGGGGCGCTGCCCCCGAGCCCCCGCCCGCTCACCGGCGAGCGGGGCAGCCGTCCGCTGACCGGGCAGCGGAACCCCCGTCGGGGGGCGCTGCCCCCGAACCCCCGCCCGCTGACCGGGCAGCGGGGCACCCGTGTCGGGGGCGCTGCCCCCGAACCCCCGCATTCCGCACGCATGGGTCACATGTCGTTGGACAACACTTCAGTTTCCCTAAGCTCACGTGGGCGTACCCGGTGTGAGAAACAAGGGTCTCCGAAGTATTCGCCAACTCCAACAAGCAAGTGAGTGGAAAAGGGATTCTGAAAAATCAACGAATGGAGTGATTTATTGTTGACACAGACACCGAAGACGGGGGGACCACGCGAAGGAGTGATATTTCAAAGGCGGCCACTTTGGAGAGCAATGTTATTTAAGTTACGAGAAAGACCAAGCGACCGAGTAGATATTTTTCTTAGTGAGAATGTCCCTTGTCCAAGGAGTTCGGTGGCAACTGCGAAGAAGCTATTTTGAACGGGTCAAAAATTGGATTTAGGAATGTGTGGTTCATTATAAAGCACACTATCTCAAACCAGTTGAATGGTGCGAACCTCATCTTTAACAGTCATAAAATACAGTTCTCCCCACAACCATGTCTTGTTCTCTTTCTTTGTGCACTCTCTTAATCCTTTTCTCCCTCGTCTGCAGTCCTGCTATCCCCTTTGTCAGTTCCCTTTACTTCATTAAAAGTAGCTTTGACACGAATGATGGCGACATACAGCCCCAAGGAGTTGCGAGAATTGTGTCTGGAGCGATTGAACTAAACGACAGCACTATTGTCGAGCCAAAATTTCAAGTGGGCCGCATTCAGTATTCCAAACCCATCTATATATGGGATTCTGCTACAGGGGAACAAGCAGATTTCTTTACTTGTTTCTCATTCACCATCGATACTTACAACGCCACTTAATAGAGTGATGGCATGGCCTTTTTTCTTGCTCCTGTTGGCTTCCCAATCCCCCTTAACTCAGCTGGTGGATTCTTAGGATTGTTCAATGATAGCACACTTAATGTTGGGCCTCGGAACCAAATCATCATGGTCGAGTTTGATACTTGGTCGAACTCAAGATTTGATCCTCTGGGTAGCACATAGGAATCAATAGAAACTCACTCAGGTCGCTTGTTCATGCCGGTTGGAATGCTGGATCACACAGGGCACATGCAACTAATGTTCTGGTGACCTTTAATTCCACCAGCAATAATCTTAGTGTATTTTAGTCATTTGATGAGAAGCCGATTTCTCCATATGACAAAAGTTCCTTGCTTTCTTACCAAATTGATCTCGCTAAAGTTCTTCCTGAATCTATAGCAATTGGATTCTCAACTTCTTGTGGCATCTCTTACGAGAGACACAGCATTAATTCATGAGAATTTACTTCAAGCTTCTGTCCTTTACCGGCGGATATGTCAAGCAAGGGGGTAAACTCTAAGTTGTATAGGATTATAACATTTATCATTGCTCCTGTAGTGTGTCTCTTGCTGGTTATTTCAGCAGGTTCTTGCTTATTTATGATCAAGATGAGGGAAAAATGTGAGTTTCAGGCTCTGACTCACATTATCAAAGAGATAGTAGCATTGCCACTGCAATTGTCTTATCAAGAGTTGCTTGTTGCTACAAATGGCTTTGCAAATGATCGAAGACTAGGCCAAGGAGGGTCCAACCAAGTTTATGAAGGATTTTTGAACCGTTTAGATTGCCCAGTCACCGTCAAAAGAATCTTTGTAGAATCCAAAACACTCAGAGAAGGTCTTCACCAACGAAGTGAAGATAATAAGCCGCATGATACACCAAAATCTGGTGTAATTCATTGGATGGTGCCAAGAGAAATGTGAGTTTTTGCCTGTTTATGAATATATGCCTAATGATAGCCTTGATAATCATCTCTTTGGAACTCGAAAAAGTCTTGCCACGGGAAGTGAGGTACAAGATAGCTTTAGGGCTGGCGTTAGCCCTCAACTATCTTCATGAAGATCTAGAGCGGTGTGTTCTTCATAGTGATATAAAAGCCGCCAATATATTACTCGACACGAACTTCAACACTAAGCTCGGAGACTTTGGAGTGGCTAAGCTCATTGACCTTTAGGTTTAGGACACAAATGATGGACGTCGTAGGGACATATGGTTACTTGGCACCAGAATATTTGAGTGAAGGTAAGGTTACTAAAGAATCCAACATGTTCAGCTTTGGGGTTGTCGCTCTAGAAATCACATGCGGTAGGAGGACCTATCAGGAAGGAGAATTTCACATTCCCCTATGTAAGTGGGTTAGGCAGCTTTACCTAACTGGAAACATGCTTGAGGCAGCCGACGAGACTTTGAATTCAAGTTTTGATAGGAAGGAAATGGAATGCTTGATGATGCTAGGACTGTGGTGCGTGCATCCAGATCCCAAGAAAAGGCCAAATGCAAGACAAGTTATCAGATTTCTTCAACTAGAAGCCTCGGTGCTCGAGTTTCCATGTGACACCTATAGGGTTCCTATTTTATATCAGCGATCAACACTTAGAATAGAGTCTTCCTCTTCTATTCAAGAATTACCTCCCGTTAAGCAAACATACCATTGCAACAAAAGCCATACAGCAACACATGTTGACTTTTGGGAAAATAGAAGAAATGTTGTGACCGATTATTATGCTCAATCAACCTTTTCTTTGCCGTAATATATTGTCTGGCTGCTGATCAATAATGGGTTGACATAGATTTCACAGAGACAGCAGTACCATTACACATGGCCTCTTATGCAAAAGCTCGTGTTCTATAATCTTATTTTATGAGAAAGCCAAAGAAGTAGTTGCTTTGACTCTGTTTCAGTTACACTCTGGAGATGCCTTTTAGCCTCTACAGGGGGATAATTTAGTCGATTAGGTCGTTATAATAGGTAGAAACTTTACGATCAAAAAATTGTTCAATTTATGACCGAGGATAGTAGTGAAACAACAGCTTAAGAAGAGCGCAATCTAGAGCTAAACCAAGGGAGAAAAAACTCTGCTGGGACAGTTTAGGTTGCCTGGCCGCTGTTCAAAGAATACTTCTTCAGAATCCAAAAATCCTGGAAAGATATTCAATGATGAAAAGCAAAAAGAAAAGTGATCTTTTGGTTAGTTACTGGTTTTATGGCATAGGGAGCCTTGCTATTAGTACATTGGGCACATAGAGTCTTAGATAAAAAAAAATAGAGCAACTTGTTCATTGTATGGATGTAAAATCAGCCAAAATATCATTGGACTCAACTTTCAGCACTGCCCTCGGGTCAGTAAACAACAGGTCATTGGTAGGTTCTTGATGAGTCCTTTTTTTATAACTATCTAGTGCTCAACACTAAGAATATCAAATCTAGTTGTGTTACCAGTAATAAGTGCTTTTCTGTTTTCAAGTAAAGCGGTCCATTCTGCAAGTTACCGTTCATACATACACAACTTGGTTAGTGTTACCTACGAAGTTATTGTTTTCATTACCTCCTAATGCTTTGTATCAGGAACTAGTCACTAATTATGATATTTCCTCTCCAAAAGAGAAAATGCCATGCTCGGACAAATCTTTCCAGTCCCATTATCCCGAGGTTGAATAACTGAACCAAGAAAATAAGGCACTCGGATGCTTGCATCAATCCAAAGAGACAAGAAATAGGTTTGCTTGTTGACAAAGTCAAATCTGCCCTAAGATGGCGTTCTCTGCAAAAACTCAGTCTATTCGCATGAACTGATTGAAGGCAAAAGCAGTTAACTCACAAGTGATAGCTGCAAATACTGTCGTTGTGGCACTTCAATCCAAACATAATTATGATCAAGGATTACCACCAGTCACAAGTTTGTCCTTGATGCAATTCAGAACGTCTTGCCTTATTCTTTCTCTACTCACTGGTTTGTCCTTTTCAATGTCTGCTGTGCTCTTTTGTCGCTTGTTTGTTCACATACCTTCAATATAAGTAGCTTCAGTGCTGATTCAACAGTACACTAAAAACAAGATGCGATGCCTATGAACGGAGCTGTCAAGCTCACTGCAATGGCCCAGAACTTGGCTCACCGTCTCAGTGGTATCATTTACTTGGAACCCATGAATATGCGGAGTTCTTCCACAGGAAATCTATCAGTTAGCATGGATCGATGTATTAGCATGTCATGATGTATCCAACACTCACTCATTGAATTTGTCTTGGTCCATTTGTGAGGCATCAGTTATAATCGAGTCAAGCAGCCAAAAGAACTTGAAAAGAAAGACTCCTTATGTTTCCAGATAGTGAGGTATGACCCAAATGAATGTAGTTTAAGCCTATTCACCAGAAGATGTAGTTTTTTGAGTCATTCAATAAGAATCTCTTATTCAAGTCAAAGAAGATGGAGCATGTCAATTACTTAGCACAAGAAAAATTGACCATGGAACAGTGACTCATCATTCATCAGTAGATTCTGTCAAAAAAGGCACTACTAGTGCTAAATACAGAAGTAAGCCTACGGTAGAAAAACTGCCTTCTGGAGTAAACACGTGTATCTAGAGGTTCTGTATTATAGATGGAGACATAACTTCAGGATCGGGGAAGGCTCCATCTCTGTGCTGAGAGACACATACAACAACCACACATGATTAACAGAAGCAAACAAAATATAACCATTCGTCTATGTACCTAATTCTGCAGACTTAACCCTCTACTAATTTGGCCGTTGCATTACTTATGATATACTCGATTTCTTCAGCGACTCCTTTCATAGAAGGACGGTTCTGCCTATGTTCCTCCAAGCATCCCACAGCAAGAAATCCAAGCGCCTTCATGGTCTCCACATCGACGGTGCTTGCCTTTTCCTTCAGCATCAGATCCATGACATCCATTATCCTCTCCTCCTCCACCATCCTCTGCACATAGACTGCCAGATTCACATCATCGGCTGCTCGATTGAAGTCTGTCGCCTTTTGAGACGTCAAGAGCTCCAACAGCACTACTCCGAAGCTATAGACGTCACTCTTATCAGCCAACTGATAGTTACGATAATACTCGCGGTCAAGATATCCAAGCATGCCCTGAGCACATGTCGATACGTGGCTCATGTCCATGTGAGCCAACCGAGATAACCCGAAATCCGAGACTTTGGCAATCAACTTCTCATCCAGCAATATGTTGCTGGACTTAACGTCTCGGTGATATATCGGAGGAACTGCCGAGAAATGAAGATAAGCAAGGTCCTCGGCTGTGTCATGCGCAATCTGGAGACGGCGAGTCCATGACAGTTCACCCCATCCTTCACCCCAGAGATGATCAAATAGAGTGCCATTTTCAATGTACTCGTAAACCAAGAGCGGCTACTCAAGCTCGACGCAGCACCCGAGTAAACGAACAAGGCTTTGGTGATTGACCTAGCACAGGATTCGAACCTTGTTTAGGACCTGATCAGTTACTTTGGTGTTCCCGAGTTTCGCACACTTGAAGGCAACGACAATGCCATCATCTAGGATGCCTGAATAGACTTCGCCATAACCGCCAACACCGAGAAGGCGGTCCTTGGAAAAGTTGTCCGTCGCTTTCTTTATTTCTTTTCCAGTGAATAATTTGGCTGTTTTGCCACCATTGGCATTGAGGATATCCTCACGCTCTTTGGCGAGGTGCTCATAAGCCTCTTTAATGCGCCGATGATGGCTGTACAGCAACAGAGCAACAATGGTTGCGAGAAGGGCCATCCCTATTCCGGACGCTAAACCTGTAACAAATACAGAGTTGTCAGATAGTAGGGGACTACTGTGACATTCCGAAATTCCACCAATTGGAATTTATTGTATAATTGAGTTTTATGAGATGTACTCGCAGTAGATTCTCGCTCGGAACTGATCATTCCTGGGAATGCTAACCATTAGGGAAAGGCTAATAGGGGAATTAAATTCGCGCGACCAAAGGAAATTCGATCGTGAATGGATTTCGACCATTAAATCGCGTAAGTGATATTTTGAGCCACTATTGGCCGATCCAAGGATAGTTAGGGGTCAGTTCGCCATTGTCCTGGCAGTGGATCGCGGGTGATTCCGTTGGACCACGAAACAACTTGACGAATGATTCCGAAAATATACCGAACGATCGTACCCCTCGGATCAAGTGATTGATCTTCGCGATTTTAATGACAACCAAAGACGTCACGTACCGAACAAACTTGCACGTGACTCGATTTAGTATCAGTCATGAGTCGATTTCGCAAATTTCCCCAGCAAGCCGCCCGTTAGCTCGAGAAACGCTCGAGTTGCGTTTAATAGAATTTAATTATCGAAATTTTGCCCAAATTGGACATCAGAAAATTAGGAAGTCACGTCGAAACGCTAGGACGACGATGCACGTGACACATGTGAATTTTTGGTGCGCTTATATCCTTCGGAAAAATTCTATTTGGGCAAGAAACGGAGAATTAGACCATTTTACTCTTGAGTATTAAAGAAGGGGTAGTTTTGAGGGCAATGGGCAATATGGTCATTTTGCCCCTAATTTTTGGAAGGACAATTTTGCCCTTGGACATTTTGGAAATTTCAAGAATACCCTTGGATATTTTTGTGCAAGAATCGATCTCGGCCGTCGGATCAAGATGAGATCGAATCGGGACCGTCGGATTAAAAATGTGAGAAAAAGGCGTTTAGGTCATTTCCGCCTATGGTCAAAATTGGACACTATTTAGGTCCAAACCCATTTCTTCTCTCTCCCTCATTTCTTCTCCCCCCTTCGTGAATCTCTCCCCACCGAAGACCCCACCACCGTGAGCCCCTCACCAGCCACGTCTCCCTCCACCGTTCGCCGCCGCGTCCTTGCCGCCGATCGCACGCCCGCCGCACCACCACCATCCCCGTCACCTCACGCCGACCACTACCCCCCCACCGTGACTCTCTCTCTTTTTCTCTCTCACTCTCGGTTTTCCTTTGGCCGTGAGCCCTCGTCGCTCGCCGATCGTCGCCGATTGTCGCTGCCGCCGCAAGCCTTCGTTGGATTTCAAGCTTTACCGCCTCTTTTGTTCTAGCCGAGAGAGTCTAGAACTATGTAAGTTGTGATCTAAACTCTCGCCTAGTAGATCGGGTTGTTTCGGGTTTTGATAGACACGGGTTGTTGCGATTTTTGCGAGTTAAGTTGAATCACGGGCCTAGGTTTGAATTCCGAGAATTTTGGTGGAAATTTAGGGGCCGATCAATGCTGTGAATTGGGGCTTAGTGTGTTGTGGTGTGCTGTTGGGTTTGAGAATGGTACCGTTAAGTCCGGCTCGGAGTTTTATGTAAGTGTCATGAAAAGTCGGAAGTGTGATTTTGTGTTTTGGAGTGCAGAAATTACTGTTCACGAGCTGTGGGGGTACTGTTTACTGTGTTGTGGTGAGTCGTTTGACGCGTGATTGGTACCGTTAGGTCCGTCTTGGAATTTTATGATAATCCCGTGAAAGGCTGAAAATGATTTGAAAACATTTGAACAAAGAAAATTGCTGTTTTATGTGAAAATGTGCTTTTGGGTGAAAATGGTGATGTGGTGAAGTGTGGGGTGCAAGTGTGCATGGAAATCAAGGCAATGGCATGAGAAAGTGAGTTGGGATCGGGCCGAGTATCATAAACTCGGGCAGCAATTACGTAGGTCTGTTGCATTTGGCACAGGCTGAGGCTCGAAAGAGCATGAATGAGTTCGGTCCGAGGCACGATCAGCTCAGGTGAGACCGGGATTGGACCGAGACATTATAAGCTCGGGTTCCGATCATGTAGGCATTTCGCATTTGGCGTGGGCTGAGGAAAGTGTGAAAGTGGGATCAGACCGAGGCGTGTGATGCTCGGGGCGCGATCGAGGGCCGAGAAAGTGGAGGTGGAATATGAGTATGTTAAATGAATTGGACACGTGGCATATTTGTTGGGCGAGTGATTTGTGGAAAATTTGTATGTTATGTTATGTGTTTTCAAAATAAATTTTTATAAATGGACTAACGTGCAGGCTGCGTGTGTCAAGAGTCCAGGTATGTGAAGTCGTGTGTTCTGTGGTGGTTTGTTTGGTCGTGTGTTTATCTATGTTTGGAATAACGTGATAGCCTGGGTAGGGTTTAGGTTACAACTTATTGAGAAGTGTCTCATGGTTGTATAAAACCAAACTATTTCAGATCCCCCGCCTAAGCGACGAATAATCCGTCGCCACCACCAGAACGTTTTGGAGTCCCCATGCACACCGAGTTAGAGGTTTTAGAGTTTCCGATGGATTGACACAAGAGGACTCTGACTCAAAGGACGGAGAATCGAATTCAGAATGGACGTCTAGTAAGGGGCGTAGGGAGTAATATTCAGGTTTGGAATAGGTTTTGGCGAGTACCATTTTTGGATGGAAGGATGATCAGGTTATAGGCCCTTTTGTTACTGATTGCAGTGGTGAGGCGTGCACTTGTATATATACGGTGGCTTGTAAGCGTTGGGGTAGCGTTGTAATTGTAAATACTTTGGTCTAAGTTTGGAAATGAGATATAGATATGTGTATTCTCCCTTAATGCTTCCCCAGTTTTTATGTTGTCCGGGATTAATTGTAGTATCCGCTGTGGTTGTAAATCTCTGACGATTATTGAGGTCGGCGACATTCCTGGGATGTCACACTCATCGACCAGGTAAGGGGTGTCGCGTGCCGTTGGGGTTCGGGGCATGACATCCCGGTTTGAATTGGTATCAGAGCAAGGTCAGCTCGATCTAAGATTAGTCGAATTGGAGTGATAAGGAACAGAGATTTGGGGTAGGAATTTTGGGAGACTTTAGTGAGCCATAGATATACCTAGTGCTACACGTATTCCAGACTATTTGTTATGATTGATTGCTTGAATTGAATGTTGTGTTGAGTTGAGTGCCTCCTAAGTGAATTCCTGTGTTAATTCACTGTTTAGAACTAGATTGATCTAATTGGTTTAGATCGCTAATTCCTTAGTGGAATTATGGCAGGTAGAAGAGTGGTAGAATTGAAACGATGAGCAGTGAAGGAAGAGACGTAGGAAAAGTCCCAAGAAGAGGCGCAAGAAGAGGAACGAGAGGTCGAGGTCGTACTCGAGCTAGAGCTGTGGAGGACCTCGAAATGGGTGTCAGAGCAGTAGAGAATCCTAGAGTGGATGATGGTGCTACAGTGAACCCAAAGTGGAAGTTAGACCCGTTGAGGATCCTCGAATGGAAGTCATTATGAGGACGTTAGAACGAATTGGAAATCTGTTAGAATAGCAGACTCGGGAAAGAGCTGCTTCGATTGCCCAAAATGCCGAGGCCGCTGAGGCCGCTATTGTTGCTAATAATGATGAGAATCAGGGGCAGGGACAAGTGGTTGCTAATAGACATTTGCATCAGTTGGTAGAGCAATTTATTAAGGTGAAACCACCCACGTTTTCTGGGAAAGGTGACCCGGAGGCTGCACCTAGATGGGTGGAGGAACTGGAAAAGGCTTTTGAGGTGCTGGAGTGTAACGATCACGAGAGGGTGACTCTGGCAGTGTATCAGCTGTAGGATAATGCGAATGATTGGTGGAAAGCCACCAAGGATAGGATTTTTCCTAAAGGTACTACTAAAACTTAGGCTGTTTTTACTGAGAAATTTTATGAGAAATACTTTTCAGCTAGTGCTAGCGAAAGAAAACTCGCAGAATTTATGAGACTCCGCCAGGGCCAGATGACAGTAGATCAGTACAAGGCGGAATTCGCGAGATTGTCTAAGTTCACGTCGAGAATGGTGGAACATCTTGAGGATAAGGCGCGAAGATTTCTGGATGGATTGAGGGCTGATATCCGCAGCCAAATGTTATTAGTGAATCTGGGAACGTATGAGCAAATATTTGATAGGGCCCAAATTCTTGAGCGGGATCAAATGGATAGAACCGCCGCATCTGAATCGAGGTTTATCCAGGGTTAGAATAATCGTAATCCTGAGAAGAGGCCGATGGTGGATAATAGGCGTTTCACTCCACTAGCAAAAAGGAATATTGAAAAGCCAATTCGGATTGGGAATGGTCCGTGTAGGATTTGTAGAGGCAGACATGGGAATGGGCCTTGTCTAACTAAGGGTGGAGTTTGCTTTGGATGTGGAGGATTTGGGCATCATATAAAGAATTATCCCAATCCCAGGCAGAATAGGCCGCCTGCTTTGTCGCCACCTCGGAATGAAAATTAAGCTGAAGCGGCCCAGACAGCGAATCTGAATCAAAATAGGCCTCCAACGCAAGGACGAGTTTACGCGATGGCCAAACGAGAAGTTGAGAACGCACCGGGGGTTGACACAGGTACGATTTCTCTGTGCAACCATGCTGCGTATGTTTTATCTGATCTTGGAGCATCGCATTCTTTCGTAGCGAAACAATTTGTTGATTTGATTGGGTTAGAATCGCAATTGCTTGATATCGCATTATGTGTGACGACCCTCTTGAATGATAGAATGTTGATTTCGTTGGGGTATCCAAACTATAAAGTGGTGATTGGAGTTAGGGAGGAATTGATCAATTTAGCGGTTCTAAATATGTATGACTTTAGTGTGATAGTAAGGATGGATTGGTTGTCTAAGCAGAAGGCAGTGATGGATTGCAATGGCAGGGTGATCCAATTTAATCCTGTTGGACATCCGGAATTTAAATTTGTGGGAAGTCGAGGAGGACCCTCGATTCCGTTGTTATCCTCGGTGGAAATGACAAAATTGTTATATGAGGGATGTTAAGGATTTCTAGCTATAGTAGTGAATTCAACGGCTAAAGAGCCGAGACTTGAGGATATACCGAAGACGATATTCAAAACGAGGTACGGACATTATGAATTTACAGTAATGCATCGTCAAAAGGATTAGGGTATGTATTGATGCAACATGGTCGAGTGGTAGCCTATGCATCCAGACAGTTGAGACCACATGAATTAAATTGTCCAACGCACGACTTAGAGTTAACCGCAATAGTGTTCACCCTGAAGATTTGATGACATTATTTATGCAGGGAAAGATTTCAGATTTTTATTGACCATCAGAGTCTAAGTATTTATTCTCACATAAAGAGTCGAATGTGAGATAGTGACGTGGGATGGAAATGGTAAAAGACTGAGATGATGATATTTTATATCACTCTAGAAAGGCAAACCGAGTTGCGGATGCGTTGAGCTAGAAATCAAGCATCGCGCATTTGATGGTCAGGGAGTGGATTATGTAGGAAAAAGTGCGAGACTCAAAATTCAAATTTGAAGTAAGTTAAGTCTCGAGTCTGATAACCACGTTAAGGATTGAGCTGGAAATCCAGGCTAAAGTTAAAGCTTTGCAGTTTATGGACCCAGAGATACAGAAGGTTGTTGGGATGGACGCTACTAAGAGAAAGCCGCGATAGTCTAGAACGAGGGTAAATCGCGCTCTGAACCCGATTTAGGACTTCGGGTATCGACGGGTAATTTTCGGACAAAATCAGTATGGAATTAGGTGCGGAATAATGTGAATAGGGAGTGGAAATTTTATGGCGGGCCTTGGGATTTAATTCGGATATTATTTATTGGAAATTCAGAAAATAAGGGCTGCGAATTACTGTTCATATGCTGCGAAACACTGTTTACAAGCTGTGAATTACTATTCACGGGGCTATGATGACTATTTAGGGACGCAAGTTGGATTTTTAGAGCCTGTATTTAATGGTGAGAAAGTCCCATGAAGGACCGGAATCGATTTGACGTCGTTTGGTTAGAGAAAAATAGCCATTTTTGTGTTTATTATAGGTTTGGAATAAAAAAAAAATTTTGAGGACCGGAAAGAACGAGTCTTGAGGAACAAGACAATCCCAATCGTCAAGGTTATCTGGGAGCACCACGGGACTGAAGGCGCGACCTGGGAAGGAGAGGAGCAAATGCAACGTTATTACCCCCAATTGTTTGGTAGTTAATTGGATTGTAAATTTCGAGGACGAAATTTCATAAGAGGGGAAGATTGTGACATTCCGAAATTCCACCAATTGAAATTTATTGAATAATTGAGTTTTATGAGATGTACTCGCAGTAGATTCTCGCCTGGAACTGATCATTCCTGGGAATGCTAACCATTAGGGAAAGGCTAATAGGGGAATTAAATTCGCGCGACCAAAGGAAATTCGATCGTAAATGGATTTCGACCATTAAATCGCGTAAGTGATATTTTGAGCCACTGTTGGCCGATCCAAGGATAGTTAGGGGTCAATTCGCCATTGTCTTGGTAGTGGATCGCGGGTGATTCCGTTGGACCACGAAACGATTTGACAAATGATTCCGAAATTATACCGAACGATCGTACCCCTCGGATCAAGTGATTGATCTTCGCGATTTTAATGACAACTGAGGTCGTCACGTACCGAACGAACTTGCACGTGACTCGATTTAGTATCAGTTATGAGTCAATTTTGCAAATTTCCCTAGCAAGCCGCCCGTTAGCTCAAGAAACGCTCGAGTTGCGTTTAATAGAATTTAATTATCGAAATTTTGCCCAAATTGAACATCGAAAAATTAGGAAGTCACGTCGGAATACTAGGACGACGATGCACGTGACACGTGTGAATTTTTGGTGCTCTTAAATCCTTCGGAAAAATTCGATTTGGGCAAGAAACGGAGAATTGGACCATTTTAACCTTGAGTATTAAAGAAGGGGTAATTTTGAGGGCAAAGGGCAATTTGGTCATTTTGCCCCTAATTTTTGGAAGGACAATTTTGCCCTTGGACATTTTGGAAATTTCAAGAATACCCTTGGATATTTTTGTGCAAGAATCGATCTCGGCCGTTGGATCAAAATGAGATCGAATTGGGACCGCCGGATTAAAATTGTGAGAAAATGGCGTTTCGATCATTTCCGCCTATGGTCAAAATTGGACACTATTTAGGTCCGAACCCATCTCTTCTCGCTCCCTCATTTCTTCTCCCCCCTTCGTGAATCTCTCCCCACCAAAGACCCCACCACCGTGAGCCCCTCACCGGCCACCTCTCCCTCCGCCGTTCGCCGCCGCGTCCTCGCCGCCGATCGCACGCCCGCCGCACCGCCACCATCCCCGTCACCTCACGCCGACCACTACCCCCCCCCCCACCGTGACTCTCTCTCTTTTTCTCTCTCACTCTCGGTTTTCCTTTGGCCGTGAGCCCTCGCTGCCGCTGTGCACACCCGCCGCAAGCCGCCGCTCGCCGATCGTCGCCGATTGTCGCCGCCGCCGCAAGCCTTCGTTGGATTTCAAGCTTTACCGCCGCTTTTGTTCTAGCCGAGAGAGTCTAGAACTAGGTAAGTTGTGATCTAAACTCTCGCCTAGTAGATCGGGTTGTTTCGGGTTTTGATAGACACGGGTTGTTGCGATTTTTGCGAGTTAAGTTGAATCACGGGCCTAGGTTTGAATTCCGAGAATTTTGGTGGAAATTTAGGGGCCGATCAATGCTGTGAATTGGGGCTTAGTGTGTTGTGGTGTGCTGTTGGGTTTGAGAATGGTACCGTTGAGTCCGGCTCGGAGTTTTATGTAAGTGTCATGAAGAGTCGGAAGTGTGATTTTGTGTTTTGGAGTGCAGAAATTACTGTTCACGAGCTGTGGGGGTACTGTTTACTGTGCTATGGTGAGTCGTTTGACGCGTGATTGGTACCGTTAGGTCCGTCTTGGAATTTTATGAAAATCCCGTGAATGGCTGAAAATGATTTGAAAACATTTGAACAAAGAAAATTGCTGTTTTATGTGAAAATGTGCTTTTGGGTGAAAATGTTGATGTGGTGAAGTGTGGGGTGCAAGTGTGCATGGAAATCAAGGCAATGGCATGAGAAAGTGAGTTGGGATCGGGCCGAGTATCATAAACTCGGGCAGCAATTACGTAGGTCTGTTGCATTTGGCACAGGCTGAGGCTCGAAAGAGCATGAATGAGTTCGGTCCGAGGCACGATCAGCTCGGGTGAGACCGGGATTGGACCGAGACATTATAAGCTCGGGTTCCGATCATGTAGGGCTTTTGCATTTGGCGTGGGCTGAGGAAAGTGTGAAAGTGGGATCGGACCGAGGCGTGTGATGCTCGGGGCGTGATCAAGGGCCGAGGCTTGTTTACGCGGGCCGAGAAAGTGGAGGTGGAATATGAGTATGTTAAATGGATTGGAAACGTGGCATATTTGTTGGGCGAGTGATTTGTGGAAAATTTGTATGTTATGTTATGTGTTTTCAAAATAAATTTTTATAAATGGACTAACATGCAGGCTGCGTGTGGCAAGAGTCCAGGTATGTGAATTCGTGTGTTCTGTGGTGGTTTGTTTGGTCGTGTGTTTATCTATGTCTAGAATAACGTGATAGCCTGGGTAGGGTTTAGGTTACAACTTATAGAGAAGTGTCTCATGGTTGTATAAATCAAACCATTTCAAATCCCCCGCCTAAGCGATGAATAATCCGCCGCCACCACCAGAACGTTTTGGAGTCCCCATGCACACCGAGCTAGAGGTTTTAGAGTTTCCGATGGATCGACACAAGAGGACTCCGACTCGGAGGACGGAGAATCGGATTCAGAATAGACGCCTAGTAAGGGGTGTAGGGAGTAATATTTAGGTTTGGAATAGGTTTTTGCGAGTACCATTTTTGGATGGAAGGATGATCAGGTTATAGGCCCTTTTGTTACTGATCGTAGTGGTGAGGCATGCACTTGTATATATATGGTGGCTTGTAGTAATTGGGGTGGCGTTGTAATTGTAAATACTTTGGTATAAGTTTGGAAATGAGATATAGATATGTGTATTCTCCCTTAATGCTTCCCCAGTTTTTATATTGTCCGGGATTAATTGTAGTATCCGCTATGATTGTAAATCTCTGACGATTATTGAGGTCGGCGACATTCCTGGGATGTCGCACTCATCGACCAAGTAAGGGGTGTCGCGTGCCGTTGGGGTTCGGGGCGTGACAAGTACTGCATTCGATCTCTAAAGACGGTGGTACAATATACTTCAACGTAGCTCAAACCGTAACATTCATCTTCATACGTTCTAAGAGTTACATCATGAATGAGGAAGTCAGCTGGATGCAAATACTGATGATCAGCAAATTACAGCATAAAAGGTTTGAACATTTTATTCCTGAACAATCTTGTTAAATTGGGCTACTTGGTTTGATTGAACCCGTGATTTCCTAGGCTAAATTCAGTGGAATTAGTCATTCTTTCAAATGTTGATATCAGCTTATGATCTATAAAGTAAAACCAAATTCCAAACAGAAAAATATGAAGATGTCATAATTAGAATAGTAAGCAGGTACCTGCAATAAGAGGAGTCCTGTCCGTTCCACAACCAACCGGATCTTGACATGTCACATCTGCTCACCAAAAGAACAAGAAAATCCACTTCTTAGCCATTTTCCTAGTTTCATCCAAAAATCATAGACTATGTAACTCTATAATCGGTGATCCGGACGTAATCAATAGAAACGTTAGAGTAATCCAATGATACGTCGTGGTAAAGGAATGCGGTTCGACTGTTACTCTGCACCAAAATATACGAAAGACAAAACTGCCAAAGAAGTTTATACATACTCTCTAAACAAACTCCTTGGTGTGGTCCCACGTGAGCCTGGCATGGCAGAAGCACCGGCTGACCGCGCTCCCCGCCGGGTTGGCCCGACACGTGGAGTTCCCGTCACAGTCCAACTGGGCCCCGCAGACGGGCTCTGGCGGCAACACCCACTAGATCTCCATCCCGGGCTTGGACCAGAGGCTCACGAGTTCGCTTGTGTCCAGGCTAACGTAGCTCGTGTACGCCCGGCAACCCGCATCCATGACCCGGATCGAGTACGACATCGTGGACCCACCCACCCGGAACGTGCAGTAGATTGGCGCGGCCCCCCAGCCCGCCGCGCCGGGCGTGTTGTTCATGTACGTGTGGCAGAGGCTCACCGACGAGCAGTTCAGCGGCGAGTTGAGCAGCGTTGTGGTGCAGTTGAGGTAGAGGATGGTGTTTCTGCTGGTGACGTTGAAGGGCAAGGAGGAGTTGAGCTAGACGCCCTGGTCAGCGAGGTCGGACGTGATGCAGATGTTGGCGAGCAGGCTCGCGGGCTGGATCACGAGTCGCTAGCTCTCCAGGTCGACAGAGGTGATCGGGTACGAGTTGTTGACGGTGTCGAAGAGGAGGGTCCAGTCGGCGTCGCACTGGACCTTGTACGACTGGTCGCCACACGTCAGGGACGTGCTCAGCGGGTACGGGACCAGAGTGGAGCTGCAGTCCGGGCACCACGTGGTGGCGTAGGATAGGGACAGCAGCGACAGCGCTGCCGCGAGGAGGAGGAGGGCGGCCACAGCTGTGGGGGTCATCGCGAGAGGGAGGGGGGAATACGATCGTGGTGGGAACGAAGGCTCTGCAAACCGTGATCAAGGGGTGTGTATAAAAATGGTGGTGGTGGTGGTGGTGGTTGGGAGATTGTTGATTGTCAAAGTTAGTGAACAAGAGATGATCTCATGGGAAGATTCGTATGTTCACAACCATGATTAAGAGATGATTAGTTTAATTCAATGAGCTCGTGTCTGAACTAAGTTTTGTTGTTTTTCTCAAAGAACAGAAGAAGAATTGACAGCAAAAGCTGTATTTTTGCAGCAGCAGCAAAACAGAATGTATTGAAAGGGAACTTCTTCTTCTACTTAGAAAACTGAAATTGCTTAAAAAAAACAGACTAAAGCTTTTCCACTAACTACACGTAGCCCACTAACTACACTTTGCTTGGTCCACAAAACCAGCAACAAACTAACAGAACAGTTAGAGAAAACATGCTGCTAAACACTCCTACAAAAAAGGACTGACCAAGTAAAATCACTACTAATTAACTCCTAAAAAACAGGACATCAGAAAACTAACTTAATAGAAAATAGGTAGTGCAGCCTTGATACAACAACACTCTCCTCCTGGATCAAGTGCTGCACACTCCTAGCTTTGCCCTGAGAAGTTCAAATCGATCAACATGAAATGACTTAGTGAATATATCTGCAATTTGGTTTGCTAAACTACAGTACACCAGCTTCACCTCTCCAGCCTTCTGCACTTCTCTCAAGAAGTAATACTTGACTTTAAAATGTTTTGTTCTTCCATGAAATACTGAATTCTGTGAAATGGCCATAGTAGCTTGATTATCCACAAATACTTCTATGCCTTCTTCTTGCTCCAAATGTAGATCATCCATCAGCTTCTTTATCCATAGTGCTTGATTCACAGCTGCAGTAGCTGCAATGAACTCAGCTTCTGCAATTGATTGAGCCATTATTTCCTGCTTCTTTGAACACCAGGAAAAACATGCTGACCCAAATGTAAAGCAATATCCTGAAGTACTTCTCATATCATCCATTGATCCTGCCCAATCACTATCAGAATACCCTGCAACTTAAACTCCTGAATTTTGCAGAACTTAATTCCATATGAAAGAGTACCTTTCAAGTACCTCAACACCCTCTTTGCAGCTGTCATATGTAACTCACTTGCACAATTAAGGAATCTAGACAAGACACTTACAGTAAACATGATGTCTGGCCTAGTTGCAGTGAGATACATAAGACAGCCAATCAAACTTCTATAAACTCTTTCATCTACAGGTTCTGATCCATCGTTCTTTTGAAGCTTTTCCTTCTGACCCATTGGAGTACTTACACTCTTGCACTCCTCCATATTAAATCTCTTCAGGATCTCCTTCATGTACTTCTTCTGACAGATAAAAACTTCATTCTCAGTTTGCCCAACCTCCATTCCCAGAAAATACGACATCTCACCAAGATCAGTCATTTCAAACATCTTCATCATCTCTTGCTTAAATGTAGTAATATGAGCACTATTACTTCCTGTCACCAGCATATCATCCACATAAAGAGACACCACTACTAAGTCAGATACTAACTTCTTGACATATAGAGTGGATTCACTGAGGCTTTTCTTAAAACCCAGGCCTATTAAGTGCTCATCCATCTTACTGTACCATGCTCTGGGAGCTTGCCTCAAGCCATAGAGAGCCTTTCTTAGCAAATAAACTTTCTCTTCCTGGCCTGGTGTGACAAAAGCCTTCTGGCTGCTCAACATAAATCTCCTCTTGCAACACTCCGTTCAAAAATGCAGATTTCACATCTAACTGATACACCTTCCATCCTTGTTGAGTGGCCAAAGCAAGAGTCATTCTAATTGTATCTAGTCTTGCCACAGGAGCAAAGGTTTCTGAGAAATCAACTCCCCAAACCTATGCATATCCCTTCACCACCAACCTGGCCTTATGCTTATTCACTGAGCCATTAGGATTGAGTTTGGTCCTGAAAACCCATTTTACTCCAATCACCTTCCTGTCTTCAGGCCTCTCCACTAGCTCCCATGTCTGGTTCTTTTCTACCATAGTCAACTCTTCCTTCATTGCATTCATCCACCTATGATCACTTTTAGCTTCTTCATAACCTATAGGTTCCAAAACAGCCACACTGGACCTCTGATATATATCAGTCAGAGATTTTGTACCTTTAACTGGAACATCATCCACCAGCTCATCAGGTTCCAGTGAGACCTCCTTGTGCTTGCCTTGTGGCTCATCTGTCCAGTCCCATTGCTCATCTTCCAGAAACTAAACATCCCTGCTAGTGATCACCTTCCCTGTTTGTGGTTGATAGATCCTGTAGGCTTTTGACACTAAACTGTAGCCAACAAAGATCCCAGGTTCAGCTTTCTCTCCCAGCTTGTCTCTCTTGACTTGCGGAATATGAGAAAAACATAGACAACCAAACACCTTCAAATTTCTTAGAATTGGCTTGACACCAAACCAAGCTTCAAAGGGTGTCTTCTTCTCCAATACCCTTGTAGGCAATCTATTCAGCAGAAAAACTGCTGTGTTTGCTGCTTCTGCCCAAAATTCTTTTGGTAGATTCTTGTCATGCAGCATACACCTAGTCATCTCCATAATGGTTCTATTCTTCCTCTCACTTACTCTATTTTGCTGTGGAGAGTAAGGAGCAGTAAGCTGATGCTCAATTCCAGCCTCTTCACAGAAAGAGTTGAACCTCTGTGAAGTGTATTCTGTTCCATTATCAGATCTGATGACCTGAATCTTGTAGCGACTTTGGTTCTCAACCCATCTCTTAAACTTCAAGAATACCTCAGCAACTTCTGACTTTTGCTTCATGAAGTAAATCCAACACATTCTAGTATAATCATCAATGAAAATAATGAAATACCTGCTGTCATTTAGTGAAGGAGTCACTTGTGGACCACAGAGATCTGTATGAATCAGCTGCAGCTTCTCTATAGCTCTCCAAGTGGATTCCTTGAAGGGAAGTCTTGTCTGCTTGCCCAGCAAACAAGCCTTGCACCTTGTGATCTGCTCCTCCAGGCTTGGTAACCCAGTTGCCATTTCATTCTTCTGCATGAACAGCAAGCCTTTGTGATGAAAGTGGCCCAACCTCTTGTGCCATATCTCTGAATCGCTGGCCTGACACTTGAATGCCAACTGCTCCTTCTTGAGAGGATTCAGAGAAAAATGCTTGTGTTGCATCTTTATCTTGAACAGCTCCTGACCACTGGAGTCAAAGATCAAACACTTACCCTCTTCAAATATCATCTTGAATCCCTTTTCTACCAATTGCCCCACACTCAGCAAATTCTGATCAATCTCAGGCACATACATCACATCAGAAACAGCTTAGTTCCAGCATAACTCTCTATTGCTACAGTCCCTTTACCTTTCACTTCTAAGTACTCCCCATTCCCAATCTTCACTCTTGACTTCAATGACTTGTCAAGATCTATGAATAGCTTTTCATCACTTGTCATGTGGTTTGTGCAGCCACTATCAACAAGCCAACTGTCACATGGAGTACTAGAGGAGAAACAAGAGGCAACAAACAGTTGATCTACCTCTTGCTGGACTGCAGCATGTGCCTCACCTTGCTGCTGATCTCCCTTCTCTTTGCAGAACTTCTCAATGTGTCCAAGCTTATGACATTTTCTGCACCTTACATCTGGCCTCTTCCAACACCTAAAGTGTGGATGATTTTGTTTTCCACAGTGCTGACATGAGGAATACCTTCTCCAATTGTTCTTGGAGTTGCCTACACTGTTATCTCCTGCAGCAGCTTCTAAGCCACTACTGCCATTCCCTTTCTTCCCTTTCCACTTTTTGTCTTTCCCTCCTACATTTTGCTGTTCTTTGGCCTGCAAAGCTCCTTTTGTGCTTCCTTCCAGCCTCATTAACCTCCTCTGTTCTTGTGCTTGCAGAGCACTCAGCAATTCTGCCAACTTGATCTGAGACAAATCCTTGGTATTCTCCAAAGAGGCAATGGTTGCCTCGAACCTTTCGGGTAAAGAGACAAGAATCTTTTGCACTAGCCTATTATCAGAGAGGTCAATGCCCAGAACTCTTGCCTGATTTGCAATGCTTATCAACTTATCAGAATACTCCTTAATTGTCTCAGACTCCCTCATCTGCAGTCTCTCGAATTCTGTGATCAGATTTAGCCCCTTCATGCTTCTGATCCTCTCATCTCCTTGATACTCAGCTTTGAGGAAGTCCCAGATAGCTTTGGCTGATTCACAAGCCATAATTCTGCTGAAAATGACAGGTGAGACAGCAGCATATAAACAAGACTTTGCCTTTGCTTTCCTTGTTGTCCTCTCCTTGTGATACTTGATTTGATTAATAGTTGGATTGTCAGGAAGGGGAACAACTTCATAATCTTGTTCCACAGTTTCCCAAAAATCACAACCCTCTAGATAGGCTCGCATTCTCACTGCCCAGGCTTGATAATTTTCTCCATCAAACACTGGTGGAGCCATTGCTGAAAAACCACTCGATTCTGCCTCCATTTTGCTTTCGGCTTCTATGGATGCAGACACACCTCTCAATCAATCTCACAAGTCACTCACAGCCCCTTAAGATCAAGAAGGCTCTGATACCAATGTTGTTTTTCTCAAAGAACAGAAGAAGAATTTACAGCAAAAGCTGTATTTTTGCAGCAGCAGCAAAACAGAATGTATTGGAAGGGAACTTCTTCTTCTACTTAGAAAACTGAAATTGCTTAAAAAAAATAGACTAAAGCTTTTCCACTAACTACACGAAGCCCACTAACTACACTTTGCTTGGTCCACAAAACCAGCAACAACCTAACAGAACAGTTAAAGAAAACATGCTGCTAAACACTCCTACAAAATAGGACTGACCAAGTAAAATCACTACTAATTAACTCCTAAAAAACAGGACATCAGAAAACTAACTTAATAGAAAATAGGTAGTGCAGCCTTGATAAAACAACAAGTTTCGACTGTTGGCCAGAGAAGGGAAAAAAGAGAGAGAGAGAGAGACGTAGTTTTGACTTTGTGCATCGATTGCGTTGCGGCCTTCTTGGTCAAATTCGTGGTTCTTCAGCTTCTGGCACTTTAGCTTCGCCTAATAATCCATTTTTTTCGGCCGAAGTTTACGAAAACTACGTAAAATAATTTGATGGACAGAGCAGTACGTCACTTGGGAGGGAGGCATTTCGACCACGGATAAGGTTTGTAATCCCCAGGTTGGTGTCTGCGAAAAACCCTATTCTAATTCTAGAAGACTTGGCGAGCTCAAAAGTCTTTTGTCAGAATAATAAGCCCCCATGTTATGCGCTCTTCGAGATTTTTAATGAGAACAAGAGGGGAGGCATCTAGAAAGAATGGCCAGTAGATGAAGTTGCGTGTCGTGGTTGTGGTGGTGGTAGGCCCAGACCATGTGTTTTTCGGCTAATCTTTGACTTCGGGTGTAGATGGTTTTGATTCTTCCTGTCAAACATTGCAGAACGTCCAACATGGAACATTCGGCCCATGATTTGATGATACATGTGAACCAGCATCTGGAATCATTTTGGTTCAATCCGTATCTTTTACACGAGTTGAATGTCACCACACTATCAGCTACACTGATGCCCATGGACATGTGATAATCTAGGAGGGAATAGTCCTGACCCACATGACTACTCTCCCATATTCATGCAGCTGTCTGATGGATGTCACGTCCAACTCGTCAAAAACACATCTAGATCGAACCGAACGAACCATAAACACCTTGAATAGCCGATCTTTCACTTAACTAGCTAAAAGAAAAAGGGAAAATAGAGATGCAACGCTAAACGAACCGAATGAGAAGATACATCAACCAATCCTTGTGAACCCTCGACATGCAAATGAAACCTCTCATGAAATATGCAAGTCCGCTGGGCACCGAGTCATCCATTAGTTTATAAGCAAACATCGGGAACTGGCTAAGTAGGAAGATATGGATCAGATTCAGAGGCAGAAGAAGAGTGGATTGAGCTGCTTTCAATGCCACTCCATTACCCCAAATACACCAGCCAGGACTACATGGCCATGCCTTGTGGAAGCTTGATTGCCTTCTTGCTGAGTATGGCCTGCCAATCACTGGTGACTTGACCTACAAGAGAGACTTCGCCATGGGCACTTTCCTCTGGCCCGATCATTGCCAAGACGCGAGGCCTTCCTTTCGAGGCCGCGTTCAAGGACACTTCTCTTTGCCAGAAAATCAAGTATTTGCGTTATTTTATCTCGACAACTTCCGAGATTGATCTCATTCTGTCCTGCCCTTTCTTTTCCTTAGATCAAAATCAGTAGCGCCCCCTACCTCGGGGCGCTACTGGAGGGGAACCTGCTTTGATACCAAATTAATCTGTAGCGCCCCCTACCTCGGGGCCATTTATGTGACGTCCCGTTCATTATTATCTTTCATAACACACGCGAAAGCATACTCGGGACGATCACAACAAAAGAACAACCAACGGAAATAAGATAAGCATTATGAGCAACTTTATGTTTACAAAACATGCAAACATATTTAAACAAACTCTTCTCTTGGGTCATAGCAAACATCACACATATTCTACAAGCCTATTCCGAAGGCTTTTCTAATTACAGGCCGACGTGGCTTGGGCTTTCCTATCCCCACTACGGCTTCTCGCTCCTCGCTTCTTCATCTCTACCCCGGTCCCGTCCGCCTGGCCATCTCACGTCCCACCCATGGCTTTATCCCGGAGCCGGCCCGCCCACACCGCCAAAGCACCGTTGAACCTACGCTCGGATGAGGCACCAAGTCCGTTAGGCCCTCATCGAACATCACAAGTATCGTGATTTGACGGTTGGTGTAGTCTTTCTGACATTTATCATGGTGAGTACTTCGACTCTCTGCTCAACGGGATCGCCAACGCGGGCTGGGGGAGATGCCATCTCTACGGACCTGAAAAAGGGAAAACAACGGGAGATGAGTTGGGGAGACTCAACAAGTAAAATTTTACTAACAGGTGAGGACATATCAATCGTCATTACACGGAACATTTCTTACCGCACCGGCCTCTGTGGCCGATCAAACAACGACGGACATAGCAAGCATAAAACAAGGACTCTAGGCATGACTAAGTCACGGTTTACCTCATGTATCGCGCCTCGGTTTCTAATTCGTATTAGATACATGCAAAAACACGAAACAAAGCAAACTTGTTATAGCAAACACAACATCAGAACACTAAGAACCGAGAGCGGGGAAAGCTCGTGATACAACGTATTTCAACGTCATTTTCCGATAGTAAAATCTCACTTACTCTTTGATAAAACAAGAACTAAAGAGTAGAGAACAGGCGGAAAGGGCGACGGTCACAGTTTTGAACAACTCTCGATATTGGCTTTTCTTTCTTTCTCTCGGATTTTCTTTCTCTCTCTCTCTAAATTTCGGCACTCTCTCCCTCTCTCTCTCTCTCTCTCTCTCTCTCTCTCTCTCTCTCTAATTTCGGCACACTCTCTCTCTCTCCCTCTCTCTTGGTTATTTCTTGTAAGTGGGAAAAAGTGTGCCAAAACTTCTCAAAAGGGGTTCTATTTATAGAGGAGTTGTGGATGATGCGTGCGCATATGTCATAGGGGGTATGAGGTATGCGCACGTGTCATCAAAACGATGAGGTAAGCACATACCTCATCCCTTCATTAATGATCCAAGTCCAAAAAGTCAAGATAATGATGAAATGACCAAAAAGTCTCTCTTTTCTCTCTCCTCTCTAAGCTGGCCGTGAGTCTCTCCGCTTCCCCTTGCTGGCCGTGAATCTCTCTCCCTCTCCTTTGGTCAATAATTAAGAGGCGAGGTCATAATGGCTCCATAAATGGCCATAATGGCTTGTGGAAAATGAAAGCCCTAGTAATCAATGAAGGAAACGATGATGAAGATAAGGTTTGACTAGGTCAAACCTTCTAGGACTCTCTCTAATTGGCTGAATTCAATCTCAATTTGTTCGGACAAAACGGATCTCGCGAAAATACGCACATAACGTTCAAAACGAACCCCGCACTATAATAAATCTCAAACTTTTCCCGAGGGTTTTCCATAACAAAATACGTCTAAAAATCTCATTCAACCTGAGATTTGGCACGGGAATGTCCTTAAATATCACCAAAAGACAACAAGTCGAAATTGTCACGCCCCGAACCCTAAGGGTGCGCGACACCCCGCTATGGTCGTTGAGATGCGACGTCCCAGGACTCGTTGCCGACCCTTCATTTTATCTTTTAATTACGCATGCGGAAACGAATACAAGGATCCCCGGACAAACAACAAATAGGGATAGCAAAGGAAAACCAGACATAACAGAAGCCATTTTTAATATTCACTTGATTAATCCCTGGAAACAAGTTTACAAGCCCACTCTGGGCATTTTCACAAAAAGCCAGCAAAAGACAAGGGCCAGGGTTAATCTACTTCATCAACCGGTCGAACTCCAAAAAGATAGCTTCCAAACACCCCGAACCAAACTAGGTGCGCCAACACGCTAAGGCCCTGAAAAAGGGGGTTAACAACAACAATGAGACGAATGTCTCAATAAGTTAACGCCTAAGCCCCGCTTAGGAGGCCTACTCGCACGGGGGTCCCTAATCAGGCAACAGCACATTAATAAACAACCACAAGCATCCTTACCTCGCCTTGATACACACGTTGATGAAATGCATATGTCACATACTCGAAGCATTTAGCGAGATTTTCCATGCATTAATGCAACACAATCGCGCGTGTCTCGATTATAAGACAAAACCCGCTTGTGCACGTCCCATACCATGCCTAGCAGTTTTTACCTTATAATCAAGCACTATGCATCACACGTATTCCAATTATTACGCCCCCTCGGGGCCACTACACATCAAGCGATCTGCAGCAAGATGGCAGTCTGCCGGTATAACCGGGCTCCGTCTCGCTCCGTCGGGCACGGCTACGTCAAACGATCTACAGTAAGACGGCATTCCAATACGGCAACATCAAACGATCTACAGTAAGATGGTATCCCGTAAGGAGCATCAAGTCCGGCCTCGGGCCGCAACAAGGCAACCGGGGTATCGGCACTCCAGATTATCCCCAGGCATCCGATAAATCGAGTATTGTCAAGCGATCTACAGCAAGACCCCGATAAATCAGGCATCGTCAAGCGATCTACAGCAAGACGGCTCCGACGTGTGACCACACGAGCACACAAGCATTCCGGCCAATTATTATCTTCTCAATTAGCTCATACGTTCATGAATAGTGCTCATATTAATGCCATACAACATCACATGGTCACACTTACAATAATCAATCAATTTTGCATGCTTCGATGTCAAACCCGAATATCAATCACAAAACGTCACTAACATTACTTGGCATAACAGAATAAAATAATTTAATGCCAAAAACTCGTAAACCTTCTTGAAAATTTCCAATCAAAACATTTTGTCGTAAAAATAATTTTATACGACAAATCACGGCGCAAATGCCCACATTCAAACTAAAACTCATAATTTGAATTTATAAATTTTCCGAAATAATAACTAAATAAATTCGGAATTTAATTAATTAATAATATCCGAAAATAATTTAATTTTCCAAAATGTCAAAATGTTTCCTCGAATCAAAAATCATTCAAATCATTTTCTAAATACGTCAATTTATACGGCAAAAATCCAACATTGGCATCATAATTGACGATAGAAAATTTTCCGAAAATAATAATATTTAATTTTCGGAAATTAATTATTTAATAATAAAATAATAATATTTAATTCCGAAAATAATAAAATAATATTTAATTCGGAATTAATATATTAAATAATAAAATAATATTTAAAATTCCGAAAATAAATAATTTAATAATAATCAATAACAAATAACTAATCAACAATTTATATCCTAAACACCATTAATTAAACACTAATCTATAATTAACATATAATCCTAACTAATCAAACCTAACATTAACCTAAACACGAATTAATCTACCCTAAGCAAGTTTAACATTCTAAACGCGGGATTAGGAGTTAACTTACCTAGTTAACGCCGGCGAAGGCGCGGGAACGACGGTGGCGGCGAGGGCGGTCCGCGGTGGCTCCGGTTCGGACACGGCGACCAGCGAACGACGGGGAATGGCGAAGGGCAGCTGCTGTGGTGGCTGGTCGGGACTGTTCCCGGCGTGGACAGCAGCTGGCGGCGGCGGTTTGGGGTGCCGGACAGTGGCGGTGAGCGGCGGTGACGGGCGGCGGGCGTGACCGGCGAGAGGCGTGGCTCGCGTGTGGCTTCGGCGAACCGGCGACGGGAGGCTTCGGGCGGCCAGTGGCAGCAGCGACGGGCGAGTCGGGGTGGACGACGCGCGGCGGAGCCGGTCCCTGCAGCGAGCGGACTGGACGGGGCGAGCTCGGTCCGACGAGCGTGCCCGCGGTGAACGGCGGCGACGTCCGGGACAGCAGTCGGAGGCGGCTAGGACCGCGGCGGAGGTGGACGACGGCCAGCGCTGCTCGGCCAGAAGGGAGCCGGGATGGCGGCGGCGTGAGGCGAGGCGTGGCGGCGATGAGCGGCGGAGGTCAGTCCGGCGAGGAGCAAATGAGAACCAGAAGCAAATCACGGCGTCGGGAGGGGAGAGGAAGGAGGAAGAAGAAGAGAAGGAAAAGAAGAAAAAGGAAAAAGAAAAAGGAAAGAGAGAGAGAGAGAGAGAGAGAGAGGAGTAGGTGGGCTAGTGGGGAGTGGGGTGTGTCAGACGCAAGGGAGGGGAAGTCAGCGGGAAAGAGGGGGAGGAGAGAGAGAGAGGGAGAGAGAGAGAAAGAGAGAGAGAGAGGGAAAAGAAAAGTCCAATCGCAATAATCGCGATCCAACGAACACGGTTTAAACCCAAAAAGATCCGACGGTCCCCTGAAAAATCCTAATTACTAATTTTAGGATTTGGCCAAAATTGTGTTAATAAAAACACACTGCGAGAGTGGTCTACCAGTCCAAATTCGCACCCAGTCAAAAATTCACTTTTCCATTAACCTTGTCAATTTCGGGATTGACCACAACAATATCGACACCGTCCAATTAAATTCGTTCTAGAATTCTGAGAAATTCGATACCAAAGTTCGGGTTCTAAATAACGGTTAAATTCGATCGAGTGCGTTTCTAGCGAAATCTCTAATTTAAAAATTTAAAATAACCGAGAGTGATCAGTTCCCGGGCGAGATTTTACTATAATCACACTGACGAATTACACGTTTTATAAATCCCAAAAAATGGGTCAAAAATCGGAATGTCACAGAAATTCTAACGTTTTTCATATAATAATTGATAAATCTTTGAAATCTGACAAAACCGAACAGTTTTGCACTGTTCACGAAATCAGACTTGAAAATATAGTAAATGAACTCCGACAATTCTCAAATTCGGATATGTCATAAACAAGACCTTAACAAACATTTCTCGTGAAGAACACAAATTCGAAATCTTTCTGTAAACACCATTTTTAGTAGCTCAAAAACAGACTAAAAACAGTTCGCTAGAACAAGATTCTGGTTTCTCAAATTAAGCTCTATCTAGAATCCAAATGATCTTAGAAAATTCTCAAATTTACACACGTTATAGAAAAGGAAGTTCTCAACAACTTTTGTGAAGGAAACGTTTCCAAAATCGACCCAGAAAAGCTCGTAAAAAATAAAGACGGTGTAAACATCATTGAAATACCCATTCTGGGCAGTTTCACACGATCCGAAAATCAGACCTTCGTACCACTCATATCAACTTCAAAAATTCTGAAATTAAATCATGTAAAACGTCAAGATATTTGGAACAACTTTTCAGAAGAAAGCGTTTGGAATTTCGGATCACAAAAGTCTCCCCAAAAATAACAAAACAAAGGGTACCAAGGATCCGAAATACAGTTTTCCAAAACAAGAGTAGAAATTTTTGTTCCGATTAGAAAACCATCAAGCTTAAACCATAGACATTTCCCAGGGACTGAAATTGAGGATGTGACACTGAGTATTGGGGTCGGACCTGAGGCGTGTGATGCTCAAGTCGCGATCAAGGCCTGAGGCATGTACGTTTACACAGGCCGGAGGTGTGGTGATAAGTGGTCACAGTGTACCTAAGGCGTGTACGTTTACGCGGGTCACTGGCAAGGATTGTGGAAAGTGATGATGAGAACGAAAGGAATGCACGACACGGGAATTTGCATATACTTGTGATCGTGTGTAAAATGCCTGCTGTGTTATGATCTGGCGCATGTGTGATTGTGATTTGTAATTGTCTGGAGGTACGTGATAGCCTAGGTGGGGTTTAGGGGTGTACTTACTGATATGTAGTCTCATGGTTGTTTCAACTAACATTTTCAGAACCCCAACCTGAGACATGAATCCTCCACCACCGCCACCAGTACGTTTTGGAGTACCAGTGCACACTGAATACGACATGGCAGAATTTTCGATGGGTGATGGGATGACCTGGATTAGACATACTACGACCGTGTATGTAGAGCTAGGACTGCCGTTGTGGGAGACCAACGTGGGCAACGCTTGGTATTTTCGGGATGCAAACGGGGACGAGTTTAGTCCAATTAGAGGTTTCGATGTTCCATTTGATTTAGTCGGAGATTGAGACCCGACTGCCGTACCCTCGATAGACGAAGAATTGACTAGTACCGAGGTTAGCTTAGCTCAGTCTGGTCTGCACCCAGACCCCGTGGCACAGGGATCCTTAGTGGCTGAGCACGAACCCGAGCCCGAAGCGTCGCAAGCTGAAGTAGATCCGATGGATATAGATTTAGAACCGATCCCCGAGGAGGTACCAGGAGAGGTTGAGCCCGAGGTAGAACTTGAGAATAATCCTGTTGAGTCTGAGGAGCCCGAGGGAGAACCCGAGTATATTCTCCCATTGGAGCAGTACCTGGACCCTAATTTCGTGCCTGAGATCCGTTTCTTGGATGTTCTAGCTGCGGAAGGTGAGGGCAAAGTTCCAGCGGAGTCGGGTGACATCACTCACCCGATTGTGATCGAAGCTGAGCCGAAGTCCTCAGAGGAGCAGACGGTTCAAGAGAGTTTGGAATCAGGGGGCGAGGAGTGAGACTTGGAATGGACACCGAGTGTTGATCGTAGGGGTTAGTGTGTCGGTTGGAAAGTCAGGTTTTGATGAGTAACATTTTTTGAGTTAGAATCCCAGGTCATCGAACCCTTTTGTTATCGAAGGTTAATAGTACGGTGTGCACTTGTGTATTAAGGTTTGTAAGATTTGTGAATATTGTGGTACAAGTTTGAATGAGAAATGAAAATGTATATTCTCCCAATTCTCCCCAGTTTCAATTGTCAGGGTGTTTTATGGTTTCCGTTGCTCAATTAAATCTCTGATGATTGTATGAGGTCGACGATACCCTGGGATATCGCACTTTTCGACCAGAGGCAGGATGTCGCGGGCTCGACAGGGGTTCGGGGCGTGACACATGTTCCTCCCTATCTGGAGATGGAGCTCTTCATGGCCGTGGAGTCGAGAATCAATGGTGTGAAATTGGGGATGAGCCCTTATCCAAGAGTTCAACGAGCCCATATCCAGCTTCGACTGAAGTGACGCCTTCATTAACTTCCTCATCTTCATCAGCAGCTCATCATCTTCCACCTTCTATTCTTCTTTGACTGTCTGCAAATTGAAAAAAAAAAAAAAAAACCTAATTTGGCCTAATTTTGTCCGCAAAACAAAATTAGGGGTCATATTTGTGGCAAAAATGTGGATGACGTCGTTTAGAGCTATTATTGCTAACTGGGCACGTTGACAAATCATGTCGGTCATAGAAATTGATAAAATATTACCACGTCAAATTTTCAGCAAGAGTTGACACTTAACTTATCGTTTTTTTTAAATAGTGGCACTTAAGTGATTGAACGAAAATTTTTGGCACTAAAATGGGTTTCATACGAAAGTTGTGACACTTCTAGTGTATTTTTCCCACATTTAAGATACAAATCAAATGACATTGTCCGGCAACACAATTTTCCCATGGATTGAGAAATTAGGTTGAATTTGCTCCATAACTAAACCAAGAAGCTGAAAACATGTACACGCTATTTTCCTATGGAACATTTCCAGTTGAAGATGGGGACCACGCGGAGGAGTGACATTTCGGAAGCAGCCGGCATTATCTTAGTTATGAGAAAAATCAAGTGACCGAATTAATATTTTCTTAGTAAGAATGTCTCTTGTCCAACGACTTTAGCAGAATCTGCAATGAAGCTGTTTTGAACATTTTAGGAATGTGTGGTTCATTATAAAGCATAGCATCTCAAACCAATTGAACAGTGCAAACCTCATCTTTAAACAGTTGTAGAAATACAGTTCTCCCCACAACCATGTCTTGTTCTCTTTCTTTGTGCACTCTCTTAATCCTTTTCTCCCTCGGCAGCTGTCCTGTTATCCCCTTTGTCAGTTTTCTTTCCTTCAATATAAGTAGCTTTGACACAAATACAAACAACATACTATACGAAGGAGATGCAAAAATTACGTATAGATCCGTCGATCTAACCAATGGCAATGCCCCACCACACTATAACTTTCAAGTAGGCTGCATTCAGTATTCCAAATCCATCGATATATGGGATTCTATTACAGGGAGACAAGCAGACTTCTTTACTCTTTTCTCATTCACCATCAATACTAACGATGCCACTCAATATAGTGACGGCATTGCCTTTTTTCTTGCTCTTGTTGGCTTCCCAGTCCCCCCTAACTCAGCTGGTGGATTTTTAGGATTGTTCAATGCAAGCACGGTTGATGATGGGCCTCAGAATCAAATCGTCATGATCGAGTTCGATACTTGGGTGAACTTGGAATATGATCCTCCGATGCAACACATAGGAATCAACAATAACTCCCTCTCGTCGCTTGTTTATGCTGTTTGGAATGCTGGATCACACAGCGGAAATGCAACTGATGTTATGGTGACTTTAATTCTACTAGCAAGAATCTTAATGTATTCTGGTCATTTGATGACAAGCTGGTTTCTCCAGATAACAAAAGTTCCTCGCTTTCTTTCCAAATTGATCTCGCTAAAGTTCTTCCTAAATCTATAGGGATTGGATTCTCAGCTTCTTTTGGCCTCTCTCCCGAGAGACACAGCATCAATTCATGGGAATTTAATTCAAGCTTGGATGTTATGCGTCCCTTACCGGCGGATACGTCAAACAAGGGGGTAAACTCTAAGATGTATAGGATTATAACATTTATCGCTGGTCCCGTAGCATGTCTCTTGTTGGTTATTTCAGCAAATTCTTGCTTATTTATGATCAAGATGAGGAAAAACTGTGAGTTTCGGGCTTTGACTCACATTGACAAAGAGATAGTAGCATTGCCACTACAATTCTCTAATCAAGAGTTGCTTGTTGCTACGAATGGCTTTGCAAATGGTTGAAGACTAGGCCAAGGAGGGTCCGGCTAAGTTTATGAAGGATTTTTGAACCATTTAGATTGCTGAGTTGCCGTCAAAATAATATTTGCAGAATCTAAACATTCAGAGAAGGTTTTCACCAACGAAGTGAAGATAATAAGCCACATAATACACCGAAATCTAGTGCAATTCATTGCATGGTGCCAAGAAGAGGGTGAGTTTTTGCTTGTTTATGAAAATATGCCTAATGGTAGTCCTGATAATCATCTCTTCGGAACTCGAGAAAGTCTACCATGGGATGTGAGGTACAAGATAGCTTCAGGGCTGGCAGTAGCCCTTAACTATCTCAAAAAAGGGGGTAATCTCTAAGATGTATAGGATTATAACATTTATCACTGCTCTCGTAGCATGTCTTTTGCTGGTTATTTCAGTAGGTTCTTGCTTATTTATGATCAAGATGAGGAAAAAATGTGAGTTTTGGGCTCTAACTCACATTGACAAAGAGATAGTAGCATTGCCACTGAAATTCTCTTATCAAGAGTTGTTTGTTGCTACAAACGGCTTTGCAAATGATCGAAGACTAGGCCAAGGAGGGTCCAGCCAAGTTTACAAAGGATTTTTGAACTGTTTAGATCGTCGAGTTGCCGTCAAAAGAATCTTTGCAAAATCCAAACATTCAGAGAAGGTCTTCACCAACGAAGTGAAGATAATAAGCTGCATGATACATCGAAGCCTTGATTATGAGTACCAAGAGGAAGGTGAGTTTTTGTTTGTTTATGAATATATGCCTAATGGAAGCCTTGATAATCATCTCTTTGGAACTCAAAAAAGTCTACCATGGGATGTGAGGTACAAGATAGCTTCAGGGTTGGCAGTAGCCCTTAACTATCTCCATGAAGATCTAGAGCAGTGTGTTCTCCACAGAGATATAAAAGCCGCCAACATATTACTCGACACAAACTTCAACACTAAGCTCGGAGACTTCGGAGTGGCTAAGCTCGTTAACCCTCGGTTCAAGACACAAATGACGGACATGGTAGGGACATATAGTTACCTGGCACCTGAATAATTGAGTGAAGGTAAGGTTACTAAAGAATCCGACATGTTCAGCTTTGGGGCCGTGGCTCTAGAAATTGCATGCAATAGGAGGACCTATTAGGAAGGAGAATTTCACATTCCCCTATGCAAATGGGTTTGGCAACTGTACCTTGCTGGAAACATGCTTGAAGTAGCTGACGAGACATTGGGTTCCAATTTCGATAGAAAGGAAATGGAATGCTTGATGATGCTGGGATTGTGGTGTGTGCATCTAGATCTGAAGAGAAAGCCCATAGCAGGATGAGTTATCAAATTTCTTTAGAGAGAAGTCCCAGTGCCTGAGCTTCCACTAGGCACATACGAGGCTCCCACTCATATCAGCCATCAACACAAAGAATAGAATCATCTTCTATTAAAGAATTTAGTTCCTGTTCAGCAAGATAGATCGTGGCTCCTAAAGCCATACATCAACACATTTTGACTTTTTAGAAAATAAAATAGATGTTGTGACGGAATGTTTATGATCAATCGACCTACTCTTTGCTATAATAATGTATCATATGTACTGGGGATAAATTGGTGCAATCAAGTCCTCTTTTTAGCTCCGTCCAGCTTGGTTAACGGAAAATGTTGATTTGGTTTTTTTTTCTCTCCCACATGGCGTTGATGTGGCTAAAACGCTATCGTTTGGTCCAAATTTGATTTTTTTAATAAAAATTTTATTTAAATTATATTAAAAATAAATTAAATTTAAAAAAGGAAGGGAAACCTGTCACCTTTGCCCCACCATAGCCGGGAAGGGCCGGCAATGGTGGGGGAAGGCTGGCCAAGAGTCGGCGAGGGTCGCGGCTTTCACTCAGATTGGGCGAGGGTCACCAGACCTTGCCTAGATCTTGTCGAGGGCTGCCGCTAGATAAAACTTTTTGGTAGTTGGACTTTTGGATATGAGTTGAGATAGTGGTCATGTCTGATGATATTATTGGGTTTAGTTGAGTTTTGTGATATATATTGCTTTTGGTGGATTTTAGAACGCTGATTCTATAGCCAACACATTGTCTTGATAACACGTTATTGTTT
Source organism: Syzygium syzygioides (assembly GCA_031216285.1). Taxonomy (NCBI): domain Eukaryota; kingdom Viridiplantae; phylum Streptophyta; class Magnoliopsida; order Myrtales; family Myrtaceae; genus Syzygium; species Syzygium syzygioides. The sequence continues at coordinate 18,801 of JASUUD010000020.1, read as the reverse complement.
GCTATGTTTGAGGCATTGTCCTTTGGGTGTAAGGATGGCCGTTTCATTTCTTCTATACTTGTAGGAGTTGGGATGTGACAAATTAAGCGTCTTGCATTCGCTTCCTACAATGCATAGATAATCGTGATGATCCTTGATGTTGTGTCGCTCACCTAGCGAAGTATCCTCGTTTCTAAACTAGTACACAAATTGCAAAAAGTAAGCATACTATTTGATAGGTATGTGATATCGTATCAGCATAATAATGCATTACATTCAAGACCATCGTTATCAGCAAGGTCCTTGTAATTGTGGTACAGCTTAATTATGAGATAATAATGCCGAGGTACGCTATAATTTAACTAATAATAATATTTAAACCAAATGTTTGGTCCAGTGAACTCATGTGTAATGTAAAAGTCACTTAAACTTGTTAAAACCTGCTAGGATACCTCTTTATATGCTCTTGATCAGCCAAGAATGCTCCTCTTGGTCATCATTTTAATATTCTTATCAACCGAGTCAGACCTTCGTGGCCTGTAATGCCTTAAAACTCATGTCTTCAACTCCTAAGCCTTAATCGAAGCCCTTAATCATGTTTAGCATGCACTAGGTGACTTCTGGTCTTCATTCTCTGTCCTCTCAATTGCTTGTCTATTCTATTGTTTGCTACATATGTATCCCTCACTCACACCATTCTCCTTCAACATTACTTGCTCCGAGTGTGATCGAACGACATCACCTTTCAAGGTGACGCCGGGATTTATAAGGCGCCATCAATCTCACTAGGACGGACAGGGTACATTCAGTACTTCAAGCCAGTGTACATATGAGATTTGCTCCACAGGAAGACAAGCTGACTTCTTGACGCATTTCTCTTTTACTGTGGACACTGAAGTCCACCACCTATAGCAATGGCTTTGTAGTTTTCCCTGCTCTTGTTGGCTCCACAATCCCAGCCAGCTTTGCCGGTGTATTTCTAGGATTGTTCAACACAAGCATGCCCCACAATGCACCGCAAAACCAAGTCAATTGGTCTAGTTCACCACCTATCCGAACCCCAGTATGACCTTTCGGCCAATTAGCACATTGGGATCGATGTCAATTTACGTCCCTCTATCGTTTATGCCAATTTGGCTAACGGATCACATAGTGGCAAAGCAGCTAATGTTTTGGTCACCTAGAATTCTATATTAGCAAGAAACCTTATGTGTTCTGGTCGTTTGACAACGAGCCAGTTTTTCGGACAACAAAAGTGCTTCTCTTTCCCTGCCAGATGCATTCTTCGTAGAGATATAAAATCAGCAAATAAACTACTCGATACAAATTTCCGAACCTAGCTTGGTGATTTTGGAGTAGCTAAGTCTATCGTCCCACATTTGAGGACTCAAAAGATGGCTTTGGTAGGGAGGCCTATGCATAGATCAGCTATAGCGTTGTGATTCTGGAAATCGCCTGTGGTAGCACAACCTCCCAGGACGGAGAATTTCGAGTTCCACTGTATAGGTGCATTTGCCATCTTTATCTTGCAGGAAATGTCCTCAATGAAGCTGATAAGACATTGTTATCGAGTTCTAATCCCAATGAATTGAATGCTAGATGGTGGTGGGACCGCAGTGTGTGCATCCGGATGCCAAGACTAGTCTGAGAATAGGACAACTGATTAGGTTTCCTTGACTAGAAGTTCCACTACCAGAGCTTCCTCTTAACATGTATGATGCTCCTGGTAAAAGTTCGCTCGATCATCTACACTCATAATTGAATCTTGTTCTGCCCAAGAACCTACCTCTTCACACTCAGCTAGATAAATCGTGGCTTCTTAAGCCATAAAAAAAAAGTCGTACTGTGCAATCGAAACAAGAGTAAAACGTATAATGTAGTTGTAGGTGACTGGTATGATTGCTTCAAATTTTCATGTGAACATTACGTCGCATCAACACTCTCTGCTCTAACACTGATCGTCCCCAATAATTGAGGTATTGTGGAATGATACCTAAGAAACCATGACGAGGACTCCACTTGAATATTCCTTTTGGAAGCACGGTCCACATAAATTCAGTTTGGGACATTACATCAGCTAGCTACGTTAGACATTATGGGTCTGATAATGCATATCATCAAGGTAAAACTACCAGCTTATATGAAAGTCAATTGGTAGGAGTGAATGGGACAGATCGAACTGAAATTCCGACTCATATACTTATTAATGAAAGTCGGTTCTCATCTCAATGGTTCTGTGGAATGCAATCGTGTCTCACAGTTTTCTTCTCCATTCCACGGTGTGCTGACTCATTCGACTTAGGTAGTCAGTTTCCGTCTCCATGGTTTTCGCCCATGATTGTGTAGAAATCCAGTATTTTGCCCCAAGGGAGACTTTGACAAATGGTAGTGGCCACTATCTTAGGAAAGCCCTACAGATGCTTTAGATACGAAAATCACCAAGTGGCCAAGTTGATACATTCAATATATTTTTGGTAGATAGCAAACGTACCAATAAGAATGTCCCTTGTCCATTGACTCTAGGAGAAACATCAAATGAGCTGTTGATCTATACATGTTCCACACAGATGTTTTAATTGTGAAAAACACCAAGTCCCCAGGTTGAAGCATTCATTACATGTTTGGTAGGTAGCAACTGTACTAGTAAGAATGTCCCCTTGTCTACTGAATTTAGGAAACAACTTTGAAGTTGCTGTTCTACGTGTTCCCACAGATGTTTGGTTATGAAAAACACCCAATAGCCAAGTTAATAAATTCAATACATATTTTTTTATACCAGTAAGAATGTCCCCTATCCATTGACTTCATCAGAAACAACAAAGAAGTTGTAGATTTTTATGTGTTCGCACATATGTTTTGGTTATTAAAAACACCATAATGACAGTACCGGTAAGAATATCCTTTGTCCATTGACTTTAGGATAAACAACAAAGAAGCCGTTGATCTATGCTTGTTCCTCACAGATGTTTTGATTATGAGAAAAACCAAGTGGCCAAGTTGATACATTCATTACATGTTTGGTAGAAGTTAGGATTAGGGGCACAAACACGACGAAATAGAGAGTAAAGTCAAGAAAGAGAAATCGAGACACGTGTTTTATCCCGGTTCATCCTTAAACTAGGGTTCATCCAGTAGAAGATTTCACTATAATTAGCACCTCGCATTGCTCTATTACATCACTCTCAATTACAACAAAACAAAAATATATTTAGGCATTCAGTAGCTATTCATGGATTCAAGCTCAAACTACAAATAAATAGCAATTTTACTAGTAACCCCAATAGATGAGAACCCCGTGCCTGTCGATGGAGAGTATGAACCCCACCCTGACAAATAGCAACTGTACCGATAAGAATTTCCCTTGTCCACTGACTTTAGTAGAAACAACTTTGAGGCTGTTGATATATACGTGTTCCCCATATATGTTTGGTTATGAAAACCAGTGGCCAAGTTGATGAGTTCGTTACACATTTGGTAGATAGCAATGGTACTAGTAAAAACGTCCCATGTCCATTGACTTTAGAAGAAATAGAAATTGTTGATCTATACGTGTTCCCCACAAATGTTTTGGTTATAAAATTACTAAGGCTACATTTGGTCGTCCGGATTTGGATTTGGATAAAATAGGATAAGGTCGGATTAAAAATCCTTCAAATATCCTTTGAATTGTAGAAAATCTCATTATATATTTGGTCCAATTCAAGATAGGATAATTGAACCGTTAAATTGCTTAATCGCCATCACAACAATCTTTGCAGACTCCAAACATCCAAAGAAGGTCTTCATCAACGAAGTGAGGATAATAAGCCGTTTGATACACCGAAATCTGGTGCAATTCATTGGATGGTGCCAAAAGGAAAGCGAATATTTGCTTGTTTATGAATACATGCCTAATGGCAGCCTTGATAATCATCTCTTTGGAATTAGGAAAAGTCTGCCGTGGGATGTGAGGTGCAAGATAGCTTTAGGCTTGGCGTTAGCCCTTAATTATCTTCATGAAGAACAAGAGCAATGTGTTCTTCACAGAGATATAAAAGCCACAAACATATTACTCGATATAAACTTCAACACTAAGCTCGGCGACTTCGGAGTGGCTAAGCTCGTTGACCAGCAATTCAAGACTCAAATGACAAATGTGGTGGGGACATGCGGCTATTTGGCACCATAATATGCGACTGAAGGGAAGGCTACTAAAAGTCTGACATGTTCAGCTTTGGGGTTGTGGCTCTAGAAATTGCATGTGGTAGGAGGACCTATCAGGAAGGTGAATTTCATGTTCCATTGTACAAGTGGCTTTGGCAGCTTTACCTAACTGGAAACATGCTTGAAGCAATTGACAAGACTTAGAATTCAAGTTTTGATCGGAACGAAATGGAATGCTTGATGATGCTAGGACTGTGGTGTGTGCATCCAAATCCCAAGAGAAGGCCAAATGCAGGACAAGTTATCAGATATCTTCAGCTAGAAGCCTTGGTGCCCGAGTTTCCATGTGACACCTACGAGGTTCCCTTTTTTTTATCAGCGATCAGCACTTAGAATAGTCTTCCTCTTCTATTCAAGAATCACCTTCCGTTAAGCAAGACATGTCATTGCTCCGAAAAGCCATACAGGAACACATGTTGACTTCTGGGAAAACAGAAGAAATGTTGTGACGGATTATTATGCTCAGTCAACCTTTCCTTTGTTGTGATATATTGTCTGGCTGCTGATCAATGCGTTGGCGTAGATTTCACAGAGACATCAGTACCATTACATATGTCCTCTTATGCCAAAGAAATAGTTGCTTTAATTGACTCTGTTTCAGTTACACTCTGGATATGCCTTTTAGCCACTACAGGGGGATAATTTAGTCGAGATTAGGTCGTTATAGTAGGTAGAAACTTTACAATCAAAAAATTGTTAAATTTATGCACCGAGGATAGGAGTGAAACAAGAGCTTAAGAAGAGTGCAATTTAGAGCTCAACCAAGGGAGAAAAACTATGTTGGGGACAGTTTAGGTTGCCTGGCTGCTATTCAAGGAATGCTTTTTCAGAATCCAAAAATCCTGGAAAGATCTTCACCGACAAAAAGCAAAAAGAAAAGTGATTTTTTGGTTGATACAGTGGGCACATGAAGTCTTGCATATAAAAATGGAGCAACTTGTTCATTGTATGGATGTAAAATCAGCCAAAATATCAATGGACTCGACTTTCAGCACTGCCCTCGGGTCAGTTAACAACAGTTCATTGGTAGGTTTTTGGTGAGTCATTTTTTATAACTATCTAGTTCTCAACACTAGGAATATCAAATCTAGCTGTATACCTGTAATAGTGCTTTCTTGTTTTCAAGTGAAGCAGTCCATTCTGCAAGTTACCGTTCATACATACACAACTTGGTTGGTGTTACCTACAAAGTTCTTGTTTCTATTGACTCCCCGTGCTTTGTATCAGGAACTTGTCACTAATTATGATATTTCCTCTCCAAAAGAGAAAATGCCATGCTCGGACAAATCTTTCCAGTCCCACCATAGTTTGGCATTTTTCAGGAAATAATGGTCCATAAAGACGTTTCAACAGGTATTTAAAGGGAGTCGGTTTTAGCAAGAATCTATGCCTGCACTGATATTGCAAGAACAAGGAGGCGTGATATTGCAAGAACAAGGAGGCTTCTGACTTATTTTATGGAGGCAACATGTTCAAGCGAAAATTACAAAGGTCGTCCTTTTATCTCTACCCTTTAAGAATAGTGATAAAAGAGAGCTGTCATTGGACAGGACGTCGTAAAATAATTTCTATCGACTTTTTTGTCCCGAGGTTGAATAACTGAACCAAGAAAATAGGGCACTCGGATGCTTGTTTTAATCGAAACAGACAAGAAATAGGTTTGCTTGTTGACAAAGTCGAATCTATCATAAGATGGCGTTCTCTGCAACGACTCAGTCTATTTGCATGAAACTGATTGCAGGCAGAAGCAGTCAAATCACAACGGATAGCTGCAAATATTGTCGTTGTGGCACTTCAATCCAAACATAATTATGATTAAGGATTACCACCATTCATAAGTTTGTCCTTGACGCAATTCAGAACGTCTTGCCTTCATTCTTTCTCCACTTTTCTGCTGTACTTTTTTGTCGCTTGTTTGTCCACTTTCCTTCAATATAAGTAGCTTCAGTGGTGATTCAACAGTACACTACGAACAAGATGCCGTGCGTATGAACGAAGCTGTAGAGCTCACTGCAATGACCCAGAACTTGTCTCACCATCTCAGTGGTATCATTAACTTGGAACCCATGAATATGAGGAGTTCTTCCACAGAAAATCTATCAGTTAGCATGGATCAATGTATTAGCATATCAAGATGTATCCAACACTCACTCATTTAATTAGTCTCGGTCCATTTGTGAGGCATCAGTTATAATCGAGTCAAGCAGCCAAAAGAACTTGAAAAGAAAGACTCTTTATGTTTCCAGATAGTGAGGTATGACCCAAATGCATGTAGTTTAAGCCAATTCACTAGAAGATGTACTTTTTCGAGTCGTTCAATAAGATTCTCTTGTTCGAGTCCAAGAAGATGGATCGTGTCAATTACTTAGCAAGAGAAAAATTGACCATGGAACAGTGATTCATGATTCATCAGTAGATTCTGTCAAAAAAGGCACTACTAGTGCTAAATACAGAAGTAAGCCCACGGTAGAAAAACTACTTTCTGAAGTAAGCACGTGTATCTAGAGGTTTTGTGTTATACATGGAGAGACATAAACTTCAGGATCGTGAAAGGCTCCATCTCTGTGCTAAGAGACACGTACAACAACCACACATGATTAACAGACGCAAACACAACATAACCATATTCATCTATGTACCTGATTCTGCAGAATTAACTCTCTACTACTTTGGCCGTTGCAATACTTATGATATGCTCGATTTCTTCAGCGACTTCTTTCATAGAAGGACGGTTCTACCTACGTTCCTCCAAGCATCCCACGGCAAGAAATCTGAGCGCCTTCATCGTCTCCACGTCAACGGTGCTCGTCTTTTCCTTCAGCATCGGATCCACGACATCCATTATCCTCTCAGCCTCCACCATCCTCTACACATAGACTGCCAGATTCACATCATCGGCGGCTCGATTGAAGTCTATCGCCTTTTGAGATGTCAAGAGGTCCAACAGCACTACTCCGAAGCTGTAGACGTCACTCTCATCAATCAACTGGTAGTTGCGATAGTACTCCGGGTCAAAATATCCAAGCGTACCCTGAGCACACGTCGATATGTGGCTCATATCAGTGTGAGCCAACCGAGATAACCCGAAATTCGAGACTTTGGCAGTCAATTTCTCATCCAGCAATAGGTTGCTGGACTTGACATCTCAGTGATATATCGGAGGAACTGCCGAGAAATGAAAGTAAGCAAGGCCCTCAGCTGTGTCATGTGCAATCTGGAGACGGCGAGTCCATGAAAGTTTACCCTGTCCTTCACCCCGGAGATGATCGAATAGAGAGCCATTTTCAATGTACTCGTAAACCGAGAGCGGCTGCTCAAGCTCGACGCAGCAACCGATTAAACGAACAAGACTTTGGTGATTGACCTGGCACAGGATTCGAACCTCATTGAGGACCTGATCAGTTCCTTTGGTGTTCCCAAGTTTCACACACTTGATGGCGACGGCAGTGCCATCATCTAGGATGCCTCTATAAATTTTGCCATAACCGCCAACACCGAGAAGTCGGTCCTTGGAAAAGTTGTCCGTCGCTTTCTTTATTTCTTTTCCAGTGAATAATTTGGCTGCTCTGCCACCATTGGCATTGAGGATATCCTCATGCTCTCTGGCGAGGCGTTCTCGAGCCTCTTTAATGCACCGATGACGCTTGTATAGCAACAGAGTAACAATGGTTGTGAGAAGGGCCGTACCTATTCCGGATGTTAAACCTGTACCAATTACAAAGTTGTCAGACAGTAGGGGACTACTGCATTCGATCTCTAAAGACAGCGGGACAAGATACTTCAAGGTAGCTCAAACCGTAACAGTCATCTTCGTACGTTCTAAGAGTTACAACATGAATGAGGAATTCAGCTAGATGCAAATACTGATGATCAACAAATTAAACATAAAAGGTTTAAACATTTTGTTCCTGAACAATCTTGTTAAATTGGGCTACCTGGTTTAATTGAGCTTGTGATTTCCTAAGCTAAATTTAGTGGAATCAGAGCCATGATTTTAAATGTTGGTATCAGTTTATGATCCGTATAGTAAAACCAAATTCCAAACAGAAAAATATGAAGATGTTACAATTAGAATAGTAAGCAGGTACCTACAACAAGAGCAGTCCTGTCCATTCCACAACTACCTGGATCTTGACATGTTACATCTGCTCACCAAAAGAACAAGAAAATCGACTTCTTAGCCATTTTCCCAGAGTCATCCAAGAATCATAGACTATGTAACTCTATAATTAGTGATCCGGACGTAATCAATAGAAACGTTAGAGCAATCAAATGATACGTCGTGGTAGAGGAATGCGGTCTGATTGTTACTCTGCACCAAAATATACGAAAGAACAAAAGTGCCAAAAAAGCTTATACATACTCTCTACACAAACTCCTTGGGTGGGGTCCCACGGGAGCACGGCATGGCAGAAGCACCAGCTGACCCCGCTCCCTGCCGGGTCGGCCCGGCACGTGGAGTTCCCGTTCCAGTCCGATTGGGCCCCGCAGACAGGCTCTGGCGGCAACACCCACTGGATCTCCATCCCGGGCTTGGGCCAGAGGCTCGCGGGCTCGCTCGTGTCCAGGTTGATGAAGCTCGTGTACGCCCGGCAACCCGCGTCCCTCACCTGGATCGAGTACGACGTCGTGGACCCACCTGCCAGGAACATGCAGCATATCGGGGCGGCCCCGCACGCCGCCACGCCAGGCTTGCTGTTCACGTATGTGTGGCAGAGGCTCGCCAACGAGCAGTTCAGCGGCGAGTTGAGCAGCGTGGTGGTGCAGTTGAGGTAGAGGATGGTGTTGCTGCTGGTGACGTTGAATGGCAAGGAGTTGAGCTGGACGCCCTGGTTGACGAGGTCGGACATGACGCATGTGTTGGCGAGCAGGCTCGTGGGATGGATCACGAGCCGCTGGCTCTCCGGGTCGACAGAGGTGATCGGGTACGAGTTGTTGATGGGGTCACAGAGGAGGGTCCCGCCGGCATCGCACTGGACCTTGTACGACTGGCCGCCGCACGTCGGGGACATGCTCAGCTGGTAAGGGACCGGGGTGGAGCCGCAGTCCCAGCACAGGACCGTGTTAGGATGGTCCTTGCTTAGAGGAGATTGATGCTAGAGAGGTGTGAACGTAGATCTGGAGGGGCTTCTGTACTCGTAGATGCCTACCTTCATGCGAATAACCTAACACAAGAAATGGCGTTGACTTTCTTTGGGTTGTCCCCCTTTGACCACGGAGCAAGTTCTGGCTATGTTTGGTTATGATCCTCTTTTCAAGGTATTGGGCGGCTTAAGGTCAGAATATTCTCGTAGTGCCAAAGTATATTACCTAAAACTTATGGCCTAGTTTTCCTTTTCTTTTCTCTTTTTCTCTTTTTTTTTTGTAAGATTTTTTTTTTGATAACCCAGGGAACCCCTGCATGGCTGACAGTCGGGGAGTAAACCCTAAAGGCGACACATGCTAGCCACCACACACGTGCTACCGGTTAAATCACCCTGCGACGCCCGGGATTCGAACACTCAACCTTTTGCAAGAGGAAGAGTGCGAGCTCCAACAGCGCCACCCAGGTGGTTCTACATGAAAATCCATATATATGGATGATCTCAAACCCTCTAGGCCCATCAACTCGGATTCTCCTTATGATTAGGGTTTCCATCGAACATGTTGATGCCGATTGCGCAAGTCTTGTGGCTGTAAAGGGGAGGGTTGCAATGACCTAGATCAGCGAAGGGGAAGAGGATGTATCTGCTAAGAGAAGCTTGGGAGGTCTCTCTTTCGTTGGCGTATCTTGAGGTACACAATTCACTATTACTTTTCGGGAATATGAGCCATAAGATCTGGAGGGATGTGGACCGACATGGACTTTTAAAGCCTCGATTAGGGGGTAACAATTAGGGTATAATTTCCTTACCAAAAAAAAAAGCAATTAGGATATAATTAAGGTGACCACTGTCATGCAACTCTTGTTTCTTGGGTTGTCGGTGTGGTTAATGACTAGTTTTCTAAATTGATCACACATGCTTAATTTACTAATTTGCTACATATAGTAGTATAGGGGTTTCAATAGATCGGGTAGGGTCAAGCTTTTATAATACCCAACCCGACCCGAAACCAACAGGGTCGGCTATGACCTAACCCGACCCGGCTCAAAACCTTGTTCAGCTTTTACCCCAAGAGACGGGTCGGGTCGGGTCGGGTTTCGGGTTTTCTTTTTATTTTTTTTCAATAGATTGCCATTTGAGATGGGTTTCAGCCTCAAATACGAATAGTCATGGAATCCCTCAAAATGTTATTGGTGTGTTCATAGCAATTCCAAGCATTCTTTCACACGCGTAATAACAAAAAATATATGCAACTACGGGTGTGCAACCGGACCGGGTTTGCCCGGAAACCAAATTGCTCCACCCAAAAAACTGGTCTAGGAACCGGTTCTAACAAGAACCAATCGAGAAACCAGTTCTAATAAGAACCGATCCGGGAACCGGTTCTATTTTTTTGGAAATCAGTTATAACCGGTCCGGTTTCCGATTCCAAGTAAAAACCAACCCGGACCGGTTTTAGAATCGGTTTTGAGATAATGTAAAAAAAAGTAAAAACCCTAGATCATGTTACCCTACTCGGCTATCCAGTCTATCTCTCACGGTTTCTCTCTTCTCTCTTTGCGTCCTCCTCTATCTCTCACAGTTTCTCTCTTCGCAAGTGCCTCCTCAGTCGTCATAAGAACGTAACCCAGCTCGTCACCTGCCTGCGTGTTAAAAAGGGCTAGGGTTTGGTCATCTCGGCGTCCGTACTGTGCATGTATTTTTTTCCGCCTTTTTGGCTCACCGATCTAGTAGATCTTTTGCTTTGAATTGTTTCATTACTACCTATATTATTTTGCTGAAAAAAAAAATAAACCAAAAAAAGGAACAAAAAAAAAAATAGGTTCTCAGATAGACTCTGAAACCGGACTAGAAAAATAAAGTTGATTCCAAAATAGAGTCCAGAGAAAATAGGATAGGTTTCAGGTTCCAGATCTGAACCCAACCCATCTTATAACCGATCACCCCTATATACAATAGCATTTCTCACTGTCTCATCTTGAATAGGGCAGAAAATGGTTAGAAACTGCTACTTTCCTCGGACAGAAACAGGCAAATATGCTCTACAATGAGATATAGGCTCAGTAATTCCCAAGATGGAGTTACCAACGATTCAGTCTAGGCAAACACACAGAACTCAAGAAGCCAGCGAAACCCAAATCAAAACAACCAACAAAATCATCCCTAAATTAGATCAAACAACAAAATCAAGCTAAAGCAACGAAAGCCAAGAACATACATTTGAGCAGCTTACGCTCGGTGAAAGGGGGACAAAACCACGACCCTTTAGGCATAGACACGGTGACCGCCTGGAGGCAGAATAGGTGTAGAGAAGTAACTCATCGCGAGAATCTCCCGACCCATAGTCCTCGCAACGCACATTGCCGTAGTAACTATTGCCGCCGGGATGACCGCCGCTATCATCCGTGTCGTCGTCCTCGAACAGGGGTTGACAGAGCAGCTTCGGCGCTCAGGTCCTACAACCCAGCAACGTCTTGGTCTTCGTCGTCGAAGGAGAGAGAGAGAGGTGACTGTAGAGTATAGTGTACTATCTATATCTAGTAGTATGTGTCTATCTAGGGTTTTTTTAAGTCATGGGCCGGGCTGTCAAAAAAAAGCCCGGCCCGGGATTTTTTGACAGCCCTAGTCGTCACCCACTTCCCAAGTTACATGTGTTCTAGTGGACATAAGCCAATTTGAAAATACTGTTATAGGTTTTAAATGCCTCATCGGGACACAAATGAAAGAAACCAGATGGAGTGAAGAGTATGATAAACTCTGGGTCTAGTTAGCTAGCACTCAAATTCCGTCGAGCTTAAGATGTGGTCGGTTAGTTTTGTCAGGTTTGAGTATGCCAATTCGATATCTTTTTAGCTTAAATTAGATATAAAGTATGTGGGTTTCAACAGAAGAAAATGACTCATCATTGATGCTTACTTTCTTGGCTGTTTAAGACAAAGGTTTAATAATGCTCGTAGAAACAACTTTGTTCGCTAGTATTAGAATACCCTGAACCTTCTTCATCTTGTAAAGAAATCAAAAGAGATGTCGCTGTGACAACAGTCGGTTCTACGATGCAATGACTTGTCAGCTAGAAAACTTATTAACAACGCGTATTAATTGAGCCAAAAACCAAATTTCTGTGGCCTTGGTCTGTCTATGACCATATGTATCTGTCACCTGACCAGCATCAGAAGATGGGCAGAAGTAGAACCATTTCTTCGCTCTTTTTCTCCTCCTCTTCTCTCTCTCTCTCTCTCTCTCTCTCTCTCTCTCTCTCTCTCTCTCTCTCTCTCTCTCTCTCTTCTTTACCAACTTCATATCATGATGAATCTCCTTATGTGCCACCATTCGGTTAATCTCCTTATGTGCCACCATTCGGTTCCAATCTGGCTTTCATTCAAATCAGAAAGAGAATGCTCAAGGTCCTATGCATGTCTTATGGCTGGCTTTCATTCAAATCAGAAAGAGAATGCTCAAGGTCCTATGCATGTCTTATGGCGATGTTGTGATTGCACTGACCTATGGGTTTAAGACTCATTCGTCAATTAACCATTGATCTGCCGAACAAGGACGAGCCACCTCTTTAGCTTGACTCGGACACATATTATACACACGGCTTGTTTATATGACGATTTTTTTAAAAAGGATATAACAAAGTGGGGCTTTATACTCATGGTTATCGGGAGCATCGGAAAATTTTCAATTTACAAGTCAGAGCTCGCTTGTTCAAATCCCATTGATTACGTGTATACTATTCCGAGTTAGGATCACTCATAAGAGCCAAACCGGCGAATTGGATTGTTTTCATAAGACTTGCATAGTTGTCTCTTGATCTCCAAGAAATCGGGTTTCTAAGAGCGCACCCCTGATTTGTGACAACAGGGTGGAGCTCTTCACATAATATAAATATACTCGCACCATCTTACAATAACTTTCTCTCCAAAGAGAGAGATCAGGATTATGAGTGCCATTTCATTATTAGATAATTTTTGAAGTGGACATTTGCAGCGATTTCGACGCCATACGAGGAAACAACAAGTGTCACTCAAAACGCTTTTTATTACAAAAAAAAAATCCTAATGCAAATCCTTGCTTTATTTCTTTTATCTTACTTGTGCCATGCCATTCCATCTTATAGAACAAAAAGTTTTCATCGGGCTTGATAAGCAGGCCCGAGTGCAAAATTGGGCCACATGCCCGGCCCGCCCGTCATACTAGCTTCACCGTCGGCACCCGACCTCGCTTGATTTCTCCTTTAGCTCGACAGCATGACATTCGACAGGAACGGATTGGCGGCGCCGGCAAAGCCGAGCAAGCTCCGGTGGGGGGAGCTCGACGAGGACGACGATGAGGATCTAGACTTCCAGCTGCCGCCCCACCAGGTGGTCGGCCCCAACGAGAAGGCGATCAAGAAGGTGATCGAGTACAAGTTCAACGAGGACGGCAACAAGGTTAAGATCACCACCACCACTCGGGTCAGGAAGCTCGCCAAGGCTCGGCTCAGCAAGAACGCAGTGGAGCGCTGGAATTGGGCGAAGTTCAAGGACGCCGTCCACGAGGACGTCGGTGCCCGATTGACGATGGTGTCCACCGAGGAGATACTGCTCGAGAGGCCTAGGGCTCCTGGTATTGTCTTAGGCTGCGTTTGGTTCAGCATTGGGAAGGGGCTTTCAGCCCTGAAAGCCCCTTCCCAAAAATGCTGAACCAAACGGTTAGCATTGAGCATTGAAAATGCTCAAAACTAGCATTTTCAATGCTGAAAGCCCAATGCTGGCAGGGACTAGCTTTGGGCTTTCAGCCTTGAACCAAATGCTAAAATCATTTTTATACTTCCCAAACTACCCTCACTCAAATTTCAATATTCCGGTTTTACCCTCTCGTTACTGTTCATCTTCTTCACCAAAGGGACTCCGGCGAGGGCGAAGGGCCAGCGACGGCGAAGGTCCGGCGAGGTCGGGCGACCTCAGGAGACCGTCGCCTGAGGTAGCGCGACCTCAGGCCGACGGCCGCCTGGGTCGCGCGACCTCAGGCCGACGGCCGCCTGGGTCGCGCGACCTCAGGCCGACGGCCGCCTGGGTCGCGCGACCTCAGGCCGACGGCCGCCTGGGTCGCGCGACCTCAGGCCGACGGCCGCCTGGGTCGCGCGACCCAGGCCGACGGCCGCCTGAGGTCGCGCGACCCAGGCCGACGGCCGCCTGAGGTCGCGCGACCTCAGGCGATGGTCGCCTGAGGTCGTGCGACCTCAGGCCTCGTTGCCCAAGGTCGGCGTCACTCGCCGGGGGTCACTCGGCGACGGGCGATGGCCGCCGGCGCCAGATCTGGCTCGCTGGCGGCCGGAGCCCTTCGACGGAGCCGGCGAAGGGTATTTTTGTCTTTTTTTTTTATAAAAAGCTCCCAAAGCCCATTTGTAAAAAAAATTAACCAAACACCACTTGGGTCAAAGTAGCTTTGCAAATGAGTTTTTACCAAACGCCATTTGCATTTCCCATAAAGGGCTTTCACCCAAAAGCAATTGCATTCCCAAAGTAGCATTCCAAATGCTGAACCAAACGCACTCTTAGTCTTCTTCTTTTTTTATCTTTCCGGTATTTTCTCTCTGTGACTGTGATTCTGTCTATGGATATAGATATGTATTAGTATGTTGCAAAACTGTGGGATCGTTTTGTGGAGTTTTTAATTGAATTTTGCATCTATAGTTGGTGCTCAGCATATGAACTCCCTTGATTTTCTTCCGTAGACATCTCTTTTACATTCGCACGTTGACGACAGTTCTTACAGAATGTCTGTTGCTACTAATGGCTTTGCAAACCGTAAAATATGGGTTTCCAAAGTAAAAAAGTCAAAAGGTGGAAAAGCAAAAAGAAAAAGAAAATTGGACGCTCAACTAATTAAAAAGGGCAAAGGAGAGGCCGAGAGAGACCGAGACCCACGGAGAGGAAAGAAAGGAAAAAGAAAGGAAGAAGGAGAAGAAAAAGGAAATAGAGAGAGGGCTTTGCACGTACAAGTCATGGAAGCTTCGTCGAACCAGATTTACTCTTCCTTTTTCTTTTTCCTTGACGTGTATGGGACGTCGGGCTCGTTCCATCGTCTGATCCTTGGTTACTATAGGGACTTGTCTATTAATTGTCCATGAGGACTTCTTGGGTTGATTGTGTATTCTGAATAGATGTTATGTTTGCCATTCGTTTTGGACTTATAGGCCGCACATGGAATTTATTCTAGAGCAAAAATCATGCTCTAGAATGCATTCCGTAATAGAAATGAGTTTGTTAAAAAATTTCAAGAATGCATTTTGGAGCAATTTTTACATTTTGAAATAAAAAAACGTTTGGTAAAACTTCATTTTTTTTTTGGCTTCAGAATGAATTTTTGCTTCCAGAATGAGTTTTGGCCCAAAAAGGAGAAGCTACTTTTTGTAGCTTCTCTCTTCTAGAATGCATTTTAGCCTAAATTTCCTTCTTTACAAGAAATCAAAAAATAAAAAATTTCAAAATTTCACAAAATGGCTTAGAATACCCGTGGCTACTTACTTTAAGTGAAATTTAAATTTTTTTAGGTGCCCAAAAAAAATGAAAAAACCAAAAATTTCAAAATTTTACATAATGGCTTAGAATACTTGTGGCCACCCACTTTGAGTGAAATTTAAAATTTTTTAGGTGCCCAAAAAGAATTAAATAATTCAAAATTTTACAGAATGGCTTAGAATATCTGTGATCACCCACTTTGAGTGCAATTTAAATTTTTTGAGGTGCTAAAAAAAATCAAAAAATCAAAAAATTCAAAACTTCACAGAATGGCTTTGAATACCGTGGCCACCCACTTTGAGTAAAATTTAAATTTTTTGAGGTGCCTAAAAAAATCAAAAAAATCAAAAATTCACATAATTGCTTAGAATACCTGTGACCACCCAGTTTGAGTGAAATTTAAATTTTTTGAGGTGTCAAAAAAGAATCAAATAATTCAAAATTTTACAGAATGGCTTAGAATACTTGTGATTACTTACTTTGAGTGAAATTTAAAATTTTTAAGGTGCTAAAAAAATCAAAAAATAAAAAAAATTTAAAACTTCACAGAATGGCTTTAAATACCGTGGCCACCCACTTTGAGTTAAATTTAAAATTTTTGAGGTGCCCAAAAAAAATCAAAAATTCACATAATTGCTTAGAATACCTATGGCCACCTACTTTGAGTGAAATTTAAATTTTTTGAGGTGCCCAAAAAATAAAAAAAAAACTTCACAGAATCCCTTAGAATATCTGTAGCCACCCACTTTGAGTGAAATTCAAAATTTTTTATTTTTTATTTTTGTTGGGCATCTAAAAAATTTACATGTAGAAATCAATTTTTGGAGCAAAAGTACTTATGTTTTATCAAACAGATTTCTCCTCCCAGAAATCAATTTCTAGCAAGGATCATGGCACAAACAACTTCTTGACACGTTCAAAACAGCTTCTTTGCAGTTTCTCCTGAAGTCGTTGGACAAGGGACTCTTACTAAAAAAAATATCCTGAGTGGCTGCATCTAGAATTTCACTCCTACGCATGGTCCCCATTTACATCCTGGAAATGCTCCACGAGAAAAACCGCGTGTAAACATTTTCAACTGCTTTTGGGGTTTAGTTGTGGAGCAAATCAAACCTAATTTCTCAATCCGGAGGAAAATTGTGCTGCCGAACAATGTCATTTGATTTGTATCTTAGATATCACCACATCAGATGATTTATTCCAAAATAAAGCTGCATAAGATTTCCATGTGACACAAATGACCAACGTCATTTGAATGATCGATTTCTTTACAATTGCGGCACTTTATTGATCAGTTGGAAGCTTATGACATCAAAATGAGCACCGTAGGAGAGTTATGATCACATAGTTAATAGGATTTGTTGACTTGATTTTCTTCACCCGATCAATGTAATCCCACCCAACTCCGGTTGTGCCTACTTAGGATTGTTCGATTGGCTCAAAGAATCAAATTGTATTTGTCGAATACGACATGTTTGGAAATAGAGAATTTGAGCACCGTGGATCATGGCACAAACAACTCCCCTTCTGTCACACCCCAACTCCTACAAATATAGAGACCTTAACGTGTTTTGGTCATTCAATGACAACACAGCTTTGCTCGACTGCAAAACCAACTTTTCACTTCCCTGCCTCATTGGTCTCATGAAATACTTTCCTAAAAAGGTCCTAATTGGGTTTACAGCTTCTCGGGACATCCTCAGCCAGACACGGCGTCAATTCGCGGGAATTTACTTCAAACAGCATCCCTCTGTCAATCAAATTGCAAAATTCTTCGACAAAAAAAAACTGCAAAATTCGCACGTTGACGACGATTCTTGCAGCATGTCTGTTGCTACTCATGGCTTTGCAAACCGTAAAATATGGGTTTCCAAAGTCAAAAAGTCAAAAGGTGGAAAAGCAATAAGAAAAAGAAAATTGGACGTTCAACTTATTAAGAAGAGAAAAGGAGAGGCCGAGAGAGACCGAGACCCACGGAGAGGAAAGAAAGGAAAAAGAAAGGAAGAAGGAGAAGAAAAAGGAAATAGAGAGAGGGCTTTGCACGTACAAGTCATGGAAGCTTCGTCGAACCAGATTTACTCTTCCTTTTTCTTTTTCCTTGACGTGTATGGGACGTCGGGCTCGTTCCATCGTCTGATCCTTGGTTACTATAGGGACTTGTCTATTAATTGTCCACGAGGACTTCTTGGGTTGATTGTGTATTCTGCATAGATGTTATGTTTGCCATTTGTTTTGGACTTATAGGGTGCACATGGAATTTATTCTAGAGCAAATATTCTGCTCTAGAATGTATTCCAAGACAGAAATGAGTTTGTTAAAAAAATTTAGCAATGTATTTTGGAGCAATTTTTGCATTCTGAAATAAAAACGTGTTTGGTAAAACTTCATTCTTTTTTTGGCTCCGAAATGAATTTTTGCTTCCGGAATGAGTTTTGGCCCAAAAAGGAGAAGCTACTTTTTGTAGCTTCTCTCTTTCAGAATGCATTCTAGCCCAAATTTCCTTTTTTACAAGAAATCAAAAATTTCAAAAAATCAAAAAATAAAAAATTTTAAAATTTCACAGAATAGCTTAGAATACCTGTAGCCACCTACTTTGAGTAAAACTTGATTTTTTTAGGTGCCCAAAAAAATTAAAAAAATTAAAAATTTTAAAATTTTACAGAATAGCTTAGAATACCTATGGCCACCCACTTTGAGTGAATTTTAATTTTTTTGAGGTGCTCAAAAAGAATTAAATAATTCAAAATTTTACGGAATGGCTTAGAATACCTGTGACCACTAATTTTGAGTGAAATTCAAATTTTTTAAGGTGCTAAAAACAATCAAAAAATAAAAAATAAAAAACTTTACAGAATCACTTAGAATACCTGTGGCCACCCACTTTGAATGAAATTTAAATTTTTTTATTTTTTATTTTTGTTGGACACTTAAAAAATTTCCACAAGCAAAAATCAATTTCTGGAGCAGAATTAATAATGTTTTATCAAACATATTTCTCCTCCAGAAATCAACTTATGGCAAGGATCACG